>JARHVA010003699.1:280000-540000 GCA_037957365.1 Torreya grandis | reverse complement strand
ATAATAAAATGTAGTTTTGTTTTAGTGGTGAAGAAGTATTAAATACACTTCCTCATTTTACAATTCTTCCAAATATATTATTGGCGTAATAACCACTTAACCATTATCATTGTGGGTTTAACTCACTCACACTTTATTTAGATTATTGATTTTTATGTAATTTTATTTCTTTAAATTAAGTCATATTAAAATTACTTCATTATTATCCTTTACATTTATGACCCTTTTATTTATATATTTTTTTCTAATATTTAGAAGACATATTAGAGTTGTATCTAGGATCACCAGATCAATAAATTGACATGTTATAATGATCACATGAGTTGAGCAAGTACACATCACAATAAAGCTACTAGTAAATGAAATCATCCATGAAAAAATATTGCAAAGAAATGAGAGCAAATGATAAAATACTTCATGTTATTTTGGATGATAAATACAAAGGGAGAGGTTACATATACATGAAGGAGAGAGATAGATACTCCACATTCTAACTAATGTGTGACAATATTTCCCAATGGCCTAGCTACCGTAAGAAAGCTAAGAATCCATGTAGACAAAACCCATAGGATAAAGTGTACACCAACACTCCCCTTAATCATAGCTTAGGTGGACTAGAGAATTGGCTTCTAAAAACTAGGCCTAATGAGATACCCAAGTACATAGTGATGATCCCCAACATCTTAAATTTTTTTAAGAATGTGTGCCTCCATAAAGAAGAGATAAAGTAATCAAGGAATGTCACATGGTGAATGCTATATTATCTCCCTTTGCAACAAATGTTGTCTCTTCGTTTTGGAAGAAACAAAACCTAAGCTTTCAAACTATTGAATTTTTAATCAAGTGGAATTTAAGTGGGAATCACGATGTAGATCTCTATAAAATGCTCAGAATTATCCATGCTAATGCTCAAACTGCCAAAGTTTGATCATGAATCATAGACTTAACTATAGAATATGGAAATAAGGAAGCATAAAATGAAGGAGAGAAAACATGAGGGTTTATAAGTACTCTCATTAAATCTAAAAAAGAAGAATGGCATGGAAAATTCACTAAAAGAATGTCCATGGGAATAACAAAGTAAGGATCAACAATCATCAACATTGAAGATTGGTCTGTAAATGAAGCACTCATATCTGTAAGATGAATTTCCTGAGGAACATACGAGTCATTGATGCTCAATGTGTGTACTCTCACTAAAATAAATAATGTCCTCTAAAATTTAAGTCTATGAAGACTTTGGTAAAACAACATACTAGATAGGAATTGATGTAGAATATGCAATGATATAACTAAGGTCTAGAAAAATCTCATCCTATAGTGCGGACTTGACAAAAGGAAGAACATTGTCTACCATGGATGTGTCAACACAAAAAATAGAAGTAGGAAATAGTTTAATAGTATTATAAGAGATAATAGGAAGAGGAGGATGACATGCGACATAAATCATAATAGGATACCCTAAAAAGCTCTAAAGAGTGGTCTAAATAGTGAAGGGATACTTTTTGTGCTCCACATGGTAGTTTAGATCCCATGAAACATGTATCAATAAGTGGTCATAGACATAGTCACAAAAGTTGGCTCAATCATCATATTGACTTGGGATAATAGTTTTAGGAATCTGTCCATATAATAATAGAACAAGGCCTAAATCCATGAGTGAACATTCCATGTACATATGCCATGAATCATAATTAATCTTCCTAATAAGGACCAATGATGTAGACTCAACCTTCCTCATCTAGAGTCTCTTAAATAGATTCATTATGATTGAGAAAATATATCAAGGTAGTGAAAGAATACATAAAATATTCTATAATGATGCTAGAGTATAGCACAGTCACGAATGGGACATTAAACATAATCAAGAATGCATCCAAGTGAGCAACAAGTGCATGCATCAATATAAATAGTGCATGCTCATAATAGGTATGTTAGGCATAGCTAATAATGTATCCATGTGTGATTAATTAGTACATAAAGTGGTAGAGCCTATAACATAAGTAAATGCCATACATATGGCACTTTGTAACTTTAGTGTCTTTACAATAGAAATTGAACTGATAGAATGGGAATGAAAAATAAACCACTTTTTAAAAAAGTGGCACTCAAATTCAAGATACCGATAAAATGTTCTATCTCTAGCCACTTGTTGGAACCAGAATGAAACCATGATCTTCTTCAAGCCAACTAAAATGAGAAATAGTCTTAACATACACCCCTACATACAATTTAATGAAAAGGGCATACTTGAAGATGTTTAATTAAAAAAATAAAAACTAAAAATCTATTTTAAACAAAACTAAAACATTCTTTAATTTTTAATGTTTTAGGGAAATATTAGGTTTTAACATTGCATTGATATTAGAAAGATACTAGAGGCACCACCACAAAGGTTAATTAGGGTTTGGCCTCAAAAAATAATTTACTTTGTCACCATTGAAGAACTAGATGAGTTTAGAATATATGAGACCACTGTAGGAGAGCCCAAGGCCTCACATAGATTGATGGTGATAAGAAGGAGCTTAATACAGGTATAAACCTACCATATATGTGTGTAATATAGGAGATATTATGAGGGTAACCTATGTTTATATTGTGGGAACTAAAGGAAAGCATTTTATAATTTAAAATAATGAGTAATTTTGGATAAAATGTCTCAAATCTGATGTCAAATACTTGAGTATACATAAGCATGATTAGTCATGTGTGAAGGGTGACTGATGTTATTATAAATATACTAGTGGACTATGTTAAATTCAAAACTATGTACAAACTTGTAAGTACAATGATATTTGAATATATGTTGTCTCATTTGCCTACAACTAGCCATAAGCTGTGTTATAAATATATAGAATGGTAAACCATATTTGGGATAATCAAAGGTAGACAACAATGATGCCTACTTGTAGTTTCTATGAATCCTCCTAGTTCTAAAGTAAATTTATTGCCAAGAAACCATGTATTCACCTTAAAAAATTTATAAGTATCAAATCCTTCACCAAGTAAAAAATAGGGTCGATGCATCCTCCTCTTAGATCTGTAAACCTAAGATTACACGACTAATATAGAAGTACATAAATGTAAATAATGAATTTGAACTACCTTGATAGCCATGAGGATCATATTATATATCTATATTAAAACATATACAACCAATAAAATACAAACAAAAGTCAATATGAACATTATTCATGCAAGTTTTTAGAATGAAACTAAACAATAATAAACCAAACAATCACAAAAATGGATTGGGACTTCGATACCATATTATAGTTATATCTAGGATCACTGGATCAATGAATGCACATGATGGAGTGATATCATGAGTTGAGAAATTACACATCACAATGAAGATACTAGTAAATAAAATCATGCATAAGAGAATATTACAAAGGAATGAAAACAAATAATAAATTACTGCATATCATCATGGATTGCAAATATAAAGGGAGAGTTTACATATATAGGAGGGAGAAAGATAGATACCCCTCATTCAATTGTTCCCAATGACCTAGCTACAGTAAGAAAGCTAACTATATGTGTAGATGAAACCCATAGGATAAAAGTCTACACTAACAAATCAAGGATACCTAATTAACTTAAAAGTATGATTAACTTTTAAAAAATATATATGAGGAATAATAAATTTAATCTTCTACATTGGTTTATAATTTTTATTTTTTATTTAAAGAAAAAACCAGAAAGAAGGGAATTCGCTCTATTTGTAAGGAATTTGAGAAAATATAATGCAAAAGTTTGGATGTCTCACATACTACTCTTCATCATGACTAAAAATATTTTATTACATGTAATGTTAATAAAAATCACCTTTTTAGCCCAATCACAACATACTCATGCATTTCTATTTTCATGATTGAATTATTTTATAAATACTTTATTAATCATGGAGGGATACTCTAAGAACCATTTTCACTTAACTTACAGTTATGACTGGGTGTGGTAGCTAATTAGATTTCAGTGATTGGTGAGTAAAGAAAGAAAAGAAGGCTTTTGTAAAGATAATTAACAGTTTATTGAACAATGTGGATAAAATAATAATATTTGTTTGAAGCTAATTCGATAGTTTTTAGATGTTATGGGCCATTTTACTTGGATTGAGACTATGAATTAATTACATGAAAGATAAAGTGGGTATTTTTACAAGGTGGGAATGATGTGGCATTCAATGATGTTTTTGTTCGTGGGGTGTGGACTGCTTCTTTTGAAAATTTGGAATTGAATTCTAGATTTTTTGATGGAAAACATTTTGGTGGGTTTTAAATATATATATGCTTGTAAAATATTGTTATGTTTTACTATTTCGGTCAATACAAAGTGGAATGGATGAAATAATATCATGTGTAGAGAGTTTGGAGGTAAGGTTTTTTACTATGAGCTTGTTTTTTATGGCTTTCATCGCACTAGATTTTCTTTTCTAAATTGTAATTTTTTAATAAAAATATGTGATAAAATTGTGTTTGATGATTTAAAAATGCATCTATTCATTTTGATGGTTATTATGTATGATAAAAATTTACTTTTTGAAGTACTATATTTAAATAATTTATTTGGATCATAGTAAAATATTAGAGTTTTAGGAATTATTTTCTCATGATCTTGGTCTAAAATTTGATATTCATGTGATGCTTCCTAATTATAGATTTCTATTAGAAATTTAGGTACAATTTTCCATTAATTATTTATTTTGTTAACACTGACATATTTTCCTAGGGGGGAATGATGTTATTTTATTATGATAGTCAAGGCATCTACCACGTTACTGCATTTGAATATAATTGTTTCCTTTTCATTAGCAAGGACTTTATAGTTATCTCCAGGAGTAATGGTGTGAATTATTTATTGGTCTATTGAATATTTTGAAAGGTTTTCTTTTCTAAGCTTTAGGTTTTTTTGATAAATCTATGGGATAATCTAGCATGATAAGCATACTCTATGGAGAGTGTTTAGAGGTAACATTTTTTTACTGTGAGCATGATTTCTAAGGATTTCATCATGCTAGGGTTTTTTTCTTAATTGTAGGCTTTTTTGATAAATATATGTGATAATATGGCATTTTATGATTAAAAAATGCCTCTATTCATTTTGACGGTTGTTGTGCTTCATAAAAATCTAATTTTCCAATTAATATATTTTAATAATTTATTTGTGTCAAACTAAAATATGAGGGTTTTGGGAATTTTTTTCACATGATATCTGTCTATAGGGTGATATTTGTGTAGTGATTCCCAATTACAAATTTCTATTAGAGCTTTAGGTGCTAAATTTATCTTAATTATTAATTTTCTTAACACCTCCATTTTTTCCTGGGGAAATACTATGTTATTTTAGTATGATAGTAAGGGAATTTACCACATTATTTCATTTGAACATAATAATTTCCTCTTCCTTAGTAAGGCATTTATAGATATATGTAGGAGAAATTATGTCAAGTATTTATTGGTATGTTGCAGATTTTGGAGTGATCTATTTGAATGGGTTTTGTCACGCTATGTTTTATTTTCTAAATTGTTGGAATTTTGATAAACTTAAGTGATAATCTGGCATTTGATGATCAAAAAATGGATCTATTTATATTTATGGTTGTTCTTGAGAAAAAAATAATTTTACAAATAATATATTTAAATAATTTTTTTGGGTTACAATAAAATATGCAGGTTTTGGGAATTTTTTTATTGATAGTGAATTGATAGGGTTTAGATTGATTACCAAGTGAATTTTAAGCTCTAGCATTTTTAATTTCAAATAAAATTTTAGTTTTCTATTAGAGATTTAGGGGATAAATTTCCATTAATTATTTATTTTCTGAACACTATCATTTTTCATAAGGGAAAAGCTATGTTATTTTATTACGATAACAAGGTCATTTACTACATTGTTTCATTTGAACATAATAGTGTCCTTTTCCATAGTAATCCCTTTATAATTCTCTAAAGGAGCAATGGTGTCAATTATTTATTCATCTATTGCATATTTATGAGTGATCTATTTGAATTAGAAGTGGTTGACTAGCTTGTAATGATGTTTTTTGGCTATGCAAAATATAAATAGCGTGAACTAGTTTAAAGTTTAACCAAATATTATATATACACATATATGCCTATTTTGTTTATGGTAGAAATTAAATATTCAAAAAATAGTGATATGTTTTTTATAAGCTAGTTTATCTCTTGAATTTAAATTTAATCAGATGGACCATGCATTGTTACTTTTTAAAATTGTGTTATTGTTAAACCTTAAATAGATGAAGTTATCTAATAATCAATTTTTTTGTATCTAAAACATATCTAGCTTTGCTTAACTCAGTTTAGTTTTTGGTTATCTATTATTAGCTATATATGTGCAAAATATCTTGACTGTAGTGTTGTGTTGAGAGTAAATTTTAACATTAGTTCCTTATTTATGGAAAAAGTTAATTTTGGCTGTATGATTACATTTAATCCTAGTTTTTTAATGTCTTGATTATGATAAACCTCCATTATTGGGCTTAGGTGATGTTAATAATATATATATTTTCTATTTGTTTCTAATTCTTTTTTATAAACTATTTTTGTAGAATGTTATTTTGTGGAATTTTAACTTATGTTTAAGTCATGTCAAGATGAGATATGTGAGTATCTATGATTAGTCTTTAGATTGATGAATTTTTTATTTGTATTTTAACTACTTTGTCTTAAAACATATTGGCCTTAACTGAGATGGATAATTTTTTTTGTTTGTTTGATTATTTTCATTTCTTTTTAGAAAAATATTTTATGTGAAACATATTTTAGTTATATTGTTATTATTTTATGAAATTTTAACTTGGGTTTAATTCATATCAAGATCATGTTTGTGAGTATGTATGACTAGTCATTATCTTGATTAATTTTTTCTCTATATTTTCTTAGAATAATTTTAAAGAAAAGGAGGTGTTGAGAAACCAAGCATCTATGAGCATGATCCTTTATTGAATAATGTTAATGTCTTTGTTGAGAGTGTCTTGGCCAATACAACTAAGTTTATAACAAAGGAATTTAGGCAGATTCTAGATGCATATGTAGGTACGTTTTTAGAATATTTTGAGAAGGTGATTGAAATTACTAAAAAGAGGATCTTGATAAGTTGTTGAGGTTTATAAATTAAATAAAAATGACCAATTTCCCTTTATCATTTGGAAATAGTTTTGTATGTTTTTGAGAGATTTGATAATAGAGCTAGTTCTGATGAGAATGGATTTGATTTGGATTATAGTTATGTTACCCATGTAAACATTAAGGATGATAATTCTAAATACTTTGATGGCCTTTTGCATGTTCTGCTATTTACATTGTTATTTTTTATTTTGTTTTGTGGTGTGACTACGGTGTGGCTATTTTACATTATAATTATGTTTCTCATAGTTGGTCCACATACTATTTTTTTGTATGAGTTTTTTTTACCTAGCTAAATATAAAATAAAAAATTCCCATGCTTAATATAAGACATAAAATGCTTTAAAAGGACATTAAATGATATAAAAAATATTAATGGCTTAAATATAAAGTACTAGTGATGAAATTATCTTTTTGACTATAATAAGCATTGGATGTCACCATATAATAAAAGAGATTATAAAAAAAAAAAATCATTACTACAGCTTGAATTTCAATCCTTGTAATAGTTAATGAAAACTTTCAAGACTTCCATCTACATACCACCTCTACTCTTCCCCTTAAACCTACATGATGATTTGGGAATTTTATGACTAATCAAACATTAATTTGAAATTTGGATTACTGGAAAAGATTTGAGAGATTTGGATGCCATGGAAAATACTTATATTTAAAGTTTTATTTTAATTTTTGGTCACATGTACTATGGGTTTAACATTTCACTGTTCATTATGGTAGTTTATGATCGATAATTTTATAGATAAGATTCTAGATTTAAATGAAGATGGATATCACCAATAATATATTTAAATTATGATAGGGAGTGAACATGAAATAATTTCTTAGGTGTGGGCATTGTTAGTGGGTAAGATGCAGATAATAGCCAGAAGTCAAAAATCTCAATTATTTTACATAAAAATATCTATCATACTATCTCATATTCTAATAGGAAATTGATGAATACATTTAACTCAATCCCTCACTTGTATTGGAAAGAAGCCTCAAATTATCCTCATTATGAAAATCTACCTCTGATGATGTCCACATTGCTCTAGTGAGTTAACCACACTTTTTTTGTGATAGTGGGGAAAAAATAAGTAATTCAGTGGTTTAAACATGAATATTTGGCCATGTAATTATTAACTAAAGAAATTTAAGTACTCTTAGAATAATTAAACTCTATCATCTCTTCTTGGAATCTTATCTATCATGTGTGTCTTCTTACTTTATTATTTCTCCATAGCTTTCACTTCATGAATAGATTGACTCAATTTGTAAGTCCAATTACATGTATGGTTCTTGAATAAATAATTCATTCAAGAAATATCCTATATGAAAATTACATCTAAAGCCGTATGTGAATTCTTATTATTGTGTAGTTTAATTTCTATATTTTTCACCATTTTGTAATTGTTTGCTTAGATTTATACCTCATCCGTTCCATGGTACACCACATAGATTATAAATAATTTAACTTATTAAAATTACTTTGACCAAAAAATGCATCTAAAGAAGTCTTAAATCCAACAAGCAAGGCAATCAGTAACACAGTGACCATTGGAAATATCATAAAGGTACAAAAACACATGCTTTATAATTTAATGTTGAAAAATATTTAATATAGCTCAATTATATTAGTAAATTATTTTAAATATACACATTTGTATTTGTCATAGATTAATGTATTATTTAAGAGCATTCTCAAACATCAACAAAAGTTGTGAACTAGTTCTACACTTATAACCTATATGTACGAGTGTCTTGAAAGAAGCCTTTTCCCATCAATATGGATAATCTATCCTGGTAACTAGTTTGATCATTTTTTAATATTTTAAATTGTATTCCTCAACTTATATGTATCTTTTATTACTATTGTAGGACTTATCCCCCAAGAATTTTATTGAAAAACATTTAGACATCTTCAAGGTTTGCATATCATCTTTAGTTTATCTTTATTTTAAATTACTAATTTGAAATTGGTGTAGGTTAAGAAAGGAATTTTAAGAATAGGGGCCATGTAAAGTGTGTTCAAATTAATTCATTTTCAAAATTTGTATATATTTTGAACCTTATTTTTATTTTTAATAATATATTTCTAGATTTCATCTATTATTAAAATTCCTTTAGAATCTTATCTAAAATCAGTATACACACCTCAACATTTTTAGTTACCAACTATTAGTATTAGCTGGTCAAGTTACAAGTCTACCTAAACATGCATATGACAAAATTGGCATTGTTTCTCTTTTCTCTTTTTTTTAAAAAATTAAATATCTTGAGATAGTGTTAACATTGTAAAATACTAACATTTATTTTTGATGTTCCTATAAATCTAATGTAAACAACTTTGCTACAAGGAATATTACTTTTAAAAAGCATCATAAATACTAATTTAAAATACCATTATGATACTACTGATAAGATATGGATCAAGGGCATGGACATTTTCATCAATGTCTTTAAAGGAAATGCATTCATGAGCTTGTACACTTTGCCTTGCTACATAATACAAGGGAAAAAAAATTAGAAAATGTGGTTAGTTATAGGCAAATGTGATTACAAATTACTGATAATGAATTTGATAAATAATGCATACTTGGATTTATAAAATAACATCTTTAATTCCTTGGTTAGGGATCATGGATCTTCAAATGTACCCGTATTCTAGAATAGGTGCATGTATGATCATTATAATATATGCATCTATGTGGTAGCTAAATATTTGAATTATTTATTTCTATCATATGTGATTTTGGATTGAATGGTCTAATGTCACTACTACTTAATTATAGTTTAATAAAAAATAATATTTGCACTAGAAACATGTTTATAGTTTTTTAAAAATTCTTTCTGAAATTATGCATACTTTTGTAATTGATTATTCATATTTAAAAAATAAAGATTTCATATTTGGTAAGAGCACTAGATATTATTTCTCTAAATTTTAATTTCTCCTAGTCTAATAGATATTTGTCTTTTCTTCCTTGAATTTTGTATGTTTCTTCTCAAATTATTTCCTTAGATTTATAGGTCGATATTAAATATTGACAAAAAAAAATGTTATCATTTAAGCAGATATAAAACATTTGATTTGGTCAAAAGTTAAAAATTTGGTTACACAATGTTGTAAATTATTAGATTTTTGGTTAAGAATACTTTAAATGTCAATGACAAACCACATGTTCTATGTATTGATCTACAATTATTATTTTTACCTTACCAGGCACTATGTCTTCACTCAATGCTTTTTACCTTACTTAAAATGTGTTAAATCCAACTGCATATAGATGTATAGATTATTTCAAGAGGACATATAGAATTTTTTTTTAATGCTTTTCACTATTATTGCTCAAAATCCACAAATATAAAAATGTTCCAAAAGGTTATGTCTTCAAAAATAAGACAATCGATACTTAGTTAATTTTAAACAAATACCTACATTGCTATTGTCTGGTTTTTCTTCAATCCTACCCAGTTCACTTAACTCATCAAACCATAGCAATTGTTTATAGACATCTAGATATTTATTCTAATTAAATTATTTGATTCATCCATAACAATAAACAAGGCATAGCTTCTTTCTTTTTCACATTGACTTATATTATTTTACTATAAGAATCAGGAAGGCATAGTAGAAAAGACCTTTACCGTCAAAAAAATTAAGGGAACATAATTACACCTTGCCTTATTGCATAATATTATAACTAAAAATAAAAAATGGAATATAATATTGAATAGTTAGGGATTACCACTTTTATTCTCCAATAAAATTTTGAATATATTAATAATTAGATATACTAAATTAAATGAAACCTTAGAGATTCCACTATGACGATGCACTGTACATTTACTTCAAATAAAAATATTTTTACACAAACAAGGATATTAAAAAATGAGAAAATAAATAAAATTAGGATTCAATCATAATAAAAAATATAGTTTTAAAAGCCCTTTAAATTGGAACAAGACCAAAGTTAAGACTAAATGAAAAAATCCTTTAAGAAAGAATTGAAATTGCAAAGACTAGCATCTAAAATTTGCATGGCAATAAATAAAAATTCCTGAGAATCCTAATTTCAAAAATCCTCATATTTTAATGCAACCTAAAAGAAATTGTTTAAAAATATTATCTAATTAGAATGTAAAAATCCTTGAAATTTACAAAAGTGGAAATGGAATGGATAAAAATGTTTGGGAAGAAGTATAAAACCCAAATTCCCTTCAAAATGAAGAAGGTACAACTAAGTTTCAAGAGAGGACCAATATCAATTCATATAAGAAAAAAATAGGAAACATTTGAAATATCAACACAACAAGTTGGGGTTAGAATAATAGATACTAAACTTATAGTTTAGTATCAAATTAATATAAAAGAGAGTATGTCGCTAGGAATAGCTACATCACTCAATTTAATTTTTGAAGACACCATTATAAATATGGAATTGAATTTGAGGTTAGGTATGGGGATATAACCTCAACCCATTTCTATTGTGTGTTTTCATCTTGAAAAACTTTGGAGTACAAATTGAATCTAATTGAGTAGAAACTAGACTTCTATAATTAAAAAAAATGAATAAGAAATGAAATATTTGGAAAAACTCAAAGATGTCATGAAATTATTAGATAAATATAAGTGTCATAAATTGAGTGATAATGATCAATTAGGTGACAAACGGAAAAAATTACTAAGGAGTTGGTAGACTATTACAATCACTAGTCATGCTAGCTAGCTGAATAGCATACACAACATGGGAAACTTTAAAATGAGTTATAATATATTATTAGAGATCAAATCCAATTAAAAAAGTAAAAAGATAAAATATAAAATTAACAAAAAAATTCTCAAGAGAAAGTGAATTAGTTGAATGAACTTGTACCACATTTGGATAAGGCAAAAAATGAATTAAAATGTCTCAAAAGCAAAGCCTATAAAAATATAATGTCTATGAGTCAAGTGTATTACTTTATTTAAATGGAACCATTGACCTGGTCTAAATTTAAAGAGCATAATATTGGGTTTTATACATCCTCATTTAATTATATTTTTTTATGTTTTGAAATATGTTCAAAACAATAATTTAACTATTGAAATTGCAACTCGTTGACATGTGGGAATTTTTTTGCCATGGCATGTATAAAAAGATGAATTAAATAACATAGTTTCAATCATTTATCCAAAGCAAAAAATTGTTATTTTATAAATATTAAATCATTTCACATAGTGTGCATTGATTAAGTTACTAATCTTATTATTCTAAAAATTTCAACACTGCACATTATGCCAAAAAAATGAAAACTTTAAAAACAATATTAAACCACTAGATTCGACATATAACTAAGTGTGATGAGGAGATTCAAAAAGTATATTACTATTATTACTAAGGTATACAATCATAATTATAACATAAATTTAATAGTTAATTCTTTATTTTAGTAATCAAATAAATTAATAAAACATTTATCTATAAACTAGATTTTGCATACCGTATTTTCCCTTTATATGTTATATTATATTACATGGAGGAGAAGGTATCATTACAGTAAATGTATTATTGGAAAAATCAAGATATTCCATTTTTATGAGGTTCAAAAAATATCAAGGAACAATACCATCAAGATAGTTATTTAATATATCCCAGTAAAAGAACACCCCAAAAGCATGCAGTGCCAATACCAATGGCTCATCTACAACTGCTTCCTTCCATATATTTTATTTATGGTTGAAAATATATTTAGTAAATTTAATTAATGATTTATGTGTTTAAATTAAAATGGAAGAGTATACCTACATTACAAAAATCATGTCACTAATTTTTTTATTGTTTGATTTCTACCATAAACAAAATAGGTATATGCATATGTATAAAATAGTTGGTAAAACATTCGACCAGCTCATGCTAGTTTTTTTTACATAGTCTAAGAACATTGTTGAAATTTAGTTATCCTCTTCTAATTAAAATATATTTATTTTAAATATGCAATAGACCAATAAATACTTGGATCCATTACTCCTAGAGATAGATATAAAGGGCTTGGTGAGGAAAAGGAAACAATTATGTTTAACTACAATAATGTAGTGAATGCCCTTGTTATCATAATAAAATATCATAGTTTTTGGGCTATCAAAAAGTGGTAAGGTCAAGAAAATATATAATTAATTAAAATTTATCACCTAAAAATCCCTTAGAATCCCAATCCATAAAAACATCTCTCAAACCCTAAAATTTATTGAAATTATAGAGTACATCTTGAAATCCATTTATAAATTGATGTAGACCCTATCAAGGCCTTCAATTTCAACATAGAAGACCAAAAAAATAAATATTGTAGTAAAAAACTTAATCTCTAAACTCTTTGTGCAATGTATGAAACCTATAGAAACTAACAAAATATTTTTGCCCCATCCCACTAACTTCTCTCTAGTCTTCCTTGTTTTGGTGAATGAAACAAACCATAGAAATATTCTACATGCATTTAGATATTTAAAACTTGTTTCCATGTTTTCCATCAATGAATGTCCTATTGAATGCCAAAACATTAAAATAAGTAGTATAAACCTTGTGAACAAATGTAACATTGAATGACAGATCATTTTTGCCTTGTGCAAACCCCTATTACCTCTACCCCAGCATTGATGTGTGATATCTATCCAAGTAAAATGGCCTTTAATATCTAAAAAATCTATTAAAATATTTTGAAACAAATATTATTATTTTATCCACATTAAACAAACCACTATTTGGATTTGTAAAATCCTTATATTTTCTCTTTGCCTACAAATTGATGGAATCTAATTGGCCACCATTATTATTTGAATTTATAAAAACATTATATTGACTCTTTTTCCATTTATTAATGAAAAGTGATTATCCACCATACTCAGCAATAGTTCCAAGTTAAACACAAGTGGTTCATTATCAATGTTAATCAATTGAATACAAGGAAGATGGTTTCTTGTAGAACTAGATACAATATATGTAAAATTATTGTCATTAATTTAATTATAAGTAACCTAGATTTTATTTTTAATTGATCAAAATATTGTGATTCTTTTCTAGTTATAAGATTATGATGCTTCCTTGTAAAGCTAGGTATAATATCCTATAAGCAAACAACTATGTATTTTTATTGTAAGTGTTTTTTAGGAGAACAACCTAAACTTAAATGAATAAAAAATTGGGTCATGATTATGAACCCTAAACACTACCATCTTAAACTCAAGTTTTTGTTTTAGATCTAAATATCTTTATTGCGTTTACCCATCCACATAACATTTTTAAGGTGCTGAATTATATTTACCCATTTTGTTATCTATTGCATTGTTCTAAAATCAAGAGCATGGTTGAACCTTTATTTTTTATTAATTTTATGTTTTATATAGAATTTTACTATTTTGTTAGATTAAAAAGTAAATTATAATTTATTTGACATTATAAAACTCTGGTATAGTGGTTGTATTTTATACTCAATTTAATTTATTAAATATGTTTCTTTGTCTATATTTAAATATTTGGGTACATTATATAAGATTTAACATTGAATTTGTCAATTCCATTTGAACTCATGCCAAGAATTAAAACTAAATATAGTGACACATAGTAGGCTTTTATGGACATTTAGGTCTCTATATCCCACTACCATGTTATTTAATTAACAAACCTAACATTTAATATAAATCATCAAACCATTTATTCACATTATCTAAAAATATAAAACATTCAATCTCACATAGCAATTTATTTGTATAGATTTAAGACATATTTGTTTCATTGTTTAGGCAATCAACTTCAAGCAAATAAATAGTTTGGTGAATTGGCTTCAAGCAAAAATCATTTCTGTATAGTCTTCCTTTCTAAATTTGTTCATGTGATCTGACCTACTTGGTTTTATGATTAGCACTTGAAATTCCATCAATAATTGGGACAAACTATCAAACCATAGCAAGATTTTATAGACATCTATATCTATATATCCCTCAATCATGTTCGCTAGTTTACTAATTCATTATATGATACAAAATCACCAAACCATTATCCCACACCTTATGAACAAATATAAAATTAAATAGCACATCATACTTGTTGTAAATAAACTCCTCCTGTGTCTCTTACATAGTTTATTCCTGACCTTGATCCAATCAAAGCACAAGATACCATAAAAAATGATTTAGCCAATTGGTTTCAAGTAAGTAACATTATTTTATATACATCCTTGTTGTATTTATTCATGTGGTATGAGATACCAAGTTTGATGGTTTTAAATTGGAGATTGCATTAATTCATTTAATAACATGATGGTGAATTGTAAATAATTATTTGTCTGAAAAAGCTTCCTATGTTTTACTAAGTTTTGTAATGCTAGAAGAATTGAAAATAAGCTAACCAATAACTATGCACATTATTTGGCAATTTAATAAGTACTAAGATGCTTTTAGTTTAATGATAAAAAATGCACCTCTTCATTTTGATTGTTATTATTCTTCAAGAAAATATAAATTTTCAAATAATAATTTTAAAGAGTTTTTAGGGTTACAGTAACATGTGAGGGTTTTAAAAATGTCTTTATTAACAATGAATTGATTAGGTCTTCATTAAGCACCATATGTATTTTAAGTTTTGGTCTTTGTAATTCTAATAAATCTTAACATTTCAAAAAAAAAAACTTATAGATTGGGTGTCTGATGGATTTGTAGTGATTGCCTCACACATTTTAGGTGTTGATCTTTCTAATTTTTATGGATTTATGTGAAATGATTTTGGATTTGTTTTTATACTTGTCTAACTTTCATAACTAAATTATTTGAATACAATAAGATTAAAAGGTAATATAATTCTATTATTAGTCTTGAAGGGATACACTATGAACTATTTTTGCTTAACTTGGAATTATTATTGGGTGTAGTGGCCAATCATATTTCATCAATTAGTAGGCAAAGAGAAAATAAAAGGCTTTTACTATACTCTAGTGTAATTTATATACTTAGCATTTTAATGTTATTATAATTTCATATTATACTATTTATATTCATTATATAGTATCTACAATGCTAAAACGATAAATATACCAAAGCATGTGTAATTTTAGTTGGTTTTTTAAAGGATTTTTTATTTAGTCTCGAATTTGGTCTTTTTCCAATTTGAAGTGATTTTGAAACTATATTTCATATTGAGTGTATATTTATCTGATTATAATAGGAGCTAACTATCTCCCTCTATTTATAGTAAATCCTAATTTTCCTACTATTCCTCTTATTATAGTAAGAGTTAACTATTTAATTTGATTGATTGGACAATAAAAGTGGAACTGGTTGATTGTTCAAGCATATATTGTTTCTATATTTATTTTATAGTATTATGTAATAAGGTAAGGTGAATGTATTTTTTCTTCTTTCTTTGTGGATTATAAAGGTCTTCTTCACTATATCTTCCTAATTATTAAAATAAAATAACGTAATTACATGGGAAAAGATAAGCAGTTATGCTTGATTGAATGTTTATTCATATAATTATTTTCCATAGATTTTTGTTTGTTTACTAGTATTATTTATTTTGCTAAATAATTATCCATCTACAAATATAATTTCTTATCATATTTTTTTTTTAATTCCTTTTCATGTTACGATTTTGTCTTTTATAGGTGAAATAGAATCAGTATCGTTAAATTATAATATCTTGTCGAAAACACTCACAATGGAATTTATGTAATTCACATTCTTTGCCTTGACCTATAATCATGTTACATAATGTATTTCTCTTTGGGCATCATACCAGGTTTCAATGTTAACATTTGATCTTGTAGAGAACTGATTCTAATAAACATAATTCATATTTTAGACCATATATTTAATATATTTAATGCATACTTTTTCTTGTTAAATTAAATTTGAAGACACTAACTATCTTGGAAAAATCATGTCAATAATTTTTGAGTATTTAATTTCTACCATAAATACAATAGACATGTGTGTGTGTATAATAGTTGGTAAAATTTTCAATTGGTTCATAGTGTGTTTTCAAAAATTCAAAAAAACATTGTTGTGAGTTAGTTAACCTCTTCCAATTCAGATAGCTCACTTAGAAATATTAAAAATACCAATAAATACTTGACACCATCACTGTTATAAATGGTTATAAAAGGATTGGTGAGGAAATTGAAATGGTTATACTCAATTAGAATAATTTAGTGAATGACCTTGCTATCTTAATTAAATAACATATTTTTACCCTTGGGAAAAAATGGTAGTGTCAAAAAATAAATAATTAACCATAATTCAACACCTAAATCTCTACTGCAAATCTACACTTAAAAGCACTGTAGGAATAACACCCTATACATTGAGATCACATTCTTAGAGATATCTAATGTTTATTTAAATTATGAAAAATAGACCTTCAAATTCATTTAGCAATCAATCTAGACCCTACCAATTCACTATCAATAAAAAAACATTCCCAAAATCATCATATTTTACTATATCCCCAAAAAAATCATTAAATATATTATTTAAAAAATCATATTTTTATCAATCACAACAACCACTAAAACTAACATAGGTATTTTTTATCATCAACCACCAAATTATTACATATATTTATCAAAAAAATCCTACAATTTAGAAAAGAAAACCCAATGAAATAAAACCTAGGAACAAAAATGGCAACTTTAGAGGACATAAAAACACTCGCTGAAATATATAACTAAGTGTGATGAGGAGATTGAAAAATTATCTTACTCTTACTTATAACTCATAAAAGAAGAAAAATAACATAAAATTTACATTTATTTCTTAATTACACTTAATGAAACACATATTTGTAAACTAGCTTTTGCATAACATATTTTCCCTCTTTATGTTTTATTATATTACCTAGGTGAATTAATCTTCCCTTTATAACCTCAAGGAATAATTAATTATATACTATAATATGAATTTATATCTTTAAGGTTCTCTTAGACATTGGTGACATCATCAAATTCATTGGATAACATAATTGTTTCTGGAAAACATTAACATTTGAACTACTTCAAATCTTGTGACACATGTTGTAAAGGGAATATGATAAACAGCAAAAGCTATAAAATTCAATCATTACCCCCCCCTCCCCCCACCCCACATCATTAAAAATATGAATATATTATTCTTATTCCTCACCAAATAATATAGAAAATGTTACTTCTAAATCCTTGTATGCTTAGTTTGGAAATGTCTTCATCAATGTGCAAGGAAAAATGATATAAATATTTTAAAAAAAAATTGTTTGGTTCCTTGTAGTTGCATTTGCTTGTAAATGAACACTTTTTATATTGTTACATAGCTTACATCTAACTCCAAATAAAAATCATAAGTATAAGCAAGATATTTTGTTATCAATAATAGAGTCTAAAAAAGGGATTGTGTGGAAGATTAAAAAGAAATGATTTTAGTCTATATACTTTGGCATTTATAATCAGAATTAAAAACTAAATAATTACATAATGGAAATAGTATGAATATGACTTATTTACCATGTAGTTATTTACAAATAATTTTATGAAACAAAAAGATAAAACATAGAATGGATACATATAGATTCTCTATTTTGTATTATTTATTTTTGTCTTTGTCTACTTATACTAGATCTTATACATCTAAAAAAATCATGATGGGTTCCTTCAACATGATAAAAAAATGCCACAACATTTGTATCATGCAGAATCTACTACTAATACCACACTAATCCAGTGAAAATATTCTATGATCATAGTCTTTGGAATAGATAAACCTACAAAAGAACATGGGAAACATGTTTTTCTCTTTTCTCATATCACCATTTTAGTTAAACACTTTCTATTATTACTTGAAATTAGATAACTACCAATCATACAAAGAGATAGACGTGGAATACCTAACAAATGCAATAGGTAAGTTATTGTTTTTCCTTATACAATTATCCATATATTTTAACAACATTAAGTAATGTCATATATGTTGTGAATTATAACCTATAATTTGAATAAGTCTTTACCTTGTCTTGTGAAACATAGATTCAAATGACATGACGATCATTAAGGAACACAAGTCATGTTTAAGATTCAAATCTTTAATAAATCTAACTATGATATTTTCATTAATCATCCATTATATAAAACATTAAAAAAAAAGAATATAGTTTCTCTTTTTCAAGTTTACGAGCATTTGATCTAATTTTTCATATGAACTTGCCTACCATGGCATCCTCAAAATAAAATCAAACTATTATGTTCTTAATATTTACAAAGTATGTCATAATGTTTATTCTTTGGATATGTATTTCTCAATACATTGATATTCCTATTGTTATTATGGAGGTTGTCTTCACTACAAATTTTGTTACTACATCCACAACCTTAGATTTGATTTCAAATGTGAGGGATTTAAAAAATTAGTTCTCTATTTACTTCATTTTAGCTAAACTATATAAAAAAAAATACATGGATCAATACTGGACAAATAAAATTGCATATGAAATAATTTTTTTTTTTAAACAATTTGCTTACAAATTCATTTTTGAAGTTGTTGAGATAGGTATTTAGGGATAATTTAGGAACTATTTGTGTTTAAATTATTATTATTGTTTCATGTAATGGCCATTAAAATTTCATCTATTAGTGGGGAAACAAAATATAAGGATTTTTAAGATTTAAATAACATATTTTTTAATGACATGGATAAAATAATACTATTTGTTTGAAGTTGATTGGCTATTTTCTTAGATGTTATGGGCCATTTTACCTGGATCTAGACCATCCATTCATGGAGCGATAGATAGAGTGGGGGTTTGAATAAGGAGGTAATGTTGTAACATTTAATGTTTCATTTTTTTTGGGTGTAGACCACTTATTTCAAATATTTGGCACTAAATTTGGAATTGGTTGATGGAAAACATATTACTAGGTTTTAAACATCTAGATGCATGTAGAAGCTTTCTATGGTTTATTATTTGCATATGTCTATATATATATAGTTTTATTTATGATTTATTTTTTGAAAATTTAAATACACGAACATTGAGATTTTGTTTTAGAACTTGCATCAATAGACCAATTTATTTCAAAAATATTGCTTTCATACTAGTATTTGATTCTCTAAATTATTAGTGTTGGCACTATGCATTTGAAATGAAACAAATATAGATCACACAAAAATAAATTTATAATCAAAACATTTTTTTATATGTACACAAGTTTATATTTATTCCTCTACATATATATATGCAATTATATTGTTTTGGTACTAATCCACTCATTAGTTTCTTATGCAGATCACTTTAAACACATCTCACAAATTCCTAACATCATAATGAACTTAGAAATCATTGTGGTGAGACCAATTGCATAAAAAATTTCTCTCTTATTTATATAAATCATTAGATTCTAATCAATGCTATAAATTACCATGTGAATAATATTTTTTTTCATTTTGTAACATAAGTTTCTATGTTTATGTTAGAATATATCAATACCCAAATTGTATGCTAGTTATCTCTTCCAGTTTATATAGTTATAGGTTTTATTCATCTTCTAATATTTAGGTGTTATATTTTACCAAAAATATGAATTAAATAGAATCAGCCACAAATGTCAGAGTCCAAGGTATTAATTCAACAATAATCATGAATTCATCCAGGTTCCAATAATGAGTGTAACATATAGAGATATGTTTGAGAGGAAAATGTAAGAAGAAACTATAATAGTTATTCCATACATATTATCTTTGAAAAATGACATATATTAATCAATAGTTCAAATTCCTATGGATAAAGGAACTTGTATTGGATATATTAAAATTTGAAATCTTTATAATCACTATGATTGGCATGTTAATAGATATTTTATTATTTCTTGATTATGCCCCCTACTTTTTTAAGGTGACATATATCTTGGTTATACCCAACATCTCAAATATTATACGAGCACAATCTTATAAAGGTTTGAATTTAGTAATTTTGACCTAATTGATTTGTTTTCTAACACTATTTAATTCTTATTACATAATCTTTCTTTGCAAAGTACAATTGCCTTCATCTATCATATAGTATTATATTTTATAACTAATACTTGATTTTTATAATTTTTCCAAGTGTTTATTATGCATGATATGGACATATTCTAACATTTTATTCTATAACAAAACTCAAATAAATATGGTTTTTATCTAAATGATAGAATAGTCATTTAAATGTAATGAAGCTTAGTGTTCAATTATTTTACCTGAAACATGGCATGAATTAAATTAAGATACTTATTTATTGTAGATAGGATAATTTATTTATAAATTCCAAATGGTTAAATCAAATTTAAATTTGCATGTATTCAACAATAAACATTTCGTACAATACATCAAATTCATCTCAAAACTTGTTCTCCCTCCTCTTATAGGGACTTGGTGCTAACACCCTTGTTTATATTATCCATGTCTAGGGCATTTTTATTCATGATTAATGATTACCATCATGATGTTTTCCCAAGTTTATATTTATTTTCTTAATATTATTAAAAATGTCATTAGGGTAATAATTCGTACAAGTAATAATGATTTTATAAGGTATTACATTTAGAATTAGGGCAAGAGGATAGAAGGTGACATGTCATTAACAACATTATTATTCATAAAACAAAATTATCAAAAAAATAATAATAATAAAAATAGATTATTTATGTAAGATTTCATTTAATTAAAAAACATGAACATACATATATTAGTTATATAGTCATATTTATCTTACATTACTAATAATTGTGATATAAAATCCCTATTAATAGCTCAAGCATAAGCAATGGTCCCTCAGTAATGTGTAATATTGAAATCTAGAGTCCTATTCTTGTAGGGTTTTTTTAAGTTGAAATTTAATAGTATTGCTAGGTGGAATCTTAGTGCTTTATGTGCATGTTGCATCTTGAGGGATTATTAGGTTACCTAGTTAGGGTGGCTTTGTTAAAACTATTAGATGGTACACATAATGAGGAAAAATCCCAAGAATTTACTTTTGGTATTGAGATGACACACCAATGTGGGATCAAAAACCCAGTCATTGAGGGTGACTGGTGGTGAGATAGTTAGAGTGGCTTAGCTTAAAACATCAAGAATATATTTATAAAATCTTGGACCTTGTTTTACTCCTTTGAATATTGGTTGACTATGCATTTCTATAGAGAATCTAAATCACATACATATCTATTTTCAAATATAGGTAATTGTCAAATTTATGAATTTATCATTGATAATGTGTTTGATCTATAGCATGGCTTAGAATTGATTTCATAGGAGGTTGGTATTCATGCTAGTGTAAGGAGGTTTGTTTTGACATTGGGGGTAATGATGTCCTAAACCTGGTGAGTTGATTATTTTTCAAGGTGTTTTTTTTCATTTATGTTACTACTTATCTAACTCATTTGATTACTTCATTTGGAGTGACATTTTACCTACTTGTGGCATTTAGAATGTAGTGTATCTTTGGGTTGGGTTTGTATTTGAGGGTGAATCATCTATTTACTTTATATAATGCATTTTTCTTGAGTGGTAATGGGTGATGTAATGGTGTCTATTTTAGTGGAATTTGTTATGGTGGAGATGATTTTATTTTTATAGGCAGAGTGAAGGGATATGGAATTTTAAGGCACTATGTTAGACAAGAGGATAAAATTGGTGTTCTTGGTCTAGAATAGGGAGGTGATCATTGATCCTACTTACCTATGGATAGTGTGGATGAATAGGAGAAATTTATATAATTCCCTGATGTTTGAGAAATTTTTTTTTAGGGTCTTAAAAAAAGGAGAGGTGTTTTAGAGGGTGGTTACAAATTTATTGTGGCATGGGCTATGTGGTGGTCTGAATATCTTTTGGAGTGACTAGATTGTGGTGTGGTTCATAAATTACCTTTATTGAGTGAAATCGTCTAGGATTTGCTCCCTTATTGGTGTTTTAGGAAATACAAGAGCACTTTATTTATAAAAAGGATTACCTTTCGATTTGTGGGCTCTAATTCATGAGAATCATCCTATTTGGGTTTTTTATTATTGATCCATAATTAGAATCTCTCTCTTCTCTTATTCACTCACTTATTAAGGTTCTAAGTCACTTTGATTCTAACATTTTTTTATTACATAATTATTGGTAAAAAAAATTTCTAGGGAAAGGGGTGTTCGAGCTAATATCTCACCTTGATGGGTGAAAATATGGTTTGATAGATCTCCCACATGTCCTGGTCACTTCAATGAATGTGTCTATTCATATGAAAAATCACTTACAAGCTATTATTGACTTGGTTGGTTTCAGGGGTTTTTTCATTCCACAGGGTGGGCAAAGGAAGGTGACAAAGGGGTACTCTAATGGAGGTAAAAAATTAAGGGGTATCAAAGGAAGGAGATATCAATGTGAGTGATTATGAATCTATAGTAGTTAGTTATTCTTCATTAGGGGAGATATTGGTTGTATGGTGCTACTAGTAATTCGAGTGTTGATTTATGGGATGTAGTGATCATGGAAAATTTGGACATGTTTATTTGATTTTTATTCATGTTTCCATATTTAGTTTATATTTTTGTAGGACCTTGATAGGGTTGGTGTATTTCATTGAAAAAAAATTGGGTCTTTTTATTATAGGTTTTGTTCCCTATGTTTGATCTTTTCTAAGTTATGAGTTATCTCTGATAAGGGTAAAGAAAAGTGAAGTCCACTTTCTTTTTCATAATTTATTTAATCTATCTATTCTATCAGCATATGACTAAGGGATCCTCCAACCCTTAATACTTACAAGAATTAATAATTTAACTTATGATATCATAAAAATTTAAAAGACATTACACATACTATAATATTTTTTGATAAATAAATAAATTAGAGGGTCAGAACCATAAACTGTGACAAGTATTATTATTTAATTTATAATTATTACTTTTAATAATTAAATTAAAATAATATAGGTTATCATGAAATGCCCTTGAAAAATATAACAAAAATCCACAAAAAATTATAATGCAAAGATCTCATAAAATCTCTTAGTTACTAAAACAATTAATTTATCCAAAGTTGATATAAATGAGGTTATATTTAGTTTTATTTTAAAAGATCATTTAAAAAATTTATAATTTTTATCTATTCTAAAATTAAAATGTGACTCTTTTTATATAATTCAAAAAATAATAATAGATTGTCTATTAAAGTCGAATGAATAAGGATAGGATTATTTGTTAAGTGATTTTGTCAAATGGGATTCCTTTTAATCATATTTGCTTAGTCTAAATAGTTATTTAATTTATATATAGATTTAGTCATCAATTTTAATCAATTATATATAATCTAAAACACACACAAAATGTTGATCTATATATAACTATGGACATCTCAAATTTTTTTTAAAAAAAAAGTATTCAATATTGTAAATTTAAAATTTATGATTCATGTAACTTTATAATTGAAAATAAAATAAAATTATTTCACTAATTATAAATTCAATTATCTTACTTATATTTAAAATTAAAAAATTATTTAATTTATTTTTAAGATATGGTAAAAGAGAGGCTTTTGATGTGGCCCCACAACCCATTACAAAGTCAACCAATACCAAAAAGGTCAAAAAATGAATGCAAAACCCATCATGATCCTCAAAACAACTAGGGTAATCCTGCCACATAAAATAACCACTAATAACATTGGTAAACAAATCTTCCAAAAGCTAGAAAACCAAATGGCATTTAACTTGGAGGAAACATATATATGAACAACAAAAACCATTAAATTGACTACAAATCTAACCACAACCATCAAAAAGGATAAAAACTAACCAATGGTCAATTTAAGTCTTCTTCCCTGATGGGATAAAATACCATCCATAGTCCATTGTGTCCCATCCTTGAACATTAATATCACACCCAATCTTGGTATTTTTTCCTTTATTTTCTGCCCCTTATTTTTTACCTTAGAGTCCAAAATATCCTTGAGTTTCTCCATAGAGGGAAAGATTAAAGAGCTCACCTTGAACTACAACCACCCTCTGGTCTACCTCCTTCTTCAGGGGGGTCCCCAACCAATCGAAAGAGTGTAGGACCTCTTGAAAGATGATATAAAATTCCTTTATTTCACCAAAAGAACTAATGATTTGAATCCTTGACTATAGTTCTCCAAGCCATCTGAGCATGAGGAGCCAAACTTTAAACTCCTTTATAGGAATATTTTGCATGTTGATGCCTAATTTAATTGCACTAAAAACATTTGAAAATAATACCCTTAAAGTTTAGATATTACATCCACGAACCTTTAGATGAAAATATCCTACCCAAGTAGTAAAAGGGATTGTAAAGATCAAAAATAATATATGTTCTCAAAAACCATTTCTCCACAAAACCCTCATCTAGTTTCACAAAGGAACCAACATAGTTTATCAACTTATCGATGTGATATTATTTTCTTAGAATTAGAGGAATATTGTATAATCTAATACATATTAGGGATACAAATATCTCTTCCTTCCTAGGGTCAAAAGAGGGTGGATAAGGATAAAATAAGACACCAATATTACCAATGAACCAAAGACTTGATGACATAATAAAATACTAATCTATTGCACTTCTTAAAATCACTTGGAAGAATCCATCATTAATCATGGTGAAATACGGAGCAATCAAGGAACTCAAAGTTATGTTTTACCTTCTAATTTTTTTTTAATGTGATACTATAGATATTACACACTTTTCAAATAAGATTCTTCTAATACATAAGTAAATTTCCTTGATGGTCTAGTTTGAAAATTCTATGTCTTCGATGTCAAGTAAAAAGACAATAGAAGGTCACCCATGAGGAAATAAGTGGATACCAGTTCTAGATCAAATGTTGAGGACATCCTACTACAAGATTATATCATCAAAATGGGTGAGACCAATCCTCCTTGGGAAAATTCCAACCTTTATTTGCATAAATATGAACATTTAAGAAAAGGCTTTTCTACATTCCCACATTTTGAGAGCACCCACCTCTTCTCAAACACTTGGGATATAGACTATCCCCAATGAACGTTGGGAGCTATAGAGATCATCAAGACAACTAAAACTATAAAATAGAATTTGGTTAAGTTTAAATCATCAATTATCTTTAAAACAATTTAAAACAAATTAAAGATATTTACAATAAACATAATTTCTATAAAGAAACAATTAAGTAAATAATTTAAAAAAAAGAAGAAAATGAAACATTTTTAGAAGTTATATGTTCATTTAAAATAGTTATTATAAATAACATATAAATTAACTCTAAAATGTTTTTAAATTTTATTGATTTAAATATTATTAATTTAAATATAAGATTTATTATATTTTAATATAAATTTTTAAGAATTATATAAATAAAAACTAAATTTAGAAAATAATTTTTTGAAAAAAATTATATTTTTATAAAAATAATCTATCACAAGTAAATAGGAAAAAAAAATGAATTCTTACTTTTTGGTACACTTAATAACATTAAAAATTGGTTTATACATAAGAAAAAGACAATTGATTTAAAAAATGTATGATAATCTAACTACACATATATTCCTCTATAAAAATTATTTCTTACATTGCTTGAAGAATTTATTTTGAGAATTTTGTTATAGGAACTTATCATTGTATTTATTATTTACAATAAAAATAATATTATAAAGATGGTTAGAATAGAAAGGCCTTTTGTTACAATTCACAGTGTATTATTTACATTGGAAAAAAAAATAGTTCACAATAGTTAAACAAAAAGATGGATAAATATAACTATAGAAAATTATTTAATCAAAAATAGTATATCACCATGGAAAATGATTATATCACTAGAGTAAGGTCAAGATAGATTGTCTTTGGGAGGTTGAAAAACCCAAGAAGAGGTCCCACTCTATCCCTCCCCATTCTTAAAAAATATGGTTATGTGGGGTTGACCAATAGTGAAGAGAGTCATGATGGGCCCAATTAATTGCACATAGTGATCCATAAGAGTCTAGAGGTTTTCCACCTCAATATGCACTTTCTCTACTTGTACTTAAATTTGAAGCATTACATAAGAAATAAAATTAACCTTATTAGAAGCAGGGAAAAGGTATTCAAGAGTATCATCAATAAAATAACATCATTTCTATTTTTCCATAACTGAAAGAGAATCTGAGCTTTAAAAATATGTCAAATGCATGTATATTTTTTAAGAATCATGATTCAATCCCCTAAAAGCACCATCTTCTATGTGAACATTTCTATAAAAAGTGTTTGAAAAGGGTTTAAATTAAAAACCATGCCACTGGGTATACTTTTACAATCAAGAAACATTCTCAAAAGTTTGTGGTTGATTACAAACTATGTTATGCCCTTAACCTTTTGAGTGTCTAGGGATATGTGTGGCACACTTGTGGCTTACATACCTCATTTATATTCGTGTTACATTTCTCTATGTTCTTAGTTAGGTCAGCCTATGGAATAACCATGGATAAGTAGGCTATGTATAAGAGGTAGTTGTAAGCCTTTTATCACCATAGTAAGTATTTTACTCTTATTGCATTGTTGTAGAGGTTTCCCCCTCATAGTGGCTCTACTATATCATCAAATATTCTACTCTACTATCAATTATTAATTGTGTGATCTCTTATATTTACTTATTCTGTGTGATATATGATTATTTTATGTGAACATCTAAGTAATTTCACTACAAGTGTTATTAAAGCTTCAATTTGGGCATGTTTATTGTTATGTTTTTTTTGGGGTCTAGGAAGGCATGAATTATACAAGTGGAAGGAGTGAAAAAACTTAACTTGCAATCTAAGAATAATTAATTTTTTCTATCAGTGCATTATTTTTCTAAATTAGTTTTTGATAAAATATCTGAAAAAACTTTTACAAATTTTTTTCCCTTAAGACATTTGTAGTCATTGGATTCATCTTGTCAAGATGATCAAAATGGTATATTAATCCATTATAGTTTTCTGGTGCTAAAATTTTTCACTCTAGTACATAAATGTAATTGTTAGATTCACCTTGGAAAGACAATCGTAATTGTGCCATCTCTTGGTATACATTTTTGAGGAAAAAAAATCTCCTAGGATTTATGTATGGAAGGTAATACTACTCAGGGAGAAAAGGGGGTAAAGAAAATACTAAGACTCCTATGGACAACATGGAATCTAGAGCTTCAAATCCATTGATTTCTCAACTTCAGGATGACATAAAGAGTTTGGTGCAGTAAGATGAGATTGCTGAAGTTAAAATTCATGTTCCATGGATGCATGGAGAGATTAATGGGGTGCACACTTAATTTCATCATATCATTGTGTAAATAGCTACCATTTCATCTCAATTACATCTAAATAACCCTCTTCTTTATCATTCAAGTCCTCATCCACTCAACAATAATAGCTCTAATAGTGGTGTGAAAATGATGATCCTAAAAGTGGACATGGATAATTTTTATGGTAAGTATCCTCTCACTTGGATTACATAAATTGAGAATTTATTTGACCTACACCAAACTCCTAGTTCTCAAAATGTGATAATGACATCTCTGTATCTAGAACCTAAGCAATTAATTTTATATCATTCATTGTGTGCTCAAAAAAAAAATGGTGATCCTGGTACATAATATGTTTTCAATGATGAGTTGTTGGCTCATTATTGGAATAATGTCTTTGAGAACTACTTTAGCTAGTTATCCAAACTACATGAAATAGGAACTATGAAGAATTATATTCATCAATTTCAAAATCTATACCTATGGGTGATAAACATCAATAAGGATAACTTGATTGATCATTTTATGGTTGGACTCAATTATAAAATCCAATTGGAGGTTTAGATGTTTAACCCATTGCTTGTCTTAGAAGATATTCCAAGGGAATCCATGGAAAAAGAAAAAGAGATGGTCAAATTGAAAACTTTCACTACTAGTCATGATCACACCTTTTCAGCACCATCATTTCCTCAAACCACCATATTGACACCTCAAGAAATCAATGAGAATAGAGACAAAGGGTTTTTCTATGGTTGTAATAGAAAATGGAGTAAAGGATACCGCTATGATGAAAATAAGTTGTTTTACATCAAAGGTACCAATGAGGATGAATATGATTAGGAGGTAATTGGTGAGGATTTAGAACAACTTGAGGAGGAATCTAAAGACATAACTTACTATTTACTATCATGCCCTTTCAAGTATTAGTAATCCCCAAACTCTTAAGGTGGTCAGTTTCCTTAATAAATAGAAGGTCATGATATTGATTGATTTTGAGATCACACACAACCTCATCGATAGTAAGTTGGCTACTTTTTTGAATTGTTTCATTTATCCCACTCCATTATTTCTAGTCATGATTATAGATGTTGGTACTATGAGCTATTCAAGGAAATGACATAATATTAAGCTGGCCATGGGAGACTACCTAGTGGATTCTCTTATGTTTTTCATTTCCATGGGTGGAGTCAACATTATTTTTGGAGTATAGTGGTTCAACACTTTGGGCACTATTGAAATTAATTTCTAATAAATATTCATGCACTTTAATTTTGAGGGAATGATATTTGAGGTAAGGGGATTAAGGGTTAAATCTCCACAACTTGTTAACTCCCATCAAATGACAAAGATTATTTGAAAAGGTGGTGAAGGATTTGTAGCTCACTTGTTTACAATTGAAGTCTATACAACTTAGTCATCTATAGCTCCTGATCTACAATAAGTGATTAATTCCCATTCTATTTTTTAGGTGACATGCCGAAAGGACTTCCACCTAGCTGTATGCATGATCATTCCATAAAACTAATTCCTAGTAGTACAACACATAACATCAGCCTATAAATTTATCCCTGTGCCCATAAAAGTAAAATTAAAAAGATGGTAAAGGATATGTTAGAAGCATGAATCCATTCACCATAGCCAAAGTGAATATTCTTTGCTAGTTGTCATGGTGAGAAAGAAAGATGACACTTGGATAATCTACCCTGACTAAAGATACCTCAACAATTACACTATTCAATAAAAGTTTCTTATTACTATCATTGATGATTTTTTAGATGAATTGAATGGTGATCTTTATTTTACCAAGTTAGATCTATGTTTTGGGTATCATCAAATTTGGATCCATGATAAAGACACACCCAACACAACTTTTATAACTCATGAGGGCCATTATGAGTTTATGGTTATGCCTTTTGGTCTTAAAAATGCACCATTCACCTTTCAAATTTTGACGAATATTATTTTTAGGTCATTTTTGAGGAAATTTGTTCTAGTGTTTTTTTATGTTATCCTCATTTATAGTAAAAATTAGGAACACCATTTGAAATATGTGAAACAAGTACTCTTAATTCTATAATAGCATTATTTTTATGACAAAACTTCCAAATATACTTTTATAGCTCATGAGGTTGAGTATTTGGGTCATATGGTTTCACATAGAGTGAAAGTGGATCTTAAAAAACTCTAAGCAATGGTAGACTGGATAATTCCTAAGATAGTCAAGTAACTTAGGGGATTTATGGGGCTAATTAGTTACTATCATATGTTTGTCAATAATTATGGTAGTATTTTTGCCCCACTCATCTCCTTGTTAAAGAAAGACTCCTTCCAATGGACTTATACAACTACTAAGGCATTTGAACAATTAAAATTAACTATGTACACCACTCCTGATATTTCTAATACTTTTATGGTTGAATGTGATGCATCTAGATATGGTATGTGTGTTGTGCTCATGTAAGAAGGCAACCCACTTGAATTTGAAATTTACCAATTGAAGGGTAAAAATTGGCTCAAGCCCATCTATGAGAAGGAAATGATGGGCATTTTACATTCAATCAAACAATAGAGACCTTATTTGATGGGTCTTCACCTTCAAGTAAATACTAATCATGATATTCTCAAATAATTTTTGTAACAATGGTTTTCAATAGAAGAACAACAAAAATGGGTAACTAAGATGTTAGGCTATTATTTTGAAATAGTATACAAGAAAGGCAAGAAAAATATGGTGGCAAATGCACTATTTAGGACGGATGAATTAGTTGAGGAATTGTTATGTACCATGACCATTTAACATACATATTAGATAGAGGAAGCAAGATCAGGATGGAAAAGTGATAGTGTTACCCATAATTTGATTTACAATCTCTAGCAAGGTTTGGGTGGATTTTAAAAATTCACATAGAAGGGCATTGTGTTATGGTATAAAGATAGACTATACCTATGTAAGAATTCTCTTCTCAAACAAAAAATACTTCATGAACTTCATGTAACTCTAATGGGGGGTCATTTTAGTATTTTTGAAAATCTATCAGAGAATCAAGCAAGATTGTTTTGGGAAGGACTCAAGGGGGATGTCTAGAAATATGTGGCTAAATGTATGATCTGTGAATAAAATAACGGTGAAACCATCAAAACCTAGGTCTTTTATAGCCTTTATCCATCCCTATCTAGCATTGAGAAGAGGTGTCTATATATTTAATTATAGGTTTATCAAGATCTGATGGTCAAAAGGTTATCATAGCTATTGTGGATCATCGCACTAAGTATACTCATTTTTGTTCTTTATCACAGCCATTTGTTTATATTCTTGTTACATTTCTCTATGTTTTTATTTAGGTCAGATTGTGGAATAACCATGGATAAGTACACTATATATAGGAGGTAATGGTTAGTTTTTTATCATCATATTAATTATTCTTCTCTTATTATATTGTTATGGAGGTTCCCCCCTCGAAGTAGCTCTACTATATCATCTAGTATTCTACTCTACTATCAATTATTGTTGTGTGATCTGTTATCTTTGCTTATTCTATGCAATATAAAATTATTTTGTGTGAACATATAATTAATTTCATTAAAAATTAATTAGATAAGATGGAAAAATATTATGTGACATAACCAAGTGCCAATTGGAATCCCATGGCGAATAATGCACAAGAGGGAATGTTTTTGTATGGGATCAATGATGGTATCTCAAAAAGGATCAATTATTTTTTACATATTTATTTAGTGTAGTTTAATCTCTACTTGAAATTAAGATCATCAACTTGGAGGTGCCGAGGGGAAATAATTTAACTGTTGTTAGTACAAGAGGAATGGTGTCTTATTAGGCTATTTCAAATCAATCCAATTTTGTCAAGGTGAACATTAAGTATCTATTTATGAATTTCCAAGATATAATATTTTTTAATTAACTTGTAAATTAAAATGAACCATGAGATCTCACCAAGAAATCCATTCCAATGATTACTAAAAAAAATGTCATAAATGACATTGATGCCTTTTCTAAAAAGCCAAAGTCTATTTATTCATGGCACAAGGAAAAATGGAGCTTCATAAAAAGTAAGCACAAGAGAACACCACAAAAAGAGGGATTTGGAAGAAATCCCATATATGAAAACATATATATCCCATATTAGGTTCCTTTTCATAGGATTACAAGCCTTACATATAATACTTGAAATAAAATTTCCATCAATAATAATGACCGCAATTATTATGAGAATTTGGATATTTAAAACTTTATACGCTCCTTTTTCCATCATCTTACTTTGATAGATGTTGTTTGAAAGGTTAATTTTCCATGATTAATTTGATTCTATGGGTCATGTGATACATTTAAGACAAAATAAATGGCCTTGATTTTTTTATGTTGAGGAGACTACTACCACTTAGAGCTCTTTGTTTTAAACATATATCCTAAACAACCCAGTGAAAACCTTTCATATCTTCAAAACTGGCCTAAAAGAAATCCCTTGAGATCATTTAAAGTTTGGAATAGGTAACCTTGGAAGTAGCATATCAAGAAAATTTATAGACCTGATTAGTAGCCAACAACCTAGAGTATATTTGAAATTTTCATATTGAAGAGATATATTTATAAATTGAAAACCAAACTTGTTTTCCACCTATTTAACCATGTGACCCCAAATATCTAATTGAGTGGATTGAAAATCAGATGGAATGCCCATAATATTAAATTATTTACATGGTTGAATCTAAATCCATATATATTTTGGAAGCCGACTAGGTAAGGAGGATATAGATTATTTTTAGCACTAGTATTTTTATATTATATGGAAGTATAATAGGCTAAGAAAAAGTACCTAAACATTACATAGAATTGGAAACCAGTATCTCCTTTTTTTTAAAATGTGATAGAAAAATTCACATTAGCCTTTGTCTTTTGAGATTATGAAAGATAAATACCTTTAACTAGACCTATGGAAGTGTAGTCATCCATAAGATAATTAAACCCTTCAACAAATAACACATAAAAGGAAGGAATAAAAGGAAATCCTTGATTAAAAGAATGAAAGAGGGGAAAATACTAATATTAGATTCAATTGATGGTAATACAAGTTATGTCTTCTTGGAAATTAATTTGAACCTTGATGATGATTTTAGAGCTAAAGAGAAGGGCCTAAATTAGGGCCAAGATAAAATTCTAGGTTAAACCCTATAATTGGATATTTTAGAGTCAATATAAATAAATAAGGTCTATTGATGAGACATTTTGGCCCATTCCATAGTAATTATGATATTAAATATATCTGTTAAAGATAAATTTATTTTGTTTAGGATGAATAATGAAGGAATATACCTAACACAAAGAGCAAGAGTCTTAGAAATTATTTCTTAGGATACATTAAGAAGGGTAATAGGACACTAATTGGTAATGAGCTTAGGATCCATTAGTTTGGGAATTAACTTAATATATAGTTTTTTAATTATTTTTTCAATGTAATTGGTTTGGATAGATATCAGGTAGACTCTATGAATATCAACACCAAGAATATCCCAAATCCATTGGTATAATTCATAATGATATCTATTAGTTCCAAGATATTTTTACAAAACCATTTTCATAATGACTTATTTAAGTGCTTAAATGGAGAGAAGCTTATCACATTCCTCTCTTTTCATCTTAGTGATATTTCAAGAAACAACCAGAAGGATGTTGTCTTTCTAGTGATAAGGATTGAATAAGGAAAACCTTGTGATTGCGAGTGACAAAGGATTTATAAATTTATAAGATTTTTTTAAGTTGAGATCCTTCTTCATTTATAATTTTAATGCACTCAGTCACTTTCTTTGAGAAAATAAGAGTGAATAAATATTTATAATCTCTATCTAAAAAGTTTAACTAGTATATCCTTGTATGAGTCTAGGCTTCCTAGATTGATATTTCATTTCAATTTTAAATATGTGACATCACTAGTAGCCTAAATTTTCAAATCCTTGTTGAAATATGAGAGCTAAAAATCCAATGAAATTTGAATGAAATTGTAATGTGAAGCCTCATGGGCATTACGATGGAAAATTTCAACTTATCTACCATATATGTGAATAAAATAAATTTGCATACTAATGACATTTTCCCACCACTCAATGTAGTCATGATTTTATTAATGGCAAGTTGCCAAATTATAGATTCTAACAATATGCTTCGTTACCCATTAATGATAAAAGAGTAGTATTTAATTTATTATATTTTTTATTATATATTAACCAATGATATTATAATATTTGTTTTTAAGTGTGTTTTATATCTAGACTAGATGAAATTTAAAATTTAAAATTTAAAATAATGTGTATTAGAACTTGAACATATTACATGTTCTTAATGTTATGTATTATAATTTTTAAATTAGGTTTTATTATTTCTTTTTGGTTTAAATTAATTTGAAGGAGACTTATATTAGGATTACTCATTCGTAGTCAAACATAGGAAAATTGCATCTTAATCCCAAAGTTTTTATTGCTTCTCCTAGCCTTATTATTTAAGATATAATTTTTTTTAGGTAAAATTTTTATACATAATAATATTACTTTTATAAATTAGCTATTGAAATATATTTTTGAATTCATTGATGTATCTATTAATCATAATGTGTGTGTGTGTGTGTGTGTGTGTGTGTGTGTGTGTGTGTGTGTGTGTGTGTGTGTGTGTGTGTGTGTGTGTGTGTGTGTGTGTGTGTGTGTGTGTTTGTGTGTGTGTGTGTGTGTGTGCACACATGCATGCATGCATGCACGTGCACTAAAATGGTGGTCAATTAGTATTCACAACCCATTTGACATGTTAGTACAAAATGAGGTTTAAAATTAAAAAAAGTAAAAGCTAGCTAAACATGGAAAAAAAATCAAAGTACACACTTTAAAACACTTCATACTTAAGTAAACAAAAATATATAAATAAATAGAAATGATTTTTTTCCTTATAAAATTTAATTTATAGATGCGTACATATTTATCTAACATTGATTTGACAATTTTATTGTAGTTACCTATAACTTCATTATGTGATTTAAAACTTTAATAAAATAAATATTAAAATCATGCTAGATAAGTGAAAAAACATGTCATTTAAAAAAATTCACAACATGAAATATGATATTTGTTAAAGGCCTTGCATGCAGGCATGTTAGATTTATTATTTCACCCATTATCAATTTCATGGCCTCAAAAAGACTAATACAAGATCCCCTAACACTACTCTAAACAAACTATAAGTGTTTTCCTTAATTAATTTAATTTATCAGCTTAACTCCACTAGTTTAATTTTATTAAAGTGAATATGCATACTGATTAACAATAAAATCACAAAATAATAACGTCTATTCAAAATAAGTTTTTTTGAAGTTACATTAATCTATTCAGATTTAATATGTAAAACCTACCGAGCTAGTCTCAGCTTATCAATCACCTTTCCTAGGTTATAATCCTAGGACATGAGGGTTATGATCCCATAAGATAGTATCTCATCTAATAATTATGTCCATGTTTAACTAATTAAATCTTCACTGCCTTTGATAAATCTAATACTTATTTCTATGATCATACATAAGTATCCATGTAGTCAATTTATGGCTATCATGGTGTATCAATGTCTTGGGCCACTTTATCTCATGTGGTCAAACTGTAAAAGTCTCATTAAAGACTTAAATGAAACTGATCACATAATTATCCAAGATTAATAATTATGACTATATTTAGTCGTCATAGTCCCCCTTCATTTTATGTCATCGTAGAGGAAAAACCACATTGATAGTTAAATTGAGAAATAAATACATAGGTTAATTAATCATTTATGCTTTTAGGCTAATGCATAGATCATAAGGTTTAATTCCCTATATTATCTAAGGATTTTAGGAATGGACAAATGAAATTTAAAATCAAATAAAGGCAACCTATAAATCCTTGTAATATCTACAATCTTAATATTATGATGAGAAATATGGTCCTAAACTTATACGATGTATTCTTAGGCTAATGTGGTTGACTGAGTCATCAACCCTACTATTTGGGTGGTGTTATGTCCCCTTTTTCTTATGTTTGATGTTATCTAGAATTATTACAATAATTCATGGATTTATTTGATCATTTAAATATAATCGTCACCATTTCCTTGTAAGTGATATGACATCACTTGGCACATTTAAATTAACTTGGGAGCTCATAGGGGAATATTCATATTGCACCTTCTAAAATATATGATTCTATGAGAAAGTGATGCATGTATCTAAATAGTTGATCTCATTCCTTTGGAATTGAGTTTAGCATTTTGACGTTGTGAAATCAATGCACATGATCACAAATTATTAATTCATAATTGTTTAGACTATTCCATAGGAAATCCTAATTTAAAATTTGTGAAGCTATGATTGAATGAAATTTTGATAAGTAGAAAGAGTATGCATTTATAAAACATATGCTAACATGTGCACTTGACTTCTCACATTTTGGATAAGATAACTGAATTAATGGATGGATGATGGGTAGAACTATGATTGGGTTGATTATTTTATGAAATGGTGTTTTGAATGATAGGTGGAAAAAGATGATTGATTTGGTACCAAATGTGTTTTTCTAGTGTCACATGGTTCATTGAGAACATATAATTAGGAAAAAATAAAACTCCAAGGTTCCTTGATGTCAGTATTCTCAAGGAGGTGAAGCTCTTGATCAATATTAGGAATAAAAAAGTGAAATGGGTCAATCTTTTTGAATCAGGGGATATGATCGACTCTACCAGGTTAACTATGCCCTATCAATGTCATTTACAAATGTGAATGATATGTGAATGTTAGTGGATGAATTTTATAACTATGTGGTTTTACTTACATGGTTTAATTAGCTTAATTAGGTTAATAATATGTCATTAGGAGAAGTGTATTTTAAGTAATTTTATAATTATGATTTAAGTTAATTACTTTTTTGGGTGATGTAATTAATCAATATATAATGTACCTTCCTATGTTCTTTATGGCCAATTATACTAATACAATATTTTGGATATGAAGATAAGCTTCTTCCATTTTGAGTTATTATTTGTATTTCACTACTACATATAGATTCAATTTCCTCCATTTTACCGTATCCAATCCAATCCTTGATTATGTCCCTCTATGACATGGTATCAGAGTTGATCATATAGATGAATGCCATCGATTCTATTGTGAGTTCTAGCATTCTAGCTTCAAGTTTTTTTTCATTGATTTTAATTTTCTAGGTGTTAGTGGGGTTTCTAAAAAATCTATGAAAATATGTATATATAGAGTATTTAAGTGAAAAATGGATAACACTACTAAATTTAGGTGGTAAAACCCTAAGAATGGATATAAACATGACCTAGTTCTATGACAGTCAAAATTTACAGGGTTTTAAGGCTATTTTTTGAATTCTAAAAGTCTCTATACATCTGGTGAATTTAAGGAAAATCCATTTCTAATTTTGTATATGTTTGTCAAAAAACCAAGTGGGTGTTTATTTTTTTGGATAAGCCAAACAAAATATACATTTTTTATAGTTTTTTTCAATTCTATAGAATTTCCAACCATAACAAGTAGTTTTGGTTGGTAGAATTTTCATGGTAGGAAAACAAGTTCAAGTGGATATTTCCCACCTTAGCAACCTTTAGTAGATTTGTACCCCTCGTCAAACATTTTGGGGTTAGTGCATATTTTCCACTACTCAAACATGTATCAATTTATACCCCATGCTTGTGCACTTGTTAGGTTCCACCCCTTTCTCAAACATCTATCAATTTTTAGCCCCTAATTAGACACCTCTCAAGATTTCATCCCTACTCACACACCTTTTTGACTTCAACCCCTAGCTAGACATCCATGGGTTTCAACCCCTATGTAGGCACTAGTCGGGCTCTGCACCTTACTTAGACATCCTCTGGACTACACCCAATACATAAATACACAAAAAGTTTACCACCTTCTTGAGTAATCCCTAATTTTTGCCCACTTTTTTTTTTTTTTTTGTGTAACCTTATGACATCCAAAAGACATTAAATTTGATTGAGTGGAAATTGGCAATATTCATATCAAAAGTAGAGTCAAATTTGGGATGGTATCACAACCATCAATCAAATCAATTAAGTGTATGTCCTCGTCATAGCCTTTAACCCCCTTTTCAAATATAACTTTAAGACCTTGGTCATAACCAACCTAAGGGTGCCTAAATTTTCCTCATAAAAGCTATCTAAATTTTTCCACACCCCAAAAAAAATTTATACAAATTGGTGATAATTATATTTTTAATAAAAAAGCATGAAAACTTCCATAACTTTTAGTAGATAACTCTTTTTAGACACCCTTTTTTTAATTTGTGATTTTTTTGTGAGATTTGTGCATATGTGATATTCTTATGCCTTTTAAAATTGATCCTTTTTATTTTTAGGGGGGGTGATTTTATTCTTCTCATTTACATATTTATGTTGTTTTTTTATATATGTATTGACTATATACATACTTAAATGTGTTGATTATATACACACTTAATTATAAAGTGCTAATGTATTCAATATCTAGGGGAATTTAGTGATTATTACACATAATATTCATTTAGATTCATTTTCCATTGAGTCCAACATCCTTCACATTGCGTATGCATGGTTACTTATGGTCATGTTCACTCACCTATCTCCATTTGAGAGATATCAGATGAAAATAATTAATTTTACACTATTGGTTCTTCTTTTAAAGACTAAATATAATTCTTAGCATGCATATATGAAACACTTTCTCATAATAAAAATTATACTCCATTCCTATATGGATTGATTCCTACCCATACTAATTTAGATCAGTACACTAAGTTGGCTAACACTTGTGACAAGTTTATATAGATATTCATTTCTATGTGGAGCATACATAGTGTCCCCATAATATTTGAAGCATTATTCAATATATTTTTAGAGATTGTTCTAAGATTTATATCACTCCTCCTCCTCCTCTTCATATTGTCTCTTCATAGACTATCACACTCTCTCCTATTACTATTTCTTGTGATGACACATTATTGATGGACCATGATCTTCCTTTTATTGAGCCACTAGTATGTGACAAAATTATGTTAGAGGTTAGCTACTCTATTATAGATTATATATCCATTACAAATTTGTATTTTGGAGAACCTCACTATTGAAAGTGAGAGTACATATTTTGAGAGTTTTGATTAATCATATTTCCCTATAGATACTCAATCTCTGGATCCATATGCTTCATCTATAGTCTAGTCTTTAGTTTTACCAAATGTTCCATCCTATTTTTATAATAAGTTCACTTTAGTGGCATTACATCCATTTCCTATGCATGATCTTACTAGACCTATGCCATATTTCAATTTCGGACCCTATTTAGAGATCTTTCTACTGCTAAATTCATCTTCCATTATGGAAAGGGCATACTCTCAGTAGACACATCATTTTTTTTATTTGGCAAATGGAATATTTTTTTATGTAAATGGAACTTCTTCAGTCTTTAGGTAGATGATCTCATCATTTATCTTGGTCATTTTATGAACTCTAATATAGGAAACTTCATCATATTCTATGGGGACAAATTATTTATCTATTTACTGTGTACTTGTGCACCTCATCAAACCTTTATCTTGTGACCTAATTCTTCTACCCACCTGAGCTAAGCTTAAGATGTTGTTAGTGTATCATTTTTATGAAAATTGTTTTACCTACATGATCTAATTATCTTGATTACGTTAATAATAGGTCATTATGGGAAATGTAATTTAGGACATTTTATTATTTTGAATTGAGTTAATTATATTTTTGGTGACCTAATTTATCACTATATAATGTAACTTCTTATATACATTTTTACAAATGTTGCTAATACAATATTTTCATTGTGAAGACAAGATTTTTCCATTTTATGTTGTTTTCAAGATATCACTAATCCTTACAGATTCATATTCATGAATTTCAACCAATATTTATTATCCTTGATTATGGCCCACTCTAATAATGATGAGGCTAGTCTAGAAGTGAAAATAAAAAGGGGGATTAGATAATTAGGCAAGGATAATTCTTTTAATGATGGCCTTGGTTTTGGGTAAGAATGATGATAGGTGGATAACAGATCCAATAGTTCTCTTATATAGCATTCAAAGAGTTGATAATGAGGTATGGGATATGTGTAGAATGAAAAACATCTCTGTTAAGCTCGGTGCTAATATCAAACTGAATGTTTATGTCAAGACTTTGGGCTCTAACTATAGGGAAAATACATGTCGTATGAAGGAATAAAGCCCCAAAGAATGTCATCGAAGAGGAAAAGTAATGTAATATGTAAGCATAATATTTTATTTGAGAATTTTATGTCATAAGACTTATTCTCCTATAAGAATCAAGGTTTTGGGATGATCATGCACATTTAGACAAGGCTTTGAATAATTGTTTATTTTTGGGTTTTACAATGTTTTAATAAAAAGAGCATAAGATACACTACTTAATGAAAATGAATGATTGAAATAAAATATCATTGAGTAACTAGAAGTAAATGAGATAGTTGTATGAAGTAATAGAAATTAAAATCTATCCTAATGATCGAAGTGTTGATATTTTACCTTTCCTAGATGCAAGATAAATGATATTATTTTTTGTCTTTTAAACTTATTAATTAATGATTATATTTTAAAAACTAATATTATTATAACATGAAATAAAATAAAATATCATATTTAGATCCTAATCAAGAAGACTACAAAGTATCTAAAAACTCTCTTGTATATGCAAGATAAAATTTAGTTTTTGGAGTTTTGGATGAATGTACACTAAGTTAGAAAGATTTTATATGAATCAAAAGTGAATATATAAATTTTAATTTTATAGTTTTTAGATTTAAAAGCAACATTCCTATTTTATGCAAATAAATAAAAGTATTGTTAAGATAACACATTTTGTTTGCCTAGGTTCTTTTGGGGTTTTAATGTGATTTTGTATTTGATTGTTTGTGATTAAAAGATTATTTAAAAACTAAAAAAAATTAATTATTTAAAGTTGAATATGATTTTTTTTAAAATATACTTAATATATGAATGTAAAACCATATCCTTTCAAGAGATCTAATATGCAGATGTAAACAGTAAATAAACCAACTATTGTTTTTGATGTATTAGAAGGATAAAAAGAGATATTTATTTTCTTATGTTTTTTCCTATTTTAAATGAAATATTATCTAATAAATGGAAAAAAAATTGCAATCTTTTGTGTGAATAGACAAAACTCAAATTTTAGATCCCCAACATGATCAAGGTGAGACCAAATAAAAGCAAGAGATGTATATAATACAATTTTGTCCTTAGTGTGCTAGGTCTTCCAAAAAAAAATTAAAAGAACTCTCTAACCAAGGGATTTATCGAAATAATAGTAGTAAAATGTGAATGAATAAGGAAACAAACTCCAAACAAGAGAATTGTTGATTATTCCTATTTAATACACTTATTCCAATGAATTAGTTTTTAATTCAATGACTTCCTTTCTCTATAACTATGTAGTCTATCATGAAAATGATCAAAGATGGAGCTCAAAAATAATGGAAAGTAGGCTATATCTATAACAATATTTAGAAACCAATATTTAATACAACTTTTTCATCTAAAATAATTTAAAAATTGGTTTACTTTTATGAGAAGAATGGACCTTTGATTATTGGTTAACTAAAAGTTGAACTTAGGAAGGATTTGGAGTAATCAAAATAAGAGTGGTAGTGATTCAGGAAGTCATGAACTGAACTAAATTTGAAAAATAATGAAAACATGAATAAAACCATGAAAAAATCAACTCTCAGGCTCTATTTTTAAAAATTAATAAACCATGATGAGATCATTACTATTTACAAGTAATTAATGTTAAATGATCACTTTTTCATGATTAGGCAACCCTATTATGTAATGGAAATATAAAAGTTGATTAAAAATGTAGAACAAAATTGATATTTTTGTCAATAAATATTATGAAACCATCACAAAGAAAGTGTCACTAATGCATTAGTTTTGTAATATAGAGTGGTGGTTGCATCATAAAAAGTAGTGGTTCTATAATGAAGGAGGAACTTCAAATATTAAGGAAAATAAAATCAAACAAAGTAAACTTCTAGGTTCTAAAATATCAAAAAGATAATAAAAGATGTACATAAAGTCATAGATGATTGAGTATGAGTATTATTTTGGATATCATTACATCATCATTTGATTTTTTTATAAATATTAAATTTTTTGGTGCATATATATTGCCCCCTCAGAATGATAACTTTTCATGAATTCACAAGGATTTGATCTAGAGTAATAGTGTGTGAAATGGAATGAGAGGGTTAGATATACTTACCTTACTAACCTTGGGGGTACAATGAAGCTAGCCAAAACTCTGTGCAAACTACACAAAAATACATGAATCAAATACCATTAACGAATGTGGAAATCACATTACTTAATCAAATAATCAATAAAATTACTTACCATTTATGTGAGGATGATTATACTACCTAAAACACCCCATCATGGCATTGAATCTAGTGCCAAGTGTTGTGTACTTCCAAAATAAAAAATAACATATAAACATGATATGGAAAGGAAAAACCATGAAAATTTGTTAGTTTATGGACTAAAATAGAATTAAATCAACATAAATAGTATCCAAAATTTATAAACCATAAAGTTTAGAAAATAAAATGATAAAATCATAATTTTTTTAAATCATAACAGATAGCTTTAAAAGACTATATATTCATAACATGCCCAGAATATAAGCCATTGTATAAATTAGGTGTATATGTTTTTGATCTTTAGGTTGATGCTCTCTCTCTCTCTCTCTCTCTCTCTCTCTCTCTCTCTCTCTCATTAATAACACACACACACACACATTTTTTATTGAAAAGGAAGGTCACTTAATCCTTATGAAAAAATGGGAAAATATACTTCTTTCTAAATTCATAAATTAATATAACACACACACACACACACACACACACACACACACACACACACACACACACACACACACACACACACACACACACACACACACACACATTTTTATTGAAAAGGAAGGTCACCTAATCCTTATGAAAAAATGGGAAAATATACTTCTTGCTGAATTCATAAATTAATAACGTTTATTAGCTTCATCTAGAGATAACTATAAATTAAGTAATATGTAAATTGGATATAAAATACCCTTTTGTCATAGACATATGAACAAAATTTATGAATAAATGTTTTATCTAGATAGTTTATAATCCAATATTGCCTTTACTTTTTTATTTTTCTTTGTAACCACATATATTTAGTCTCATGTGACTAAAAAGACACATGTTATATTCACCAAAGGCTATAGGTAGGCCAGTAAGGACATCTCACTCAAATACTAAACCCATAAAACAAGTAATATACAAGAGCTCAATGCCAAATATTAGTGAAGGAAAAGAGATGTGGATTTTTTTTTTCATAAGCTTCTAATTTTCATAGGAGTGTATTTTTCTCTATTTTTCACACACACACACACACACACATTATGTAAGGCCCCTACCCCCAGATCCTATCCACATGCAACTATTACAATGTAATGTATTGTCACCAAATACCAATATAGGTAATTAAGGTTACCTTTTTTTTGGAATGCTAATGTTTTATACTTAGAGGGAACTATAAGAGGAGACTTTATCATACAACAACGTCTAGACTAGTCTATAGGCTAGTCTTTCCTAAGCTTCCCAATAAGTTTTATGAAAAGAGAGGTATACACCTCTTGAATGAACTAAGGTAGGAGCCAACGTAATTATAGGTTTTAGAAATTTTTATATGGGATAATAGGGTGACACAAAAATTTAAATGAGATAATAAGTAATAGTTTTAAAGTTTGTTCTGTGTAAATTGAAAAATAAATAATCATCAATCATGACATTTTATATGCAAGATAACACACAACAAATGGAAAATTAAATGTAATGAGGTAAATACAAAATCCAATGAATATTCGTATAAATATTTTAGGTGAAAAGTGTTCATAGATTCACCAAACTCCTCACCCTCTAAATTGCATAACCAATAGGGTCTGGTTTGAAAATATTTAGTCACTAGGTAAGGGCAAACAAGTTATGTCTAAAATTTAGACCGTTTCTTTTAATTTTTGCAATTTGAGTGTCGAGTTAAAGGAAAAGTTCACCTACCTATATAGGGTACTTGTACACAATTTACAAGTTCATACTATCATTGATAATGCATGATTAACTCTATTCTTATGGTCATAATATGTGGATAATATAAGACCAAAGCTTGTGGGCACTTAATGGGTTATTCTATAAAGTCTCTTTCTTTTATAAGAGGTTTTTAGTCATATTAATGTAGCTCAAAATACTATTTTTAAGACATGGCTAACTTTATATTTTCCATTGTGCCCTTTTCAAGAAAACATTGTGGGAACTTAGTGAGTAGCTATCTATGGTATTCCTATCTTTTAAGAGGGAGATAGAACCCAACATTATGGATTTTTTGTAATCACCGGGATCGATGTTAATTTTTATGGTGCCTATTATTAATGTATGAATCCTCCCACAAGTTCTACCATTTTCACGGGAAGATGAATGGTTTAATTATATATCCTAAAGTCTAACCTATGATATAAACTACCACTTTCCCTTATGTGATAGGGAACTAGGTGACTATGTTAAAGATATGGATCATCAAATTATTTTTGGGGCTTGTTTTTATGCCCCAAGAGTTATATCATGTCAATATGGTGGATTTTAATGATAAAATTAAGAACTTCTAAGTAATGAGGCATGTGATATGTATAATTTCTGATACTAGAAGGAGCAAATCAAAGTTTTATTCATTTTTTTATTTCCACAATATTGATAATTTTGATCATAAACTTGGTTGAGATGACTGACACTATCATGAGAGTTTCTTTACTCACTTTTTATATTATTTTAACTTCCTATTCATCTAGTTTGTAATTTGGTGAGAGCTTATAAATTTTAACGACCCTCTTTAAGATAAATACACTGGTTTCTATGGAGTTTTTATCTTCAACTAGTTATGGGGGTTTTACCACACCATTCATAATCAAGTGTTAATCAATGTATAGGCCTAGTTATTTACACATGGTCATTTAAATTTCATAAAAGGGATAAGGGTCTCCTTAAGCAATAAATTCTTTCCATAAGTGGAGGGACCGTATTTATTAGAATAGGGTAAAAGGATTGCCTTCATCATGTGGATCCAAAGTCTATCTGAGATAATGTTGTAATTTTTATCTTTATCAATCACGTAAAATTATCTCAACATGGTATTGGGACCAAGAATTATTAGAATTATGATGGTTCCTATTGAGATAAACATAAGGATAATGTAACCTTATAAAGTGTTCCTAGTAGTGGATAAAGTAGTTTCTTCATATCAGTGCTTATATGATAATGAAAAGGGGACTATGTTGATAGTGAAGTCATCATCAACCATTATTCATTTTTCATAGTTGTTATAGATCCATACTTGCATATAAAAGGTTATATCTCCCTTCCTAACCATTTATTAATTTTGGGGAAGGCTCTATAGGTGGAAAATGTAACCAATGTATCTTAATTTGTTTGTAAGTTGGAATATATCTAGATCAATATTATTGAATTGAGTTTGTAGTAGAGGTGTGGCATTGAATAGAGAGCCCAATCCTAAGGAATTGAATAATTTTTAATAATCAGTATGAGAATTTTTAAGCATATCTAGGAAATATATATGGGGAAATGTCTTTGTGAGATCAAAAATTGGATCATAGCTCTCCATAGGTATGTGATTGGCGCCAATCTCCAATACATTCATCATGTAATGGGTTATGGACTGATATTCTCTTGTAGGAGTAATAATGTTTCTATATTCTTTGGTTTCAAGTTCCACAACTACTATCATGCATATTTCTCCTTGTGGTGTTAATTGGGGAGAGACATTGGGGTTGACTATGCCATAGGTATAGGCATTGGCATCATGAGAACTAACCAGTGGGGCTTGGTTAGTTTGGATACCCTTTGGTTGGTCATGGACAATGCATTTTTGGTTGAATATAAATTGTTTTTAGAAAATTCCCAAGTTAATATTCTTAGGTGTTATGGGACAAGTCGATTGAGATTGAATACTTGCATTAGAATTCCCTAAGAATAGATCTAATTTTTCTTATTTTGGGTTCTAAAGAAGTCTTTGAATAGACTTATAATTTTATCTACAAGCATGAGTATCATATCCAATAAATCTATGAAAAAGGTAGTGTTGGTAGAAGAACAAGGATTTTCAAGTTGTGAAAGATATTTGCCTTATAGTCATGACTTGTAATAGACTATAATATGAAGATACTCCACTTTTGGCACCAAGTACAAGAAGAAAATGAACAATCCTAGACTACAAACATCTATATATAAATTTATTTTCAAGAGGAAGGGGCTCCAATTTTTAGAAGAGATCAATAGAGACTATATGGTTATGGTTACCTATGTGATTTCTTATTGTGGTCCTTGCATGTGTTCTCATGTGTCACGTTTTGGTTACTTTGTATATAAACTATTCTAAATGCAATATTTCAGTCTATGTAACATTAGTTTTTGTTAGTTTCATCATAACATAGAATAATTAATGCTTATTATATTTGTGTTGTCAAAATTCTTTTCATGAAATGATAAACTATTCAATACACATGTAGTATCTCATAACTATGCTCAACTTTAGCATGTTCTAATGCTTCAAGAGCCTCTGCTAATAATGGTGTAGTGAGTGTCTAAACTCGTTTTTGGAGGAAATTATGCTAAGATGATTACCAAATTAGAGATATATTAAGATATGGTTCAAAAATTATGCTAATATGGTTATTAGGGTAGAGAGATATTGAGATATGGTTCGACCAAAGGATATGTAATTTCATTGAAGAATAATAAAAAGGACCAATGTTATCATTTAGGAGATAACTCAAGAACATATAGATCACTAGTTAGAAAAATTGGAATATTATTACTTCAACCCAAATATGGAAGAAACTATAATCTATATTGAAGAAAAGATACACTAGTTGTAGAGATTAAAAACTAACTAGACAACATCAATAGATCATTGGGTTGATACTATAGTATATGGATATATAACTGAGTTTGTAGTGTAAGGATACATAGTTTTCAAAGCTACAAAAGACTTGTTGATCATAAGAATTCAAGGGAAATTTATGTAGTGACTACCTATCCTAGTGAAGATGTTAGTTGTGGACAAGGTCATGGTTCCTACTCCAACCAATATGGATTAGTAACTTTAGGTGTGTCAAGGTGTGTGCAACATGACAAAATAATGATTAGATGAGTAGGTAAGGCTTTTACCTAAATCTATAATGGATACACAAGGGAAGAATAGTCAAAATAAGAGTCTAGGTTTAGAATGTGAGTTGTGATAACAAAATAGATGGAGTAAATAGAAAAATACCTAGGTAGCTATGAGTAGAGTTAAAAGTAGCATTAAAATAGATAAACTAGTAGGAAGATGTGATGAATGAGAAGAAAGAGATGAAGAGTGAATGATGAAGGAATATGAGATAAAATAAGAAGTTGAATTTTTAGATAAAGAAAGAAGTAATAAAGAATGAGAGGAAGAAGAGATGTTCGAAGATGAAGATGAGAATGGTATAGAAGTAGATTAGTTAGATGATAGATGTAGTGTGTAGCTACATGAATGGGTATTATCAAAAGAAGGACATGAAGTATTAATCAAAAAAGGAGGATAATTTCATATAGTAATCATAGGTTCAAGCATGGAAAGCTAATAATTCACAAGAAATAATTACTCATTGAAAGATTACATGTCCCAACAACCCAATTTTTTATATTTTATTAAAAATTTTAAAGCATAATAATAGAAAAAAATTAGTTAGGAATGTCTGTTTTTAGAATAAGTATATTGATGCGGTACTAAAATTGAAATATCATCAATTTTTAAGGATTTGAAGGCCATAGGATTCATTGAAACTAAGCAGATAAAAGCAAGAAAAATAGAAAAGCAGAGTGTGCCAAAAAACTCACTTAGTGTATAAGTAAATATTTTTAATACACAATTAGGATTGCATAGAATGGAGGCTCCCACTGTAATAGATGTGAAATAGATTCCCTCAACACTAGTCTATAGTATGGGTGTTTTAGGAGCATTTACTAATCTGATGACATATTAAGGTTATGTAGACCTTGAATATTACTTACTAGCATGTGAGATTAGATGGAAAGCTAAAGCTATTACTGATGAAGATACAAAGAAGTGTGAATTAATAAAGGTATTGAATGGAAGATAACATGAATTTATATACCATAGAGATATCACTCAAGAAAATCTGTAATAGGTGGAGTGGTTCATCATAGAATATAAAATCAAAAAATGTACAACTCAGACTATTCAAAACTTAAAGGAGAGTAAGTATAATTTAGGAGAATCAATCTATGATTATGATCACAATTTCTCAGATGTTATGAATAAGGTGGAGTTTTCCTTAGAAGATAAAGATAAAGTTCCATGGTTTGTTGAATGACTATGCTCTAAGATTAGGTTTGTTATAACATAGATGTCATATGATACTAAGGAAGATGCTAGAGCAACTTCTCTTCTAATGGAGCAAATTGAATACTATGGGGAATCTCTTGAAATGGGTTATAAGATTAAGAATACATTACAAGATTTTATGAAGAGGATGGAATATTATCATGAAGTAGATAAACCTAAGTTAAATCTATGTTTCATGGAGTGTGGGAAAGAAGGTCATCATAGGAATGATTGTACTAAGATATAAATAGACTTATGTGAAATATGTAGAGTAGTAGGAAATGCAATAACATAGTTCCATTTCTTGAAATAGTATGCTAAAAGCCCATTAATTTTCTATTTTAATCTTTACAAATCACACAATCATGCTAAAAATAATTATAGGGTCTTAAAGGATCTCAAATAATATATCACAAATAATGTATTTAATGCTATGTTTAGTAAGTGTCCTTAGTAAAGTATATGATTCTAGAGTAAGAGGTCGATAAGAATTATGCAAACCAAGTAGGCTTATAATGGATTCCTAGTTTACCTTAGTACTAGCCTCAAGGTCTCACTAGATAGACCTCTCCTTTATCATGTTAGACATGACCATCACCACAATACCATTACTTACCACTTTGTGATTTGAAAATGATGAAATATAAAAAACCTAGGTAGACTCCACAAGTTATCGAGCAATAATTTGAGATTAGAGATAATACTAGGCAACATTAGCATTGGAATATAATGTAATAATAGGGATGTTATAGTTGAGATTATCAATCAAATAAAGGAGGATCTAGGGGTGAATATAGAGGAGGTTAAAAATATATTACTATAAATAATTACCAACATCTTCCTTTGAAATTTTACTTATGTGGAGAGTTTAATCATGTTTAATTCAATTTCCCTTTGAATCCCCAAAGACAATCTTACTATACATACTGTGGGGCATATAAGTAGAATGTCATAAAAGACTATCCTATTTTGGAAAAGCAAAAAGAGGAAAAGACTTTCAAGAATTTTAACATGGTGAATGTGTAACCTAAGGAGGATGTATTTCTAAATGGTATTATAAGACACCAACACATAGAGAGGATTGCCTCCTCCAAAAATAGCTCAGGACCATGGAATCCAAAAAGCAAAATAGGATAAACACCCAGACCCAACTATAGAAAAGGGGTTCATGTATGAAGATATGCATATGTTGAAAAATATTTAACACCAAAACACTACTAAAGGAGATGTTGTAGTAATAGATGCCCAAATGTATGGTCATATTGTGTACATTATGTGTTAAGATGGAGTTGTTATTATGATGACATATTTATTGAAGTGGTTAAGTACACTACACAATGAATACATTTCTTAGAATAGCACAAACTAACTAAATAATTTACTAGAGTGTGTACATTGAGGGAAATAGAATACATAAAAAAAATTTTGGTATGTAAAACAAAAGAATCTATGGGATGTAGATACATGAATCAACATTGATCTTGAAGGATATGAAATTCCAAATGTTGCCTTTGATTTTGGTAGCATGGTTAACATGATCCCCACGTATATATGGTAGGTGATTAGATGGCTAGTTTTAAGCTACATTATAATGACTCTAATATTAGTAGACTATGGAAGAGTTCAATCAATTGGTTGGTTAGAGATCAAAGTCATAAAATTGTTCCTATGAGGTAAGTTTGAAGTCATCACTATAAGTACAACATAAACTCATTACCCTGCATTGATTGTTAATAAGGGGGCATATGATGGTCAGATGACTATCAATACTATATAATAGTAGTTAGAGGTGCATCAAGGAGATAACATTTCAGTCATTCATTTACATAATGCACATAAACCCTACATAATTCTAGTTGAACTAGACTATTTGTATGTCATACAAGAAACCAATTGGATGAAGGTAAACTCTGAGGAGAACCCAAAATCTCTATGCATAGTTGAGTGCAATTTCTTGTATGATCATAATAAACCTTAGGTGTAGTATTTACTCACCCAATATTCGAAAACCTTTAAAAATGGAAGCTTAAACTTGTAGTTACTTAACCATCAACACCTCAATTTGTCATAGAATATTGTTCATCCACGTATGCTAAATACCCTACTCGCTCAAAATTTGATTTTATTTATCATGTAGATGATAAAATGTAGTATTATATAGATTCAAAAAGATAAGGAAATTTACCTTTGGAAATAGATTTCTCTATAAGTGGAGACTTAGATATGCATCTACTAAACTAGGCTCATGGTGATCATAAAATTCAGCGTATGAGAAGGGTCTTCACCATGGAAGAATAAATTCCATCATATTATGAAACTAAGGACATCAATTAATTAATTATACACCTAAAATTTTATGTGCCTATGATTAGTCAATGATTTTTTCCTTGAATTACACTTTGAAGGGAGTTATAGTGACATGGTGGACAATTCATAGAGATGATCAACTTAATTCAGATGATGCATGAGAATTTATGATTAGAAAATTTTAACTACCATAGGTAATCAAAAGTAATTGGCCTTACTTTAAAGAAGGTGAGTGCCTTGAAATAAATATCCATAAATTTTTTGAGGTGTAGACTATTGAACATGTGACACCCAAGTACTAGGTTCATATCTCTCATTATACACTTGACACTTTACCATCAGCGTGGTATATGTATCAAGAATGTAGGAGGGAGATAAAACATTAGGTGTAGGTAGAAAGTGGCTTCATCCAAAATTTTGTGTTTGAAGATGAGAATCCCATATTCCATAATGTGATATTAAAATCAAACATTTCGTATGCCATGGGTGATCAAAGGATTTAAGCACCATGGTGGAGTCTACTACATAGAAGAATGTAACCTATGATCTAAATACAACAATAAAAAGACATAAAGCTACTAAGATAAAATAAAAATATCTTATGAAATCATTCCACCAAGTATAGAGTGAAGAGGATAAAAATGAATATTTGGATACTTATGGTGAAATCAATCTAAATAATTTTTTTGAACTTGAATCGATAGTAGAACCATTAGAGGATTCAGTCGTAGAACCCATTGAAGAAGAGAAGTTGCACAACATACAAATTACAAAGTAGGAAGGACAAATAATGTTGGATGAATGTATTACTAAGGAAAAGTACAAGATATATTAAAAACTTATTAAAATGCATGTGGAAAACATCAAAAGCATGGATATTCCTAAATTAGAACATATAGGTGATTATTGGATTGAATCCAATGTTTCAGAAGCTATGCAAATCCTATGAGATTATCAATATGTGTTTCACACAAAAAATTTAGAAGTTAGAGGAGTATATCCTTCCCTAGCTAAAATGCATATTAAATTCAAGGAGTGCACATCAATCATCAATAAAATTCCATATAAGTTGAATATAAACATGAAGTTGAAAGTGAAGGATAAATTGGATAGAATGTAAGAAGCAGGTATAATCTCTCTCATAAAGAAGGTAGATTGGGTTAGTCCCATGGTAGTGAAACCTAAGAAAATATGGGATATCAAAGTATATGGTGATTATTTAATTTTGAATGTTGCATGTGTGAATGATCCATTTCCAATTCCCTTCATAGTTGAAGTTTTATAGTCTTTTTTAGGTCATGAAGTTTACTCATTCACCGATGGGTTTAGCAGATATCATCAAATACCCATCGTAGACAAGGATATAGGTAAAACAACTTTTAACATAGAATGGGGATCATTTTCATATAAGTGAATTCCTTTTGGATTCTATAATGCAGTTAAATTTTTTTATAGAGTAGTGGTGACTGTGCTTAAGGATTTCATTCATGAATTCAAGGAAGTATATGTAGATGATTGGTCAATATTCTCTTTGTTTAATGAAAAATTGTCCAAGTTGTGCCTCATGTTAGAATGTTGTTGAGCTCTATCCATTTCCCTAAATTTGAAAAAATATTTATTTTTTACACTTTTTGGTGTCATGCTAGATCATGTGGCATGAAGTTAAGGGATTTTGGTAGATAAGGCCAAAATTACACTCATTCTTAATATACCTTAACCAGTCATCTCCATAGAAGTGTGATCCATTTTGGGCCACAAAGATTACTATCAAAAGTTTATCAAGGGATATGCATCCATTTCATCCCCATTGTCGTGTTTTCTATTTAAATTTATTTAACTTATTTTGGGAATAACAGAGTTTTATTATTATTTTAGTTAAGGGTCTAGATTAATAAATCAGTATAAAATATAGCAATAAATATAGTCCTAATTTTTGAAACTATTTTTATTTTTAACTTTTTTATAAATAGAAATAAATAAGAATAAATATAACTTAGCTATAAAATAGACTGATATGACTGATACAAAGGTTAAAAATGGTTGTGTAAGATAGGGAAGGTGTCATAAACCTAAATTTAGATTTTTATTGGTTGAAAAAATAAGATTGTTAACAAGTGGACAATTTGGTGTCTAACACTATTGTCCATTCCTACCACTATTGTGTAAATTGATCATATAGATCTAAAACTTTTTGTGTAGTTTCACTGTGCCTATGTGAGTGTGCCTCTGAAAAATCAAGTGTTGGTCATTGATGAAACTCAATGTAGAGCTGATTTTGTTTTCAAACCTTAGCACTCTATCATGCTTAATAAAATTACATTTGAGTCACTTGAGAAAGAGGGGGGTTAGTGTGAAATATGTAATAAACATTTAATCCACACCCCTTGTGTGGGCACACAACCTACCTATACAAAGAGGGATCAAGTCATATGTAGTCCTCTCATCTAGTGTGCCTTGAGCAATAGTGTGATGTGGATGCAAATGCCAAATTGATAGTGTTTGATGTAGTTAGGGACTAGTACGAGGATTTGAGTAGGTTTGCAACTATGTTGGGTGACTACATGAAAAAATGGGGAAGGTTTGACTTAGTTCTTTGTTCATATTCTTTCTTGCTTTGTAAGTTTGGTCACCTCTTCTATAAATGAACTTCAAGTGAGATTTTATAGGGATTAATTGGTCATGGGTCAGATGTATGTGTGTTAGGATGACATAATTAAGGATAAGGACTGGATAAAAATGACCGTTGGGGCTTAAAGTGTAAATTGGAAGGACCTCCAAAAATGGTACACTTCTCTATGGGGTACTATAGTACAAATGGAGTGATCCTATCCTATAGGCTTGGGACCTGAGGGAATAGGCTTGGCATAGGGAATACTATTTGGCTGAGGTGGAATGACTATTTAGAAGGTTTCATATTACTGGTAATGAGAAAAGAGGTGTCTAGAAGAATCACAAGAGCATTCAAAAAGGACCTATGGATGGGGTATCACAAGCCACACTCAAACTACCAATCTAGAAATTTTATATGACTACATTCCCCCCCCCTTTATTCTAATGATGCAACAAAGTTAAATACTAAGATAAAGGAAAAATAGAAAGCATACCTAAATTTACCTACAAGGGTGAAGCCCGTGAAGATGTGTGATGTTGAGTGTGCATAGAGAGAACATAGCATGAAGCATAAATGTGTTGTTACATTAAGTGATGTTTAGTGATGCTGAGTGATGTTGGGTATGTGATGTACTAAGAGTAGTATCATAAATGGAGTTGAGTGCTCAATTCCATGAAGGTGACTCAAGAATACAAAGCCTGGCCCTTTGGATCCAAAATTGGCCACTATGTAATGATTCTATATGATCATGCATCTATTAATAATGTTTGGATTGTGTGTCTAATCACTCTAAGTAGGTCACTCAAGAATACAAAGGCTAGCTAGTCCTTTGGATCCATCATTTCCCACTAAGTGTGAACTATGAACTAGTACCAAAATTAATGTCTGACATATGAGATGGGTTATGAAGCCCATGAATTATCTATAATCAAACAATGTGGCATGGATATCTGAATGTGTACTGAGAACTAGGCCAATCTTGGCCACTCCAAAAGGTGGAAATTAGGCTTGTATGAAATCTATTTCAAAATTGAGTACTAGGATTATATTAAATCCACTTTAAAATGATGCCAACCATATATAGATGGAATAAGATATGAAAATATTAAGTATACATAGGTAATACAATGAAATATAAATAAAATAAGGCAAATGTGCCATGCACATTGCCCCAAATCACTAGTGTCTATAACATGGATTTTGATTTTAAAGTTGCACCAACTGCCCAGTCTAAACTACAAGTGAGATCCATCATGTTGTGCATCATGCCCCTATATCTATATAATATAAGTAAAAATATAATTAAACTATCCAATCTAAACTAGATTATAGCTTACAAAACTATAATTGACCTTACCTTTCTATCTATTTCTAAAAAAATTAGGTTTTTGGCTATTTGGATAGGAGTGACAAAATGTAGACACTTTACTATAGGGCATTGTAGTTTGAATGGGGCACTCTTGTCCTATACTATTTAATATGACTATTATATGTTAATCCCTATTTTTTTGGTCCATTCTATGTGTTTTGAATTTTGATTGTTGTTCTGAGTGTTAAAAAAATTAATTTTGACTAGTAGAGGGTTTTGACCTCTATGACAAAAACCCTATTTATTACCCCCTCTTCTGAGGGTAGGAATGAAGACCGTATAATGAATACCCTCATAATAAATATCCCTAAAATTGTGTTATGATACAAAATATATGATATAGTAAGGATGATCAAAATATGTCTTAAGATATAGCATAGTCTATGTTGGAGATTGTTAGATCAACAGGGGTATGCCTAGATAGATGTATCAATGTAATATCATGTACAATCAACTAAATTGAAACTATAAATATTGTTATTTTTCAATGAGGAATGGATCATGATGTCCATCATGGCATCTAGGAAAGAAAGACAATGCATGATGTGGATCATGGCATTGCAAACAACTGAGAAGCAATAAAGAAAACATGCATTCAAGGTAAGAAATAAGAAGCATATAAAAGAGGATAAAGGGGAAATAAGAAAAAGACATGGGCACATGTCACTCAAATTAGGAAAACAAGCATATAAGGCATGTTTAAATTCCTAAATACACATACAATTGCAAACAATAAATATTGGCATGAGGGCCACAAGAACATATAAGAGTACAAGCAAAGGACATTGTAAAATGTCCTAATGCACACATAAGTAACAAAATGGGAACTAAGAAATGAAATTACATATAGCTACTCAGATCAAGAAAGGAATTCATTTAAATTATATAAAGACAATCACATCTAATTGATCAAAGCAACAAGTGAAATTATGCAAAATATGTAGTACAAGATTAGGTAGATGTTAAGAAATACACGTGTTATATACTAGTGAGTGTCTATAGAATAATCTATGTAAGATAGTAAGTAAAATAAATCAACATGATAACTAGAGTCTGTGGCGTAGGAATGACATAAATTTAATGGTGTAGTCATGTATAATATGCCCCTGGTGGGTAGATATGTTAATGTATGTCTCAAATGTAAAAGTAGGATGCCCCCTCAATGGGTAGAGTGAAGTAATCAAGGATTTAGGTGTCACTGAACACACTCAATGAAGGTCAAGTGAAGCATGGTAATGTAGATAAATCAACAAAAAATAACATAGAATATAAAAATTTAAGTCTAGCATGGTAGTATAAATGTAAAGTGTGGATAATGCATATAGTTAATTTTTTTTTTGGTGTTTTGAGTTATTTGAATGATTTTATATTTTTGACATGTTATATTTTTTTTAGTATTTGGAAATATTGCATTATTTTTGGTGTTTTTAAATAAGGTATATACAATTAAGCAAATAGACACTATGTATAAGTAAGCTAATAAATTATGTATAAAAAATATTGATAAAAAATGATACTAACCGATGAGTCTCATAAAAGACTTCCTATCATGGTGTCATGTATCAAGGAGAGGGATCATGCATGATCATGAATCACGATGGAAGGTCTAAAAATATGACACTAAAAGTTATGTATGTTATAAGTGATCTAAAATATCTAGAGTGGAAACTGACTGTGGGGTCTCCTTGTAACTCTAAGAAGTGGATGCAAATGTGGGGCTCTTAGGGACCCATCTATTAGTAGAAGAAGTTATCTAAAAATGTGTTATGTGTTTAGAGACATGAGACCTCAGTTATACTACCTTAGGTGTGAATAATATAGTTAGAAACTATCTAGAGTCCTGAAACTATCACTCATGTAGTTGTCACTCTAAGAGAGGCTTCTATGGAAGTGTATGAACTCTCTATGTTGTTGAGGGAGGCCTTGACTGTGTCTGAATCTCAAGTGGAGGAAGAATTGTAACTAGTTAATGAGATGAAAATGGTGACTATAGAGTAGGAGATGGCTCTAAAGTGGGGAGTGGTAGCTCATATGAAATTCCACCAACTATAATAACCTAATTAGCATGAATGTGTTACATGTATCTATGAATTGTAGAAGGTCCTATATGAATTTTATGGATCTATGGTCGACCACGTAACATGTCAAAAAATCTTGAATTGAGAGCAATAGTAAATGGTATGGCCACATGTGTTGAACCAACCTATATAATTTCACCTAATGAACTCTATATGTGTCCACTAAATCCACTAATAACTGTGTCCATTAGGGTAATATCCTACTCTAAATATCCCAAATGTTGAAGTAATGTCATAGTGCACAAGTTCACACTAAATCCATTGTCTATGTAAACACTATGAATGGGATGGTGATCAATGTAGGCTCTGATAAAGAATGCATAGTAATCTGAATCATTCCCAACTATCTCCTCCTCTGAGAAGGAGATCGAAGGTGTAGAAAAAACTCTAGAGTTATACACACCAATCATGTTGCTCAAAATATGAGACTCAAATGAAGGTGCCTATTATGTAGCTAGTGGAGGGTATGCATTATATGCATGGTGAACACTTGATCTTCCCCCTATCTCTTATTTAGAATGTTGTGGGAAAGGATATATGAAAAATTTTAGAGCCTTGTCCTATGTTTATTTTACATGAGGAGGATCAACTAGAGTGCTAAGATCAATAAGGTTGCCATATATCAAGTCATGTATCTTGTGTTGAAAACTGATGCATCTATTCATTATATGGCCTACTGCCCTATGAAAATAATAGAATACATTCTAATGAGATCCATGTCTAATTAGTTATGTCATATCAACTTCCCAAATAGGAGGGAGAGATACGACATTACATTTTAATAGCTACTGTAAGACTCTGGTTGGAGATACTAGTAGATTGGTAAAGGCTCACTGAGGAGGCAATGATAAAACCACCCGCTAAGGGGGATCTAAATCCACATTAACTGTAGGTTGATTTTGACTTTTGTTATCATTAACCTTTAGTTTATATGGGACTTTACTATTACTCTTGTTTATAGTTTCATATATGCTTGTGTACTTGAGTTTTCCCATTGAAAGTGATTTGAATTCCATTTCCTTTAGTGATGACATAACTCAGTGAAGGAAGAATTTTTTTTGAACATTATTAACTCATGCAAAGCTAGCATTAGACTTTGTTTGAAGAGATCTTGTAATTCTTGATCAACCATGGGGCTGGTCATTTTATCCAAGATAGTCTTATATCTAAGAACATAATCTATGAGATACTCATTTGACCTTTTTTTCTATTATGAAACTTAGGCATAAGAAACCTTGTCATATATGTTAATGCTTAAATGAGCTAGGTAGATGTCAACTAAATGATTAAATACTTTGACCGACTGATTCAGTAGACTGTAGAACCACTATAGAGCATAATCCTTTAAACTTTATGGAAATAGATTAGCTAGTAAGCAATCATTTAGCACATAGTCCAAGCATGCAATGAGAAAATATCTCAATTGTGTCTTTAGATCACCCTTTCCATCATATAAATTTAGCTTGGGTTGAATAAAACCTTGTGGTAAGGGTGTATGAAGTATAGCAAAAGAGTCCAAATCTTGTGTTGGTCTAGAGGCACCTTACTCAAGATGTATCACCTTGGATTGAAGAGATTTGATATATTTTAAAAGGGTATCTACATCAAGAGGTGAAGATGTACTAGCCATAACTGGTGGTGCCACATATGAAGGTTGGGCTGCTATATGGGGTTGTTGAGACATAGTTGGACCCATAGTGTCATTTGAAACTAGTTGTTCTATGGTTTAAGGTGGTTGACCTTTATTTTATTTTTGTTTTCCTTCTTATAGTATTTTAAGCATATAATCTTGCACATCAAGATTTTTATGTAAAAGGTCTTGAAGTTTCCTCTTATCAGTTTCATCAAAGTCATTATATTGGGCCATTATGAAAGTATGAAAATAAAGGGAATGTGGATTGATTTTTTTTCAAAAAGTTGTAATAATAAAAATGTGATGGAAGGAAAGTACTGAATAAAATAAATGTAAAGTCCTAAAAATAAGAAACTAGAATATGCATAAAAAGGATATGAAGCTCACCAACATGTAAGGTGATACCTTAAAAAACATAGGGACTTAGTATAATCAACTAGGGTTCGAAAGAAATGAATTTTAAAATTACTATGGTGAATTTTAAAAATTTAGCATGAAATTTTGATTTAAATATGTAGGGAAAATTAGAAGAATATTGCTAAAATTAGTAAGGAATTTTCCCTAGGGTTTATAGGTTTTATGTGTGTAAATGAAGTAAGTCAGGTTCACCAAATGATTTAAGTTATTTTGGGAATAATGGATTTTTATTCCTATTTTAGTTAAGGGTTTAGATTAATAAATTAGTACATAATATAGCAATAATTATAGTCCTAATTTTTGTAATTGTTTGTCTTTTTCACATTTCTAAAATTAGTAATAAATAAGAAAAAATAAAACATAGCTAGAAAATGGACTGAGATGATTGATACATAACATGAAAATGGATGTGTAAGACTGGGAAGGTGTCATAAACCTAAATCTTACTTTCATTGGGTGAAAGGATAGGAGCACCAAAAAGTGGATGCTTTGGTGTTTGGAATTGTTTTCCATTCCTATCACTATTATCCAAACTGATCATAGAGACATAAGACTTTTTGGGTAGTTGAATTGTGCCTATTTGAGGATGCTTATGAAAAATCAAGCACTAGTCATCAACAGAACTTGATGTGGAGCTAATTTTATCTTCAAACCCTAACTCTACATCATGCTTGATAAAACAACATTTGAGTCACTTGAGAAAGAGAGGGTAGTGTGAAATATGCACTAAACATGTAATCCACAACCCTTGTGTGGGCATGCTTCTTACATACCAATACTCCAAAGAGAAATCAAGTTAGATATAGTTATCCCACATAGTGTGCTTTGTGAAATAATGTGGTGTGGATGCAAATTCCAAAGTCATAGTGTTTGAGATGGCTAGGGATTGGTATGAAGATTTAAGTAGGTTTAGAGCTGTGTTGTGTGACTGTGTGCAAAGAATAGGGAAATTTTCCTTAGTGTTTTGTTTGTATTCTTACTAGCTTTGTAAGTTTGGTCACCTCCTCTATAAATGAGCTTTGAATGGGATTTTCTAGGGGAAAATTGGTCATTGGTCAGATGTATTCATGATAGACCAACCTAATCAAGGATAAATACCAGATGAAAATGATCGTTGGGTCTTAAAGTGAAAATGGGTAGAACTACCAAAAATGGGACACTTTTCTATGGGGCACTATAGTCTAAATGGGGTCCTCCTATCATACAGACTCAGGACCTAGGGAAAAAATATTTAGATGGGGAATACTATTTGGTTAATGTGGAATGACCATTCAGAAGGTTTTGGATGATTGGAAATGAACAAAAAGGTGTTTAGAAGGGTCATAAGAGCATGAAAAAAGGACCTTCATAACTTTATAACCTTTTTAATGAGAACAAGCTTTTGAATAGTGGGGGTTTGATTTTGTAGGACAGATCAATCCTTTGAGTAAATGCATCAAATCATGGTATATTATTACCATGATAAATTATTTTACCAAATGGGTTGAAGTTATTGTGATACCCAACTATGGGTCGAAGGATGAAGTAAAGTTCCATTATGAGTATATCATCACAAGGCTTGGATTACCCATCAATCTCACCAATTACCTAGTGATATAATTCCTAAATAATACTATCAAAACTCTTATTGAAAATGTCATGATTTTTTATAATAAAATTAATACTTACCATCTGTAAGCTGATAGCCAAAGTGTTAGGAAAGATGTTGACAAAGATCTATGATATAAAGAGGGATAATTGGGAGCATTGCATTCTTACAATCCTTTGGGCCTATCGAATGCACTATAATAGGGATAGAGGATTTACTCCATTTTAGTTGGTCTATAGACATGAATTAGTAATGTCTATGGAATATTTGGTACCCAGTCTATGCATTATAATGGTTATGAGATTACGGTATCATGAGTCTCTCACAAATAAGATTTTTGAATTGAATAGGATGGATGAGTATTGATGCAGAGAATATTGGATGAAGGAAGTTCATAATTAGTAATAAAAAACATGGCACAATAAGAACCTATGACACAAAGAATTTCAAAAGTATTAATTAGTTTTGTTATATGATAGTCACTTCAGAGCATTCTTGAGTAAATTATAGATTAGGTAGAAAGAGCCTTATGGTATACTTGAAATATCAAACCAAGGAACTGTTAATGGTAGGTGAATGTTTATAGGCTTTAGCTCTACCACTAATAATCTTAATTGATCTCTTTCTAAAAAATGAGTAGGTTTTGAGTAGCATCAAGTAGACTAGGATTTCCCATTTCTATATTTTTTCTTTTATGTTTATTTTTATTTTTATACATGTGTGTAGATGATCTCTTCAATAGATTTTGGAACTAGGATAACATGTATAGTGTGTAACACCCATGTGTAGAATAATTGAGGTGCACCATTACTGATGTCAACAAAATTGAAGGAAAGTAATTATGTGTTGGAATTGTATAGTCAAGTCACACCAAACAAGATCATAGCTATATAATAGTCGTCCCTAATTACTTAATGCTAGAGGCAAGGTTTAATTGATCTAATCTTCACCAAATTAGTGGTTAGTCAACATCATCCATTTGTACTCTAATACGAGCATAAAATAATATAATGGCATATCTTAATACTAATGACTAACTACCTTAATTTATGAATTAGATAAGATTTACCACATCAAAATTCATATTGTTATCAAAGGGATAACTCCATATGACATTTATGTGGAAACCAATAGGCATAAAATATATAAACTCATAAGGTTATGAACCAAGTCTACATTAAATTCTTGAAACTATTTTATGAGCTGAAGTTCCAAAGTCAAAACAATTTCTATAGCATAAAAAGAAAAATGTTTCTCATTTAAAAGTATTCAGATACCATAGATCATTCACAACTCATATGAAACTTAACTAATGCTCAAAGGGAAGAAATGGGTGTTGATCTTGCACTTTAATAGACTAAATATATTGATCCTGAGCCATGTTATTACCTCTTAGTGGTAGATTAAAAACTCTTCTGACTACATCCCATAGATGTTGTGCAACCACTTGCTCTTATAGCCCCACATAGATTCTAGAATATAGACATCAAGCGCTTACTTTGGATGCCTACCTTTGGAATTTTTGGGGTGATTTTGCAAATCCTACTCAGCCACTATAATGATGGTAACATTTATATTAGCTCTGATACCATTATAATCATCAAAATAGAAGTAATGACATGAGCTTTGGACATGTCTACACAGGGTTAATTTATTTCTCCCTATACAAGCAGAATGCCTCCTATCCTTTAGGAGGTTGGAGACTTATATTTTCAAGGGTATAGAGGAATACCAATTAAATAAATCAAAGATGAACTAGTGTTCATCTTGGTCAAGTGCATCACATGGAGATATTGGTTTTCCACCAAGTCTATAAAGCAAATTCCCAAAGGAGTGGTTAACATTGCACATCACATGATCCACGACACTAATTAGTTCAATTGGATAAAATATTTTGTATATGATCTTCTTACAAATATTGATAAGTGTTACATTACTTCCAACTAGACCCTCTAGTACTAGTTTCTCATCTTTCTACTCTATTTCACCTAATTGAAGTCCATTGAAGGAGAGGTACACCTAGACACTGACTATTGGCTAACATAGTAGATTTAAAACTTGATTTGGACACCTGAGCATGACACCCTAACTCATGAGGTAAAATTAAAGACATGATGGGAGGAGTATTTATAGCTAATTTCTACACATCCATGAGTGTTATCAGATGTCATGCAATACCTAGGATAACATGATGTTGTCATTTTACTCTTCAAATGTGTTTTCATTCACATTCATGAATTACCTTGGTCACCATTTTAACCCTTGCCATATTTTTTTTATTATGTCTAGGGTATAGGCTGAGGTTACCAATCAAAAGGCATATGCAACCAGGCATGTGATACCACTCCAAGCCATAACACCTAGTGAAGGATTATATCTAGTGCAACAATAACTAGAATCCACAACCTCAAAACATTATAAATGAAATAATAATCTCTATATAGAATAACCACCATCACTTCCATTACAACACAAGATGAGGACTACCATAACCTAGCTAGATGAGCCCAAGGTGCCCTAGATTGTAAGCTCCTAAGACCTACATTAAATGGAAATGGATAAATGGGAGGTCTACCAGGTGATGGTCATAGATATGATAGGTGAATTCTATGAGGAGTAGGAGGATTTATTCTTCTTAAATGATGTATACATGGTTTAAGTGTGTAACAAGGTCCCTCTAATTCTTTGGGTAGAACTAACACCATGCCCTACATCTATTATTGCTGACACTATGTGAAAAGAGGTTGAATAAATGCAAAAAATGGCACAAATATTTGAACAAAAACATTATATCAATTTTACAATCATCAACATATTTGTGCCACTACCAAAAATTCCCCAAGATGAGGACTACCATAACCTAGCTAGATGACCCCAAGGTGCCCTAAATTGTAAGCTCCTAAGACCTACATTAAATGGAAATGGATAAATGGGAGGTCTACCAGATGATGGTCATAGATATGATAGGTGAATTCTATGAGGAGTAGGAGGAGTTATTCTTCTTAAAGGATGTATACATGGTTTAAGTGTGTAACAAGGTCCCTCTAATTCTTTGGGTAGAACTAACACCATGCCCTACATCTATTATTGCTGACACTATGTGAAAAGAGGTTGAATAAATGCAAAAAATGGCACAAATATTTGAACAAAAACCTTATATCAATTTTACAATCATCAACATATTTGTGCCACTACTAAAAATTCCACAAGATGAGGACTACCATAACCTAGCTAGATGACCCCAAGGTGCCCTAGATTGTAAGCTCCTAAGACCTACATTAAATGGAAATGGATAAATGGGAGGTCTACCAGGTGATGTTCATAGATATGATAGGTGAATTCTATGAGGAGTAGGAGGAGTTATTCTTCTTAAAGGATGTATACATGGTTTAAGTGTCTAACAAGGTCCCTCTAATTCTTTGGGTAGAACTAACACCATGCCCTACATCTATTATTGCTGACACTATGTGAAAAGAGGTTGAATAAATGCAAAAAATGGCACAAATATTTGAACAAAAACCTTATACCAATTTTACAATCATCAACATATCTCTGATGCATAGACCTAAAACCCAATGAGAGGCTAGGGTTTCATATACCCTAAAAGAATGTACATTTAGTAGGATATATAAAATAGAGGAAATTTATTCTTCTTCAACTTCACCACCACCCAAACATAAGTTTATTACCTTGGGGTGTAAGAAACATTTGTCTCTATCTCTATGGTCTAGCCAAGTGATTCAACACCTTCAAAACAGGCCATATAGGCTAAATATCTCATGTTAGATTAGCCTACAACTGAAGAATAACAAGCTTCATGGGAGGATACAAATCACATAATCAAATGACAAGTTCATCAAGAAGAAAAAAAGTGTTAGAAGGAACAGGACCAACAACAAGAATCTCAATATGGATGTCATCAAGTTGAAGAAGCTGAGGCCATGAAAAAGGCCTGGGATATAAAGGCTAAATGATAAAAGGCTATCAAGGAGGTGAATAAGACATAATAAGCTATTGATGTAGCAAATCAAGTGCAAGAGGCACACCAAAATAAGATAGATGAATATTAGATGAATAAAGAGGTTATTCTCACTACCAAGGCCAAGGCAAAAGAAGATAAACAACAAGATGTAGTAACATAGGAAAGAAAATATCTATAGGATGCCACTTTCACATAGAAACAAATGAAGATATGAAGAAGAATAATAAATAATAATAAGATGAAGCCACACTAAAATAATAGACTCAAACACAATAACAATAAGTAATTGCATCTGAGGTACAAGCTGACTTAAAAGCATAGAAATAGGCTAAGGCCAAAGGAAATAAGACTATTGCACTTGAAGAATAAAGAAATGAAGAAGAAGGTGCATATTATATATAGGAGGAGGAATAGGAAAAAAATAAAGTTATGAAGGAATATCTTAACATGAATTAAATGGAGGAGGCCAAGAGAAAATAGGATGAAGACACTATGCAACAATTGAAAAATACACAAGATGATATGACATAGCAATAACAAGTGCCTAAAATACAATAACTAGGTGGGTTAGAGTATCCAAATCAAGCATAATATAAACCTATAGCTATAATAGGGGAAAAAAAATTGGCCTTGCTTTTAAGAAGAGTCTATCTATAGGATTTTGCAACTATGGCTACTTGTCACACCACCTTTTCACTTTCACTTGTAACCATGCCATGACATGATCCTTTAGCTATTGCAAGAACATTAGAAGCATTCCTCATTTATTAGGAAGCATCATTATATATTTCCATACTAACATTTAAGAAGTAATTATAGGACATTATGGCATTCTAGGAGTCCATTGCACAGAAGGCCACCTCTCTAGAGAAGGAGGTTGATAAATCTAAGGCCAAGAACATTAAGTTGAAGGCTCAACTTCATGAAGCTATAAATATTATCCAAGATACTTGTCTCGAGTTGGTCAGTCATGAAATTTGGGACTAAGTAATGTCTGACCAATGAAATCTCAATAAAATTATCTCTGGGCTAACAAAGGACTTATGTGCATCACAAAAACTCCACGTAGTCAAAACATTGGGTCAATATGTTAAGACAAAGGATAAGACACTCATCACTCTGCTAGAGGAATACCAAAGAATTATCAATGTTGTTACACTTCAAGCTTAATAGGTTGTATGTAGGTTTCTATATTGGAAGAGGTAATTGGATAACACCTTCTATAGTTATAACATAGATTTTACAAAGGCTGCCACCATCAAATAAACCATGTTCAATCACACTAAAACTATGGAGGATAAGGATAGATCACTCTAGGAATCATTAAATGTTAGGGATAATGTGCATGAGAAACTTCTCAATTGGTAGAGCCAACTATTGTGTAATTCCTTTACTAGTCTCCAAGCTCAAATATAAGCAAATAAGATGGAGAAGTTGAGTAGAGAGATTTAGATAAGGGTTATGATCACCAAGGCATGTTTGATCATAACTAATGATGTATACCTCAATTAGATCATTGGTTACCATACTCCATTCCACACCCTTCTATAGTTAATACAAGAAGTGATGTTAGATTAGAATGCATAAAAAATAGACATGACTCCTTTCACTAGTGTAGTTTCTTAGATTGTTAATACACCTATGTATAGTATACCTTCATTGATTTATTATATCATCACATGGTACAAGGTTACACAATCATAGTCCAAGGAATCTTTTGATCAAACTTCATTTGTGTCCATGCTACCACCATCAAGTTAACTAATGCACAAAGTACACATTTCAAAAAAATTGCATAATATTTTGTATTGGTGATCACTAAGTAATATAAGTGGGTATAGGTTGGTTGAAAACCCATAAAGGGTGGTCACCTAGTTACAACAACCTATTGAAAACCTATAAAGGTTAGTAGGTTTGTATGCTACTTAGTTAAAAACTAGAAAGGATGGATAAGTAGTGTGTAAGAGGAGAAAACTAGATATGGTACCTTAAATGATTACTATGAATCTTACTATTCCAACCATTTATTTATCCTTTGGTCACTTGTGCATTCTCAAAACTTCTATGATGTTATCTCAAGATGAGACAACCTTGTAAGTTCAATAAAGTGTTGGTAGAAGAACAAGGATTGTAAATATGTGTAGGATATTTGTCTGATATTCATGTGTTATGCACTCATTTTGTCTTTATATATTATATTTTATCTTATCTTCATGACTTGTAATAGTCTAGAATATGAAGAGACTACTTCTAATGCCAAGTATGAGAAGAAGATGAACAACCATAAAATGGAAATGTCTATATATAATTTTATTTGTAAGAAGAATGGGTTCCACTTTTTAGAAGAGATCAATAGATATTATATGGTTATGGTTACCCATGTGATTTTTTATTATGTCCCTTGTGTGCATTCTCGTGTGTAATTTTTTGGACACTATCTCTCTAAACTATATTGAATGCAATATTTTAGTCTATGCAATACTAGTTATTTTTAATTTTTTAATAAAATAGAATAATTAATGCTTCCTATGTTTTTGTCATCTAAATTCCTATCTTTAAATTATAAACTATTCTATCCAAATGAAGTATCTCACAACTATTTACATCCTTAACATGTTCTAATTCTTTATAAACCTCTGATAACATCTAGTAGACATTATTATCTTAGTCCTAAAGCCTTTAACATTGGCATTACATACATTAAGCTTGAGGTTTGTTATAATATTAACATTTATTCTGATTAGGGTCAATGTTTTGAAACTTTTTTTAAAATAGCCATTACTTTTAGTGTTTCTATTGGGTTTTATGAGGAGGAGGGTGTTTAAAGTTAACCATGTGGATAACAGGTGGGGGATTACGGTTCCTCATTATATTATAATTATTTTTAGAATTATAATTATTGATCATGGTCTGAGGTTGATTGTTTTTATCTAAATTCACCATATTATTTTGGTTTGTTATGCCATCTATGTGACATTACAATTTTTGTTTAGAACCTTAAGACCTTGATTGTTAGAATTTTTCTCATTAGAGTTGATATATCACACATTTTTTTGGGATAACCATATTACCGATAGTTACATAGGTTAACAAAATAATAAAAAAATGTTTTCTTGGTTGATTCTAACAGAACTTTCAATTGATTCTTTATATGATTGATAAGGGAATTTTTGCACGTATTCTCTTGTCTCCTTATTTATGGAGTAAAATAAGAGATAACATAGCTTCATTTGATCCATGTGTGGCATGAAGGAAGGAAAGTATAATACTTACCTTTGTACCATAATTAAATGTGTAAATGATTCTTTGTGCTCTTCATTTATGTGAAATAACTCTTGTATGACAATCTCTAGGAGTTTGTTCATATCGAATGCTTTTAAAAAGTCATCTATGAGCTAGAAAAAATAATGTATAAACCCCTTAGGGAGGAAATAATACCAACTAAGTTATATTGCTTCATGTATATTAGTAAAAATAATTTAAAAAACACCATCCCATGGTAATAAATCTCAAATAAAAGTAGTGTATGTTTGGACATACATGTTAGGATTGTCTTCTCCCCTGAATTTGGGGAGGTTAGGTAATGGATGTAATAGGAAAACTCCTTGTATATTATTATCAATGGATTATAGTAGGTATTTAGTGTATGTACCTATGTCATTTAATTATATTAAAATTATGGTAGAATAATATTAAAGGGGTGGGTTACGATACAGGTTACTTGTGTAACCACTAGGATAAAAATAGGGTGCCTAGTAAGGTGGTATGGAGTAAGTCAGAAAATAATTATCTATATGAGTAGATTTAGATAACATATTATAGTAAGGAGGAAGAGTGTTCCACGAATAAATTTTAGGTTCTTTTTATGTATGTGTATACATGGGTGAATTGTAAATTGTAGGGGTATAAGGCAGTAGGTGGTTAGTTTGTGAAGGGGTATTATGAGTGTAAGATACATAATTAGGAAGGATGTAAGGAGGAAAATTATTCCCCAATGTATTTTTGGGAGGAGTGTATGTGTATACACTTCCCATAGGACTTTGATAATAGATTTTCTATGATGGATGAATGTTAGAAGTAGTTTATTGGGGGAAAAATGACTAAGGATGTCCCAAGGATATTGGTTTGAGGCATAGATAACAAGTGCTAGATTAGATGGGAAAATCAGTGGAACTAATTGATCGTTGAAGTCAAAATATTAGAGGAATGGCCCTATATAATGGGATTGGTTTATGTAACTAATTTAAAGATACTTGGTTACTTTAAAAAATATCGAATATGACCTACTAAGGCTAATGAGTTCATTCGAGGAAATATGAATGGTGGTTTTGGTGACCTTTTTGATAGAAACCATAGGAGTTATGATTTGATGGCCACCACCAAATTAATTTGGATTATATTTTTTTTAAGATCCATTGGGTGTTGTTCCTATGGGTTGGAAATGTTTTAGTTGTTGGCAGAATGATGTAGAGGCATTTATAGTCTCCTTAGCCCATCTTCCAAATTATGAATTATATCATTGTAATGGTTGTATCTTATTATATTTTGTGTATCTAGGACTTGTGGGATAATGGATGATTGGGTTACCATGTGAGTGTTATTCCCACTTCCACCAATAGAGGAAATGTTGTTAGAGTTATTATGCTTTATAGTGGTTTCTAATGGATCTTGTAGCTCATAAATCACTAACCCTCATCTAGTTTATGATTTTAAAGGGTGATTTTGATATTGGGATTCAAAATTTGTGGTCTAATTTTACCCTTACAACTATGAATGTAGGATTCAACACTAGGGTGAAAAATCCCTCTATAGGTTTAACAGTCAATGGTTTTCTCAAATATATCTCGAGTAAACATATTCATGGAGTATAAGATATTATGATGCAAGTGACATATCACTTTCTTCCAAAGATATGATTGGACCAAAAAATTAAGTCTTTAGACATATTCTAGGAGTAGGTTTTTATACTTATTTTCATTATTCCATGAAACTACATTCTCTGATGATTGGTCTATTTTAGAAAAATGAGATCATTAATGCTCTACACTCTTAGACTTAATTCCATCACCTTAGAACTATGATCAATAATCTTCCTTATAAGAAACACTTAAAATATCCCTATTATACTCAAATATTCATTATATATATATATATATATATATATATATATAATTCATACCTGATTATTGGTCTCTTCTAAACCATGTTCATCCAATTTGCCTTCATAGATTTCTTCTTTTTTTGTCCAATCTCTCATTTTTTTCTTGGACCAAAATATCAAATTATACCCTTATACTCTTAAATAATAATCATGAAAATAGTCATTAATTAATAATGAATCAAATTTATGTCTCTAGTATTTCAATCATATTCACAAATCCTAAGAAATCCATTTACTTCTGTCTTAAATTGAGATTTACAATACTTTTCATGACTATCCTTCAAACTTTGTTTTTAATCATGTTTGTCTAATTATGTAATATAATTTCATATTCAACCTTAATTACTCCATATAAAATTTAATATCCATAATATTTTTTTTTAAATAATCATTATTGACTCCATAACAAGATTTAGTTCAAAACTCATTATTAAGGATTTTAATTTTAATTCTTCTTAAAAGCTGATTGTATTTTAACAATATATTCATCGATACCCATCCAATCAACCTCAAATAAAATTTATTGATTTAATATCTCCAAAACTTCCATGATGTCTAATTTTTAGACACATTAACTGAATACTCTTAATTTTATGATGATTTTACTTACTCAAAATATTTTTTCTATGTTGTCTTAGAACTTCAGGTTTGTATTATGGTCATAACTTACTCCACACATGCCCAATTAGCTTCAAATAATTATATTTTTAACTCCAAGGCTCAGCTACTATCATATTTTAAGATTTTTTCATTTGTTCAAAGTCAATTTATGTTCAAATCTCTACCTGTGCCCTAGTTTTTCTTTTTACAGATGTCGAGGGCTCTTTATTTTTATTTTCAAACATTTTAAGTGGTTTCAATACCTCAAAATTAGTGTGAGGTTATATTCAAACAACCTTTAAATCATCCAAATATCTAACTATCAATATAAACCCTTTAAAAGTGATAAAATCATAAATTTTAGATTGTGTTTTATTAACCGCTCTTTTCTAAGCTTGAGAAGATACAAATGATAAAAATGACTACATTTATGCTGATCAAATTAGGATAATACATAAAATAGGTGATATAATATGATGTCTTACCTCATAAACGGTAATTTAAATTCCATTCATCCCCAAAGACATGTAATCCTCCCCTTTTACAGTCTTCTAGTATACATATTTTTGAAGTTTCATACACAGTCATACATATAAGGACTTGAAACCACATTTTAGTTTTATTTAAAGATATAAACACATGATCATATATTGCATGAGTATAAGTAAGTCTTAAAAATCTATAAAATAATTTATTTTATTATTCAATATTCAAAACATATGATGTATACTTTCGTGGATATCTCTAGGAGACCTACAAATGGAAGATATCCTCTTTTGTACAAAGCTATAGGTCTGAAATCCACATAAAAACTATGATCCATTTTCTCTTATTCTTGTCTCATGAATTTATTTAGTTCCTATTCTCTTTATTTGAATCTTATCAACTCATAATTAACCTTTTAAACTTATCTTAGTCATGACTCAGCCTCCTTAATTATTGACTTTAGACTTATTCAAAGGGACTAACATTAGGTTTATTACTACATTGGAATTGGACTTATAAAGGTGAAAAAAATATTTTTTGATGTTTACAAATATATTGACAAGTGGATAAAATCTATTTATCACTCTTATGCTCCCATGAAACCTTTACAAGACATTTATATAACCACAAAACTATGGACTTATATCATGACCAGGTACTAATTTGTATATTTACATATGAAAAATGAATGATATTTTTATTCCCTTGCATAAAAATCCTTAGGAGGTAATTTTTTTGAGCTCCTTCTCAAATGAATTTCTATTCTCTTCTTCTTTTTCTTCTAATTCATCAATTGTTTTGTCTAGGTTTATCTTCTTCCTCCTTTCTTCATGTGTAGTTCTTCACAATATATGAGCTCAAATGGATCAATAATATTTTAATTTTCATGAATTAAGTATAATATGTATACCTCTATCTCCTTATCTACTAAGTCATTCACACCTTCAAAACTCAAAATATAATTAGTTTTAAAAGCTTGAGGAAATATTTCCTCTCTATCTAGGTATTCATCACTTAAGAGCTTCAAAATCTCAATCTAAACTTCTTTGATAGCCTCTTCATATCTTATGAGGCTTAAATCCTCTTATTTCATCATGATTTGATATCAAATCATGTCTTCCTCTCCCTCAAACTCTATCAAATCTTGTCTCACAACTAGCTTGTCTTCATCTTGTGTTATTAGAGACACCTTTTCCTTTAGTTTATAAAATTATAAAAGATCTTCAATGGGTGATAATTAATTACATTCACCATTCATGAGACTATCTAACAAAGATATTGTTTATTCATACAAAAAACTTCTTCACAATTTACAGTTTTTTCATTAAATACAATGCTAGAAGGAAAAACAAGAATTTATTTTTCTTCGCATATACTTTAAATAAGCCCATAAATAGGCTCAAATTATACTTCATATCCTTTTTCCCATAATACATCACCATCCTTATGAAATTCCATATGCATGTAAACAAAATTAGTATGAAAAATAAAATAAAATTTATCCACTTCATGCTTTTCTTGAGTTAGCTTTGCCTCACTGATGAGATATTTTTGAAGATCTTCTCCTTGTTCCATGTCTTCAATCAATTCTCCTTCCTCTGGATGAAAAAACACTATTTCATGCTCTAATAATAGGTTATATTCTTTAATAGTACAAGCATGATATCAATTGTCCAATGTCTCAATTTTTATCTTGGAAGAAAATATCAAAATATTTTCTTCTATTCTTATCTCATAATCATGAAAATACTCAGTCATTAATCATGAATCAAATTTCTATCTCTAGTATTTTAATCATATTCACAAATCCTAAGAAATCCCTTTACTTCTGTCTTAAATTCAGATTTACAACACTTTTGATGACTATCCTTCAAACTTTGTTTTTAATCTTGTTTGTCTAATTAATGGAAGAAAACTTCATATTAAACCTTAATTCCTCAACAGACAATTTAACATGCATACTATTTCCTTCTAAAAAATCATAATTGACTCTGCAACAAGACTTAGTTCAAAACTCATTACTCAATATTTTAGCTTTAAATCTTCTCAATAACTGACTATATTTTAATGATTACTCCATAGATACCAAACCCATCAAACTCAAATAAAATTTATTGATTTAATCTCTCTAAAAATTTTATTTGATCCAATTTTTAGACACTTTGACCGAATACTCTTCATTTTATGATGATTTTACTTATTAAAAATATGTTTTTTTTATTTTCTTAAAACTAAATGTTCATATTGTGATCATAAATTCATATACACATGCCCAAAAAGATTCAAAACTCCAATTTTCCCCTACTTAAATATATATTTTTTAAATTGTAGGTTCAAATTTTAGTTATGATCAAATCTCTATTCATGCCCTAGTTTTCCTTTTTACACACGCTGAGGGCTCTTTATTTTGATTTGGGGACATTGTAAGTGGTTTTAAGGCATCAAAATTCATGTTAGGTTATGTGAAAACACCATTCAAATACTCCAAATCACAAATCAGAAATATAAACCCTTTGAAAGTATTAAAAACATAATTTTTTGACTATATTTTATTAACCTCTATTTTATAAGCCTAATAAGATAAAGATGATAAAAATGACTACTTTTATACTAATTAAATTTGGATAACAAATAAAATAGGCTATATATTTTCATGTATTACCTTAAAAATGGTCATTAAAATTTCATGCATCCCCAAACACATGTAATCCTCCCTTGCTATAGTCTTATAGCATACATATTTTTGAAGTTTCATACATAGTCATACATATAAAGATTTGAAACCACATATAAGCTTTATTTTAACATATAAACACATGATCATATATTGTATGATTAAAATAAAGTGTTCACCATCTATAAAATAGATTATTTTATTATTAAAGATTTAAAACATATGATGTAGACTTTCATGAATATCTCTAGGAGACCTTTAAATGGAAGATCTCCTCTTCTGTATAGACCTATAGGTCTGAAATACACTTAATAAATATGATACATTTAACCTTATTATTTTCTCATGAGTTTATTTAGTTCCTATTATCTTGATTTGAATCTTATGAACTAATAATTAACCTTCTAAACTTATCTTAGTCCAAAATCAGCCTCCTTATTTTTTAACTTTAGACTTATTCAAAGGGACTCACAATAGCTTAATTACTACATTGGAATAGGACTTACAAAGGTGAATAAAATATTTTTTTTATGTTTACAAACATATTGATAAGTGGATAGCATCTATTTATCACTCTTAAGATACTAAGAAACCTTTACAAGACATTTCTATAACAAAAAAACTATGGACTTATCTCATTACTAGGTACTAATTTGTATATTTACATATGAACAACGAATGATATTTTTATGATTTTGCATCATACTCTCATAATTTGAATGAAAATAAAAATTGGAGAGAAGAGAGTAAATAAGAATAATTAAAATAATATAAATTTTACATTAGGTTCACCATTTTGTATGCATGCAAAAAGGACATTCTAACCTATGTACTCAGCTTCTCAAGGTCTAGATCAAACATCTAACATAATGGATGGATTATGGGTAGAACTAAGGATTAGGTTTCTTAAATAGTGAAATGGGGTTTGGAATGATATGTGGTGAAGGATGATAGATTAAGTATCAAAATATTTTTTTTGTGTCACATTACTTTTTTAGAGAATCTAACTAGGTAAAAATAGAACTCCAGGTCCTTCATTACTAGTAATGATAATTATGTGAATCTCTTGATTAATACTTAGAATGGAAAATTCAGAGTGATAAGGCTAGATGACTTAGGGAATATGATATTTTTTTGACTATTCCATGTCATTGTTATGCACAAATTTAAATGATATACGATGAGGCTAGTCTTGAGGAGAAAATATAAATGGGGAATGGATAACTAGGTGAAGATAACATTCTACTAATGGCCTTGATTTTGGGGAATAATAATGATAGGTGGATCAAGGATATACTATTTAATTTATAGAGTGTTGATAGATTCAACAATGAGGTTTGGGATGGGTGTATAATGAAAAATTTATCTCTTAATCTAAATTATAATATTAGATTTAATCTTAATAGTAGGATGTAGGGCTCTAAATCTATGAGAAAGAACTACTTTGTGAAGGAATGGAGTCTCAGAGAGTGCAGTCCAAGAGGTAAGGTAATGTAATATGTAAGTTTAAGATATTATTTTTAGGAAGGTATGTTATAATAAATTATATTATATTATAATCAATTTATTAGCATTAGCATGCCTATTTGGTGAACTCTTTTATTATTTGTTTGTTTTTGGGTTTTGAGATGTTTTAATAGAAAGAAGGTAAGCTAAACTACCTGCTAAAAATAAATAACTAAAAGAAAAGAGAAATTATTAACTATAATTGAATGAGATAGATATAAATAATTATAATTTTGGTTATTTTTATTTATTTTTTAATGCATGAAATATTAAAAAATAAAATGTATCTTAACAATGCAATTGTTTGTTTCTACCTTTCCAAGATGTGAGCTGACTAGATTTATTTTTTTGTATTTATATATTATGAGTGAATGAAATTATTTTGATTTTTTCTATATCATTAAAACAAATTCAAAATCATATTTAGATCATAAATAGTAATACTACCAAGTATTTAGATATTCTTTTATATATGCAAGCTAAAAACTAGTTTGTGGTGTTTTGAATGAATACACACTAGGTTTGAAATATTTTATATAAAGTAAAATTAACTATATAATTTATGATTTTTTTAATTTTAAAATTTAAAATGACATTATTATATCATTAAAATAATTAAAATTATTGATAATATAACACATTTTGTTTGTTTAGGTTCTTATAGGATTTCTACATATTTGTGTGGTTGATTTTTTGTGAAGAAAAGATAATTTTTCAAAACATTAAATAGAATGATTAAATTTTTAAATTTATTTTTTTATTTTATAAATTATACCTTATTTTTAATGAAAAACTAGATGCTTTCAAGAGATATAATATATGGATGCAAATAATAAAGAAACTAACTATTTGTTTTGATATAGGAGAAGGAGAGACAGAGATTTATTTTCCTATCCATTGATTTTTTTAAAAATTAAATGTAATATAATCAATTTAAATAAATTCAATACTATAATTTATTTATTAAATTAAAATTTTCAAAAATAAAACTTCAAATCCCTAAGATAATCAAGGTGAGACCAACTGGATGCGAGAGATGTATTTAATACAATTATGTCCTTAACTTGAAAGATCCTCTGCCCAAAAACAATATTATAGTAACTCTCTAGCAAAGGGTTATGTAAAAATAATAGTATAAAAATGATAATTAATATTCACACAAATATAAATGAGATAGCAGTTGATTGTGGCTACCTGGTACATCGTTTATAATGAACTAGTTGTTAATTCATTGACTTCCCTTATCAAAACTATGTTGATTGGAATGAAAATAATCAAATATGGATCTTAAAATTAATGGGAAACATGGATGTGGATGTATCAATATTCAATCACCAATATTCAATAAAAACTTTTGGATCTAAATTCAACTTAATATTAGTTTACTTGTAACAGAATAATAGAACTAGCAAGGTTGAGATTAACTATTGGTTAACTAAAATTTGAAATTAGGAATGATTGGGAATATTTAAAAATAATTAGATTGATTTAAGAAGTCATGAAATAGAATCAAAGTTTAAAATAATAAAAATTGAATAAGAAACATGTAAAACACTAAAAAAATCAACTCTTATGCTCTATTTTTCAAAATGGATTAACCATGATGGCACCACTATTATTTATAGGTGATGATTATGAAAATGTCACATTATCTAATTAAACTTCCATATTATATAATGGGACCACCATAATCAATTACAAAAATGACATAAAAATGATGCTTTTGTTACTCATGATTATGAAACTGCCACCACAGATGTCTCACTAATGGGGTAATTTTGTAAAGAGAGTGGTAGTTATGTCATAAAAAGTGGCAGTGTTATCATGATGGAGGTACATAGAATAATTATAAAAAAAGACTCGAAGAAAGTATTTTTTTTAAGTTTGAAAAGACCAAAAGGAGAAGAAAAGAGGTAAAAATAACAAAGAGGATTGAGTCTGAGCATATTTTTTAAGATCATTACATCATCATTAGCATCATTTCAGAAGCATTGCATGGTGTAATTTTTGTGTGCATACAAAAAACATTGTTTGCCTCGTATGCCCATGGTTCTAAAGTGTCATTATAACTTATTTAGCACTCAAAATATTGTTATAATTCCATATTGTATTAATTTTAATTAAGGGTTCATGTTAGATTCCTTGGCTTAGAAAAATTTTGTGGAAAATTGTTCCTTGATGACATGATGACACATGTTAAGCCCTGCTAACTTCACAAAAAAATGAAAAGTACATTCAATGATATCCAAGATTAAGAAAGGTGACAACTGGTAGGTTTCAAAATGATTTTAAGACATATACATAATTTGTAAATCAATTAAACTGAAATTGGATAAGTAATATGTTGACCAAACAAAGAGGTTTCTTTCAACCCCAACTTACTACCAAAAATAACTAAGACCAAGAGCAAAGGTTCATTACTAAAATAGAGATCAGATATGACAAGTAAAAAGGAAATCAAGACTAGGAAAATATCAATGATAAGTGATAAATAAATAATGAATTATGATTCAATGTTATACGGCTAAGCATAAAAAATTCAATTAAGTCCTTTAGATTGTATGATGAAGGATAATCAAGACTAATCCGTAAAATGAAAAATAGAATTGTTAGGATAAATTTCAAGGGTGGTATTCTTCTACATTTTTTTATAATGGTATATTTATTACTCGTTGATAATAGTTGGATCCTCATATATAAACAAAAAAATTTAACGTTAAGAAAAAATAAAGTTGCTTTAAATCCATAAAGATCGATAATTCAAAAGTAAAGACATTTAATACCACAAATGGCCAAATTAGCCTAATTTTATCCATTTGTTTCCCAATGAAGGGTATTGTTTTATCTGACTAAGAAGAGGCCAAATAATTTACATGTGAATAACTTAGGTTTTATTTCATCAAAAGGCCTTCCTTCATTTAACATTGAGTAGTACTTAGATTTTTTCCAATGTTCTAAACATTTTGATTTTGATGTTGATTATGTTAGTTTCAATATGAATACTCCTTCAAATTTCATGTAATCATGAACAAAAATATTGTGTAGGGATTTATCACCTTTACAACTAAAGATATATATGGTATTGGTTACTAGACTAAGTACATTATTAAGATAATAACTTGATTCTCTTCTCCATTCTAATAAGAAGGTATCTAAAACTAGTGCAATAATATACCACTTGGTAAAGGGCATCAATATATAATTTTCACCTAAATCATAAATTGGAATTATCTTCTAAGATTTTCCATACGCTATCTAATCCTTGAGGCTATTTGTAACTTATTCACCATGAAATATATGTTGTTGTGTTTAGAGAGGAAACCATTTATTAGCCTCAAATTATCTAGTTAACTAAATATAGATGGGTAAACTATTTCTACAAATATAGATAGTATATCTCATATGTGTTCATCAAAACACACACATCCTAAACCTATGATAATATTATTTCCTACATTATTTAATGATTAGTGGTTTACATTATAGATTTTTAAAGAGGAAAACCAAGGTCCTTCATATAGGTATATAATAGTTATAAATCTCACTTCATAGGTATATGAGTCCATTAATCACAAGAAAAGTAAGTATAAGATGGACTACCATTATAATATTATTTAATGCATCTTGCTAGAGAGCAGAAAAACTAGGGTTCATTAACACATTAATTTAATAAAAAAATTTAACGCAAGAATTTATAATTTAAGGCAATACAATAAGATTAGTAATAATACTATGAGCTTCAATTTATATTTCTTTACAAGTAAATATAACACAAATATCTAACCTATTTCATTTTATCATTCCCAAAAATAAGAAGCATTCATTCATGAATTTAGTTAAATAATGAGAATAAACTATGTAATAAATTTTAAACATTATAGTTCTAAAAAATAATCAAGAGTAACATGCCATAATTAGACTTACATTACTCAATCAATATTCAAATATCATATCAGCACATCTTAATTTTTAAGAAATGTAAAGAGATCATTTTAAGTTAGAACATATGCAGTTGTTTATCATAGATTTTCAATTGATCATAAAAACTCATCATGATTATAATTAAATACCTATTATGTGATTATTTGGATACATGAGCCACATTCCCAACCACACAACATTTACAAGAACACCATAGTGTCAAATTGAGGAATACATCCCACTTATCTATCATTTGCAGGTGTAATTTTCTCCACTCTAGTAAATCAATTGGTTAAGAATAAGTGAATTCAATAATTTTTTCAATGATTTTCCTTCAACTAAACATATTCAACGAGATTTTATTTTTCCAAAATGTTTTATATAGATTCTGCCAAAGTGTCTAGAATTGGCTAAGTATATATATACTGTGACACCCTAGATTGATGTGAATATCACAATGGAGACTTTGTCCTCCATTTACTAAATAAAAAAAATACTTTACTTAAAGCTAAATGAACCTCTCAAAAAATTCATTCCTTATTCTAAAGGATGTCTCCTACATACATGTATTTATTATTATCCTATATCAAAGAGTCCTTAAGGTAATTTACTACCCAAATATATGTTTTGAATATCTTCTTAATTATGAAATTGTGTTCATTGTTATTGTTTGAGTGTGATATTTTTTATGAGTACATTTTATTCTAATCACATTAATTTATATAGGTTCTTATGTCACCTATCATTTTGTATTCAAGTCTCCATCCTTATTTTTCAAGTATCTTGCACCTCCATATCTTGTAGCTTTTTTCATCTTGTATATATATAATTTTTTTGTTGGGAAACTTTATTTATTGAAATTTTACACCTACTTGTTGTAAAATATTTACATAGTGCACATGATTATTACTTTTTCATTAATTTATTCCATCTCTATCAATCATTTTAAATTCCACAACAACCATGTTTCTTTGGTTACTCATATCCCACTTGTGAATTAATATTTTCCAACCATCATGGAGTTGATTGTGTCCTTCATATCATTATCATTTACTTCAATATTTTATATAGACACTACCAAATTGGTTATTTATATTAATTTACACATTATAGTTACATTACACTTTGATTTTTGTGAATCCCTTGGATTCTATTTTATGTTTTTACATTATACATCCCTCTTTTACCTAGTCATTTATAATTAGTGACCATAAATCTGTTGGATTTATTGCATTCATTCACCTTATTATTTTTTTATATCCATTAGAAATGGTCTTCTTATTATTATGCCAAATAATCATAAGTTAACGAAGGCTCAATAGATAACAAACCATACATTGGGTTCCACGTAAGGTACACCTCACAGTCAATCAATTGATGGTATATATGCTTATTATGGTTATCCTTTGTTGAAGCTCTTGCTTGTGTCATGTTGAGTCTAGAAAATAATTTGGTGGACTAAATAAAAATCCAAAAAAATCATATCATAGTCATTATATAAAATTACAATCCATTTAGAAACACCTTTATTATTCACATGTGACAAATTTATCATAATATATGTATGCTATGAAGAGCTTGTAATAAAGACTATTTAATATATTGCTTGCTAATTTTAACAATAATAACTATATCTTTGTCAGTAAGTGAATATAATATCACCAAAGGATATATAAAATATAAATCATGATAACAATAATGAATATATGTAATCAATCGGTAAGACCCACATGTGTCTAATCCAAGATGAGGATAGGTAGGGAATTACATACTTCCCACCTTTAGTAAATTTCATCTAAAAGTTTTGCTATGATAATAATTATGCACATAATTGTATCCACAAAATATCTATGATAAACAAGTATGATATCATCAATAAAATAAGTAAATAAACATATATACTTTAACTTGGATTAGTATTATCATCAATTTCACACAAATTTAGAGAAACACTAACCAATAGATTACAAATCATGGGAGATTCATTTTAAACTTCCATCCATGAGGTAGTGGCAAGGATAAATAGGCATACTAACTGATACAAATACACAACATTAAAAACATAATTCCCAACCTAGGTGGAACATATGAACCTATGTAACATCAGAAAACCTACCTAGAACATAGAACATGCTTATTCTATAAAATATGAAAGCATACACTTATTCATATAGCATACAATAAATAAATTTATTCTCTATCACACGTAAAATTAGTACACAAAGAAGAAAATTATTTAATCAAACATGTAACTCACATTGTTAATTGAAATATCCTAGCAATTATCCATCATTGTAACAAAGAAATATAATAGAGCAAACATTTCAAAAGGAAATTTTAATATTAAAATGATAGTCCATAATTGCAATAACCATATAAATCAAACATCCATCACACATGGTAATTTTAATATTAAATAAAAATTCCATCATTACAATAACCATTTCATATTTAAATCAAACATCCATAACACATATGGGAAATTGCATAATCAACATAAAGCTATTGTCCTTCATTACAATAAGTAAACATCCTCATGGCATACTTATAATCAATCATTATAATGGTATCATATAGTATTTTTATAGTGATTGGATCAGCCAATGACAATCCATAATTCTTCATTTACCCATAATTATCAGGCATTATCTCATAATAATTCAACATCTCAATCATTGATAGAAATAATCCATGGAATACACACCCATAAAATCATGATGCAAAATCAATTGATGACCCAACAAATAATCATAAATTTAATATGAAATCAAAATAGTTTTCACACAATAGCATGCCACACACATAAACAAGATTAAGTTTCATCTAGAATGGAATACTATAATCATATACACAACAACATACCCATAACAATATACACAATCAGCATATAAAACTCATTACACAAAATCATAATATACATGGTAGTATACACAATTATCTTATACATAATAGTGTAAACATGGTGGAAACCATGTTCATTCTTATCACAAAAATTAATACACATTCACAATAATAATAGATAATTTTAAACAATGACCTCCATCAACATGGTAATGAAATCACATAAATAATGATTTGCTAATAAATACACGTGTGTTCACGTCAAGGTGTTACACTAAATTAAAATTATTTATATATAATATGTTATTGTCCAATCATGGAGTTACTCATGCTTATTTATTTTTATCTCAAGTTGTGTCAAAACTAAAATAAGGGAACTATTGTTCACTAATAATGCATATTGAGTCAAAATAAATTATTCTCAGTTATTTCACACTTTAGTTCTTAACAAAGAATGTGATATTGGTGTACACACCAAAGGTTCAAACCATAAGATCATGTTTCTTAATACAATGTAGTAATTTATCTAGAAATAAATCATATTCAATGTTGTGATTTATGTAAACTAATATCTGCAAAATAGTCACACAAATTGTGGCTTCTAATTCAATATAAGATCTCATTAGATCACTTGATTAAGTAAGCTAAATATTTATCACATATGAATCACTTATTAATTTTACAATAATAATTTCATTACTCATCTCCAAATGTGGAAATATAGCATCGATCATAACTTGCTATAGTTTGATGATGCCACCTGAGATCAACATTACATAGTTGATTAGGGTAGAGTAAGGTGATAAAATGAACCTATGTATTAATATTATATATAAGGTAAATTTATTTCCAAATCAATCACTCACCCAAGATGATAAACATTGGGTTTCACTACATCAACATCATAGTAAATAATAATGAATCAATAAGATAAATCACAAAACGGAATTAAAATCTAGCAAAAAAAATGTAATCAAGTCAATCAAATATAAATTACAATAATATGAAGTCAAAATAAAATATAAAGGCTAAAAACTATCACAAAAAATATAGGGTCCCCAAAAACCATAACTAGTTGAGATATATGTGTTGTCAAAGCATGTGACACATACATAATAATGAATAAGCTTGTGTATAGTAGAGACATTTAACCCTACAATAGAAAATATCCTCCAAAGACAAAAGTTTAGAAATTAACCACCTATGTCATGTCCTGGTGGAGGCCTCTATGCTATGTAACTAATAATTCAAATGAACCTAACAAAATTGTCTAATGCAAATATTTATTCTTATTCTTATTAAACCCACCTAGATAATTCATCAATATTGGAAAATAAAAATAAGAAGAGTTTAAGAAATTTAAATAAAACTATCTAGCCACTACATTATAACATGAAAAAGTACACAAAGTAAATTTATAATAAATCAAAACTAGATCCATATATTATGAATAAATCTCATCCTTCAACAAGGGAATAAAATAAAATGCACTCATGAGAAAAGTTGTAATAATAAATCATGGATTAGTATGTGACTAAAACATTAAACATGTAAAAACCAATCAAATAACTTGGACATCACCCCTTACACAATAGTAGGATAAAATATTATTTTTGCAAACATCTCTACTATAAACTATATTTTTGTTTTTATACTAAAGATTGCCAAATTTTATATTATTAGGGGAGTTAAAACAATAAAATTCAATCTATCATCAAACATGAGGGCATATCATGCATTTAAAAGGTTATCAACTCAAAATTTTATCATTTTATCAAACCCATTTTGGACTATACATACTTAGACATGGATGAAACATGGATACCATACAATTGCTTCCTATTGATTCTTATATATTTCAAAGCATACACCTGCAGTTATCATTGGCTTGTCAACTCAACTATATACGAGTTTGTTTATTAATTTACAAGTGTCTATAGTTACTTAAATGAGATTCATATTTATTATTAAAATTTAAAAATTCTTTTTTAACTTAAGAAATTTGGATTTCTCTTAATTCAAACTCTTCAATAGGACTATCACATAGTAGCCAAATCAACAAGTTATTCTGATAATGTTTATAGTTGTATTTCATATGCACATAATTATTTTAAATTTTTACCCAATAGGTTAATTAAAAATGACCCCACTATAATACTAATGTGTATAACCCCCTCATGTTAATCTAAACCAACCACAAAAGAATTATTTTATTAACTTAACTGATCATCTTCAGTCACTTAGTTGTACTTACACGAAGCTAATAAGCCCACTGCTTAACAACATATTTACCAAGATTTTACCTCTATTTATGACATTTAATATTCTATTTAAAATAAAACCTTTGCATTAATATGGAATATCCATCAACTCAATCTTAGCTTTTAAAATACCAACAACATGTTATGATCCTCTTCCTTTTGGGTTATGGTCCCACAAAAGACTCTCTCCTCCTAATATTAGGGCTATGGTAAACACATTAAATATTCATTTCCTTCAATCAATCTAATGCATATTATTATGCTTATACATAGATATACATGCAATTATTTTATGGCCATCATAGTGGATCAAATTCTAATATTGTCACATGTGGTTGATTGATTGAAGTATCATTGGAGGGTAAAATGACCCTAATCACATAATTATCCAAGGTTCCTATTTATTATTAGATGATTTTCTTATGGTTTCATTTCATCTCATGTCCTCATAGTGGAACAAAAACTTTTATTACTTAATTGAGTCATAAATACATAGGTGAGTTAATCACTTACGCCATCAATCTAATGCACGGATCATAATATTTAGTGGCATCTATTATTTAAAACTTACTAGAATATCACAATGAAATTTAAATTAAGATAGATTTATCTATAGATCATTTTAATATATGGGATCTTGAAGGTTTTATAGGATATATAATTATTAACTTATACCACACATTCTCAGGCTAATGTAGATGACTAAGTAAGAGGCCTTGATTTCTATATAAAAATATCCCATTTGCTTCACATTTTATGCTACTAACATGATTTTTTTCAATTTAAAATATATTTGATAATTCAAATATGATTTTCACCCTTTCTTTGTGATCAATTGATATGATGAAACCTATAACTTTTCAATTGAATCGCAATATCATAGGGATAAAGCCATAATATGCATTTAAAAACCTTCAATTTTATAATAAGGTAAAGTGTGGATCAGAGTAGTGGGTCTCATTCATTTAAAATTGGATGAAATGTTTTTATTCCACAAGGACAACTAATGTTTAAAAATTAATCAATTCACAAACCCATAAATTATTCAATAGAAAATCCTATATGGAAAGATAGTGATGTACAACTAAATACACATTTGACAATTGAAAAACATATATTGCCTCGTAATCCAATACTTATCAAGTCTTTCACATAAATTATTTGAAATTTTAAGAGGTGAGAATATCATATCATTTTAAGTGTCACTATGGGGTGAAGTTAGATTCCTTACCTTAGAAAACTTTGTGATAAAATACACCATGATGTGACAATAACAAGTGAAAAGTTCAACTCAATATCGAAAAAATCATGAATAAAATTTAATGGTAGATAATATATTAATAAATAACAAATTACAAGATATTAAAGGACATTAAATCCTAAAAATAATTCAGAAATCAAGAAATCTAAAATTGAGTAAGAAGCTCAACAAAATAACCCAGGACCAAATTTAGTGCAAAATAACTAGGCAAAAACGCTTGTGACAAAATGCAAAGGTTCATGACCAAAAAATATATAAAAAAATCCTTAATTATGTAATTAAAAATGGAATCAAGATAAATCCATTGTTGATACCAAATTATAATGGAATAAACAATGTCAATGTCAAAGTCATGTGACCAATCATGAAATGATATGACTAAGTGCTTTAGTCTACATGACAAATGACAATCCTAGACCAAACCTTCAAAGGAAGAATGGAAATTTTAGAAAAAAAAATTAAAGACATATTTTTATGAATTTGATTATAAAGGTAACTTCCTTACTCATTTATAATATCTATATCCCCAAATAGTAAGTGAATGTTCGATATTTATGAAATAGGCAACATGTTCTAAAACTATTAGGATTGATTATAAGAAGGTAAAGACATTTAATACCACAAATCGATAGATTGGATAATATTTATTTATTTTCAAATGAAGTGTACTCTTATGTATAATTAAAATTAGGCTAAATAAGTTACATGGGCCTAACTTAAGTCTTACCTCATCCATAAGGGATTTTTTATTTAACAAATAGTAGTACTTAGATTTTTTCTAGCATTAAAAACATTTTTATTTTTATAATGATTATCTTAGTCCTAATATGAATCCTCATTTATATTTTAATTATTCATGATTCCAAATAATGTTATGTGTTTTAGCATCTTTACAACCAAAGATACATATAGTGTTAATTGCTAGACTGAGCACGTTAATAATAAAGTAACTATATTATATTCATTTCCAATAAGATGGCATATAAATATATTTCCTTAGATAATTCACTTGCTGAAGGGAATCAAATTTATTTTTACCTAAATCATAAATTAGCATTGCTTTTTATGATCTCCCCTACATTATCTCAACTTCAAGGCTATTTCCAACATGATCAACATGAAATACATGTTGATGTCGTTAGAGAGGTAATTATTTATCGGCCTCACCTTTTATCATTAAGAATATATATAGAGGTAACATATTTATATGAATATAAATAGTATATCTCAAACATTTAGGTCAACCAACACACATCTTAAGTGTATAACCATATTATCTCCTACATTATTAAATGACCTATGGTTTATATTATAAATTTGTGAAGTGGAGAACCAAGGTTCTTCATATAAGTAGGTTATAGTTGTGAATATCACTTTACAATGATGAGAGTCCATTAAATATATCAAGAGTACATATAATATGGAACACCATATTAATACTATTTAATTCAAATCACTTGAGAGAAAAAATATATAGAGTTTTTTAACATATTATTTTAGGCAAGTTTTTAACCCTGAATATTTAAAATTCAAGGCATTTTCAATAAGAATGCATTTAGTAATATGAATTATATCCTATATTTATTTCCAAGGAAGTATAATGCAAAATTATAACATAATTCATTTTATTATTCCTAAATATAAGAAGTGTTCATTCATGACTTTAGTTAAAAAATGATGCTATGCTAAATAATTTATTTTAAACATTCCATATGTAACAAAGAATCATGAGTAATTGTTATCTACTCAAACTCATACCCTTATGAAGGTTGTTCAAGCCTTAATAGTTTGGAGTAGCATGAAGACAATTCTAGGATTTGGGTGGCCAAATAGGTGGATTAAATCTCTAGATTATAGGGCTATCTCCCCTTGATGTATTAGTTAGACTCTCTACACTACACTACTAGCTTGGAAGGGAAAAGAGAGCAAGATAACATGAAATAAAATCTACCTAAGGAGGTGATACACCAAAATATATGCTTTACCTATGTAAAATGCACTAAGAAACTGAATTATGAGATGAAACTCATTTCACTAATCAAAGAGATATTCTCCAAACATAAATGTTTCACATAGATGATATTAGCTTGATTCATGATCTAAGGTAGTTGATCCATAGGTCTCTCAAGGACACTAATGAATGATTACACTTTTCATACACACAAGGATATTCAATCATAATATTTAATTTATAAATATGATCAACCACATGTAAATAGTTACAAAAGAGAGGATAAATGTAAGGAAGCATTCACTATCATAGACATTCATCTACAAACCATAAGGCATATACTAATCACAAACATTAATGAGGCAAACATTTAGTCTTATTCAATTCAAATATCCAAGTATACATGTTTTTATGAGTAGGTATTTTCCAAAACTCAAGTTAATAATCTTGAAAAAGCAAAAAGTATGCATGCTTAAAAAGAAAATAATAAAGGAGAAAGAGAGAGAGACAAAACGCCCAAAACTAGGGATGAGACATCCACCTTGCCCTCCTTCAACTCCTAAGAAGTAATTCTTATATTTTCTCCCTCTTTCAATTTCCAAAATGGCATAGGGATAGATGTAACCTTGTTTGGAAGGGTTGAAGATGTCATGGGAATTAATTCCTAGAGTTTAACCCATACAAGTTCCTATATCTTTGCTTGCATACCCTATATCTTTACTCACATGGCCTCTTTGATGAGGAAGTCACCTCCTTAATAATAGGTATTTTAATTAATAATAAATTCCTTAATTAAATCCTTCTCCCTACTCATTTATGATATATCTCCACTTTGGTTGGTCTATTAGAAGGCCCTTGAAGATTCTTTGACTTTTGTCTTCATGACTTGGAGTAGGAGAGGGAGATGGTCTTCCTAGGATAGTTGAAGACTCTTTCAACCATTTGAATACTTATTGCAACCAACTATTGAATTTTCATGCTTTAAAATTATCATATAAGATATATTTCCCCTTCAAAATCTTGTTTGAATAGATTTTATGCATTAATTTTGTTGTTTGATCACTTGAAGTCCTCTTTTTCAAATATGGTGTAGAAAGGTGAAAACTTGGTTTTGCCTTCAATAAAAAATTATCCCTCCATTTATTGACCTTATATATCATATCAGACCTGAAAAAAATCACTTGAAGCCATAAAACACTCCAAAAGATCTGGTTTTGCACTTATGGCATGTATTTCTCTCAATTCCTTATAGCCCCCAAAATAGGTAAACCTCCTTGTGGGGAATAATGTATGAATGGTGTGTATATATATATATATATATATATATATATATATATATATATATAGGACGACCCATTATCGCCTTATATATCCACACCATTCTTTAGTACTTTAAATCAAATGTAGGTACATTTTTCAACCCATTTTCTCTCTGGAATAGGCCTCTGTTAGCCCTCTAGACCTAGAAAACTGATTTTTTGATCAAATTTCCTTCCACATGTGTGAAAGTTATATGAAATTTTTTATTAATTTTACCAATTCCCTGAATATTATCCATTCCAATTTTTATCCCTGGAACTTTGTATGGATATGTGAACCATGAAATGGTTAAAACCCTAGCCTAGGAGCTTGTGTATGCTTAAGAGATATTTGAAGTGATTTTTCAAGTAATTTTCAAGTTTTGATGCTTGAAAGAGGTTTTACATGATATGAAACAAATTTTTACATCTTAATAATCTAAATATAGGTCTTTTAAAGAACTTTATAGGACTATATATAGGCCTTTTGGCTTGGAAAACAATGCAATCGTCTTTTCTTGAGTAAGATACTAACTTATAAAGCCATATAGTTTTGTATCAGACTTGAATAGGTGATTATAGAGTTTTTTAACCTTTATTATATCTTTATAGACATTTATACCTGATTTTAAGTCCATTTAATACCTTATTTAATCACAAAGACACCTACATCTATGCTTTAACACTATTCCTTACACCTGTACTTACAAATGTACCATCAAGTGCTATGTTTAGGTGTTCATGAGACCTATATAGGTCAAAAAGGTAATTTTTAGGTTGATTAATTCCATTTTAATTCATAATAATCACCCATTCTCTCATGAGGTCCTTTAGGAGGGTTTAACAAGGGCTTTTAGGAGCTTACAATCTTAACGATGGTTCTTAAAGAATAAGGGATAATACCAAAAATAATGAAACTAAATTTTATTTTAAAATTTTCCCCAAATATTCCTATGATATTTAGGTCCATGTATCTTCTCCTTACACATCTAAGTAAGAAAATGTGACCATTCACTGACTGACATGCTTGCTCAAAAACTTAAGAAGGATGATTGTGCATAATAAGGTGGAAAAGTGCTTATTTTTGGTAGTATACTCATCCTTAGGGTATATTAAACTTCAAATGAGTTTGTTCAATGTTTTTTAAATTAAATTAACTCACCAAATGGATTAGAACTTATTGTGGTTTATATAGATGGTTTATGAGTAAACTGGTCATTTTGACCCTAACAGTCTTATTTTGAACACATTTTCCTTTACCAAGGATGTGAATAATATTATAAAAATTATAAGCTGTCCTTTAAATCATATAAAAACTCCATAGTACCAAGTTTAACACAAAATATGTATACTTTCATGGTACTTTGTATGCATCTTGTGTGTATTCATCTTGATGGTCTAGTACTTATCAAACCTAAGAGTACTTACTCCTAAAGTGAGGTTTTTTCCTCTTAAAATTGATTCCAAGAACATCATAGGATTAATATTATATATTTATTATTTATATCAGTCTCTAACCTCATCCTTGAAATAAAAATTGTGCCCTTTATACCTTATTATGCCAAGATTGCCTTTGGATGTAGGTGCATACTAGGCCCTTCTTGACTATAACTTTGAAGTGATCTTGTTCTACTGGTATTTTATCACCTTGTTAGTTAAAAAAAATGGAGGGTTAAATCCATGATCCTATTATACTTTTACACAACTTACTTGTCCTCATGGTTTCATTTCTATAACAAAATGACACCTTTGCTTCAAGAGAAACATACAGGTATTTGTATGCCTATTAAGGTCTAGTCCATAAAATTGACACTAAATCTTATTCAATATATTTTATTAAATTTTAAATTCTCCTTTGATAAATTTTTAGATATCCTTCATGTCCTCATTACATTATATAACCTCTTAAATCAATGTCAAGCTTCAAACAACCAATACTCATCTCCCACATACACATTCAGGGAATTTTGGGTCCTACCTCTTTACTTCATTAGTTGGTATAAGGATGAATCTCTAGATTGGATTTACAATATATTCCAAGAATTTAAAAATTCTTCAATTTCAATTATAAAACCTATTATACATTCACCATATCCCAAACCACCAAAATGAATCTTAGGGACAACTCGACATGTAACATTACTCCACTTTTTACCCACAGGCTTGTAGGTGACTATTTAAATAATACCTTCATCATCATGATGTTTTTCCCTCTTTAGACCTTCTTAATCAATTATTGGCATTGTGTATCATGTTTTAAAGTGTTTTTAATTGTTATCATTCCTCCAATGGGCTTAAATCACCTCTAATATCCATTGACACCCTTATAGTTATTTTTTAGGTACACACAGTCCATTTATATTTACACAATCTATTTGAATGAAAAATAGATGGAGGTGTGTTACTCATCAGATTTTTAGAATGTTTTTATAAAATTGGTAACAAGAGAGATGACACAATATCATGATGCAAAAAACCATATCAATGCTTAAAAATCCTTCATTCATGACTGCATATTCTCATTCAAAGGTTTGCTCATTATGTTAGCCAAGAAGGTTATTTTAGAGGTGATATCAAGTTAAAAAGAGATATCAAAGAGAAAATAAGCATGAATAAAAGAATTTTGGATATCATCTAATCATTCAAACAACCTACCTTACCTCATAATGACCTCAAAATAGGTCATATTCTTGTCTGTAACCTTGCTATAATATACAATCTTGGCCCAAATCTAGTATTTATTCACTTTCTTGGCCTATATATTGATCATAATGAGCTCACTCATCATGATTGTACTTAAAATTTTATTTCATTAGTTTCTCAACGTCCCATTATACATCATAAAATTTTCCATTTCTCTCTTTTTCTTGTAATAGGCCTATGGATGCACATCTTGAAAAAAACTTGAACAAGATTTTTTAGCTCTTTAGACTGTGAAGATTTATAAAAATTCAATAAGAATCATGTTATGATATTTGAATTAATATTGAGGGGATTCCTTCACTTATATATCCACTTATCTTATTCTCAGAACTTTTTACAATCTCAAAACTCCCCCTTCCCTATGTTTATACATCTACAACTTATGAAGAATACAATGCTTATGAATAGTCCTAGACCTTGATAACATGTATAAACACATTAAGTGACCTTGAAATTAATTGCTGAGGCATGGAGGTGATGTGATAACTTTTAAAACCTACTCTAATTAGTTTGAGACCTTGAAATCATCCAAAATCCATTGGCACCAGCCTACAAATTGATCAAATTAAAGATTTATTATCCTTTAGTGTCTCACACATGCCAAATGGGGTTTCTAGAAACATGTGAGATGCTTTCATAGACACTACATATCTCCCTCAATATACCTTATGCATTTAATTTTTTTTGAACTGCCATTTCAAATAAGAAAAATGAACCTGTGGGGTTTGTATGCAGTTTTAGAGTACCCTAGAGTCTTAACAATTTTTCATAAAGGAGATGGGATGGATATGAAAATAAATTACATATATTTTAATCTTACTAGGACCCCTTCCTTTTTAAAAAAAGATCAAACCCTGACTCTCTCTCCTGATCATACCATCTATATGAAAACTACCTTTGCAAGCATGCAAATGGAATGATGGAGGTTTAGATGTATTTATTACCTTCTTGGAATTCTTTATATGTCTATAATCTAATTTAAATTTTAAAATAGCTATCTTCCTTCAGTTACTTATAGCCCACTTTTGCATTAATATTTTCCAACTATCGTGGCCTTGATTGTGACCTTCATTTCATTATTATTTGCTTCAATATTTTTTGGGGATCCCACTAGGTTATTTATATAGATTATTTAACACATTATGGTTATGTTTCACTCTTATTGGTGTAAAACCCTTAGCTTTTCTTTTTATTCTATAATCTATATCCCTCTTTTACATTATTATTTATAATTTGTGATCATAAAGATCTTGTCTTCATTAAATTCATTCACCATCTTATTTAATTTCCTATCCATGGGAAATGGTCCTCTGGTTATTATGCCATAGATACATAAGGTGATAAGGGCTCAATAATCAAGTGTGTCATATATTTAATTACACCTAAGGTAAACTCTATTGTTAATCAATTGTCTATATATATGCTTACTGCAGTTGTCTTATGTTGAATCTCTTGCATGTGCGATATTGACTCAAATGAAAATCTAATGGACTAAATTTAAACCTAACCAAATCATTTCATATTTAGTATAAAAATTAGGACCCATTAAGAAACACGTCTAATGCACATGCATCAAAATCATCAAGATAACTCTATAATATGAAGAGATATATAAAAGAAATCACATTAATCAATTGTGTATTCATCATAAGAATAATAAACATCTCTTATTTTGTGATCCAATAAAATATCAACAAAGAGTATACCTATTGGTATGTTATTTATTCATTATATATATATAAATATATAATGAATAGATAGCATACCAATAGGTCCAACCTTTATTAATATCCAACCATGTGCATAAGCTTAAGGTGAGGCTAGACAGGTGTTACACCTATATTTTAAGGTTTTAGTGATTGTTTGATCTTTACAAATATGGAACCTACGTAATTCTCTACATATATCATTTTAAAAATATTCAAACCATAAACTGGGTTGTAATTAGACTAGTGAGGATGATTGTTTCTTATGCCATCCATCCATGAAGAGTCAAATGAATACAATTAATATTATTCTTTGGGTGACTTTGATGGATTCGATGCCTCCTAATAAGGTGCCTATATCTATGTAATTATTAAATTCTCAATAAAAATAAATAAGAAATGAAACCACTCTTCTATAGTATTGAGATAGGTATTGAAGTGAAGCTAGTTATTTTCTATTCAAGAACTATAAGACATCAATGCCTTTTATTCTCAAGTCGCTCTCTCGAAAATCATTAGTTTAATACCAAACTAAAGCAAAGATTAATAATGATATATTATTTAGCTAATGAATCAACTATTACAATACAACATTTATACAAAGCATAATTCTCATATTAGATTCTATATAATAAGGAAAATAATAACAAAAGATCTCCATGAAATAAGATTATAAAAATCACCTTCCAAACAACTCATAAAATTACAAACTACTAACAATAACTAACAAACTATTTGATAATAAGCACTTACAACCTATGTGAGTTTTATTAACTTATTCATAATTATTTTTACTAAGTATTATACTTAATTAACCACCATTTAGTTATTCTAACATTAGGTAGTTCCCTTTCATACAAAATCAATCCATCTTAATGTATTAACTTCAATTTATTCTAATTATATCATTATTGATTCGAGTAACAAATTTTTAATTAATTATTTGTTAAAATTTATTTTACAAATAAAAATAAAAATATAATAATTAATGTTTAAAAGACATGAAAAGAAATAAAGTTAAAAGACAAAAACAATAAAACAACAAAATACCATTTTGAAAATTTATCAGAAATGTTAAGAATAAGTAGTTACTCAAGCTATATATATATATATATATATATAACAATGATTCCGAATTTCAGAGTTAAGTTATTAACTCCCTAAACACAAAAAAGACAACTACTTTGTAGCAAATGCATTCAGAGAAGACAATGGCAAGGCTCACAAATGTCTGCTAGCAAAGGCCAATGCAACAAAAGATTGACTGCAAACCGATGCAATTGGTTTTTTTTTAAAACACACGGCAAACTGCGAGTAAATGTTTAATTTTAAATTGTAGATTTGGATGAAAATCTATACATGTAACAATTTGAATCAATTTATACATATTCAGTATATGAGTAATCAAAATATATAAAATGGAATTTTTTTGGGTTATGATTAATAATATATTATATTATATTAAAGAAAGTACGTTTTTCAATCAAAAACATATGGAAAAAAACAGTTAGCATCTGGGATGATAATTGAATTGATGAAATTGGAGGCAATTAATTAATTCCTTGTCGATGACTTGCTGCGTATGAACTCTTCAATTTGAGCCTTTAGCTCGGTATCAGGAATGAGCATGTCAGGGGTGAGAAGAGATCGATTGAATGGATCACTGGAGTCACTCAATAGATGTCTTTCTATTGAACATCGGTCCATAGTAGCTCTGGACGAAGGTAAAATTACAGGATCTCTCATAAATGTACACTTTATTGGATCAAGGAATTCATCTGGTATGTCTCCGAGCATATCTTCTATGTCAGTGGCTTGGGTAGCTGCAGCTTTTGCTTCGGCGCCAAGCATCATAAACTCTTCAATCATCCTTTCATCTTCACCTATTCTGCGCAGGCGTTTGGCGGCAACACAGAAAAACTCGTCCTTGTATGAACGTGCTTCACTTGATATAACTGATGTAAACACATTGTTATTATCTCCCTTGCAGAGGCGGACATAAATTTGGACAATTTGCTTCAACAGTTGCTTTGGCCTGAATTCATATTTCGATGGATCCTTCAAGTGGAGTGATTTGGACTCAATACCCACGAGTTGTTTCAAGAAATAGTTGAGCATATTAGCTACCCTCTCAACCATTTCTTGAACCAGAAATGGGGCTGGAATTTCTTCGGAGATATACGCTAACATCCCAATATCTTCATTTGCCAGTATCATGTTACACCGAATAAACTCCACTTCGTGATGGAAATGGCGTGCTCGTTCCTCTGTCTCTTGTGTCGGTCGGCTCTCCCATTCTACTGCGTTTGCCATTTCGGCTTCAAAATCTTTCAGTCCGGCAATCTTGTTAAAACTCTCGTCAAGAAGAAAGATGCTATCATTGACGAGAAAATTGAGAAAGTTCAAATAAATCCCCTTCTGGTGTCCTTGCTGTAGAATTTGAAGCACAGCTGCATCAACCTGGAAAAAAAAAAAAAGAGCAGCAAGAAAAACAGAGTACAAAAAGAAAAAAAGAGAAAGAAGCAGATTTCAAGGTATTTCCTTCATAATTATTAAAAAAAAGCCTTAGCCTTGATAAAGGTTACAAAAGCATCTCAACCGCAGCAAAGAGAAGCGGTGAAAAAAAGGAAAAAGCAGAGTTCAACTGCTGTTTAACCACGTTATTTACATGAAGGCGGAGAAAACAAAAGAATTGCTTATGCATTAGTTAGCTTAGATACACAGGGAGTTAGCTTGGCGTTGGACTGCCCCTGTTGGAGGAGAAATTGACGCTAACACCCCCCCTTAAGCTAATTAAGGAGAAAAAAAAGGAGGAAAGAGGGAAAACCCTGTGGGAACAAAACCCACCCTCAAAAGAGACACTAACTGCACATGGCAGCTATTGTGTTGCAGTGTTCTTCAAACCAAGAAGGTCTCGTAGAAAATGAAACTTTTGCTCAGTGAATGTCTTCATGAAGATGTCGGCAATTTGTTCAGAAGTGGCACAAATACTGCAAATTGATGACTCCATCATGTATCAATTCGCGGATGAAGTGCATGTGGATCTCGATGTGTTTGGTCTGTTGCCGTTGTATGGGATCTCTACAAACCTTCAATGTACTCTGATTGTCACACCAAATGACAGTCGGACGATGAAAGAGGATACCAAGCTCAGTTAGGAAGTGTTGCAACCAAATGACTTGAATGGTAGCGTTGACTGCACCTCTATATTCAGCCTCTGTTGATGATAAAACAATGGTAGATTGCTTCTTACTTGACCAACAAATGAGCCCTGATCCCAAACTAAGAACATATCCTGAAGTGGACTTGCGATCAATGTTATCACCAGCCCAGTCAGAATCAGTGTAGCCAATGAGATCCAAAGCACAACTTGTTGAATAATGAATCCCATAGCAAATGGTTCCCTGGACATAGCGAAGTATACGCTTGGCAGCCTTCCAATGTAGCTCATGCGGCTCTTGCATGTATCTAGAAACAACCCCCACTGCATATGAGAGATATGGATGAGTGTGAGTGAGATAAAGAAGACTCCCCACAAGTTGACGGTAGTGTGTGCAATCAACCAATGGTGTATCCTTGCCATCTTCAAGCTTGACCCCTGATAGGAAAGGTGTGACAGCAGACTTGCAGTCAGTCATGTGAAACCGAACCAAGAGATCTCGTGCATACTTGGATTGAGCAACTGTGATTCCTGATTGATTCTGGCTAATTTCAAGGCCAAGAAAAAAATGTAGGAGACCCATGTCTGTCATAGAAAATCTATCATGCAAAATAGTTTTAATTGCTACAATGGCGGTGGGTGAATCACCTGTTATTAGTAGATCATCTACATAGAGTACTATGAGCAACAAAGAATCAGAGGTTCTTAGCATATAAACATTTGGATCAGATTTGCATCATATGAAATTTTGAGACAGAAATTAAGAATCCATTTTAGCATACCAAGCTCTAGGTGCCTGCTTGAGGCCATAGAGTGACTTCTTGAGTCTACATACCAATGAGAAATTTTGTATATACCCTTGTGGCTGCTCCATGTAGATCTCCTCCTCGAGATCACCATGAAGAAATGCATTCTTCACATCCATGTGATGAACCTCCCACCTTCTTGATGCTGCAATGGCAAGAGCCAATCGAATGGAGTCCATTTTTGCCACTAGAGCAAAAGTCTCATCATAGTCAATGCCATGAACTTGTTGAAAACCTTTGGCGACCAACCGTGCTTTGTATCTGCCCACATGTCCATCTGCTGATTTCTTTGTCCTATAGACCCATTTACATCTGACAAGCTTGCGATTGGAAGGAAGTGGAACCAAATCCCAAGTTTGGTTTGCAATGAGGGAGTTGTACTCCTCATCCATGGCTGCTTCCCAAAGCGGATTCCCTGTAGCTTCTGCATAAGTTTGAGGGTCAGATGCTAGAACCACATAAGCATGCATCGACATGATGGGCTCGGTAGCTGAGAGTGCATGAGGGACTTCATATATATCAGCTAAGCTCCTTGTTCTTTGATTTTCCATATGGGATACTGAATCATCACTAGAATCCAAATCAAGGATTGGTTGTGGATCAGCATATGCATGCTCATGTTCCTCTGAATCAGATTCAGAAATATCTGAAATAAGATCAAAATGATTGCATGTATCTCTGAGATTTGTAAGATGAGGAAGCATAGAGGTGGTGGCATGTTGTACCTGAGATGCATGTGGAAGACTTTCATCAAAGTAGACACTCCTTTCAATGAAGAGTGTTTCTATGGAAAGATCTAGTACTCTGTATCCCTTTACACCATCTGGATATCCAACAAAGATGCATTCTTTGCTTTGAGGCTCCAAAGCCTTCCTCTTATCTGCAGGAATGCGTGCCCAAGCATGGGATCCAAAGATGCAGAAATGTGTGACTTCTAGTTGTATGCCTCTCCATGCTTCAAAAGGTGTTTGTCCTATGATAGATTTGTGAAAAGATCTGTTCTGTATGTACGAAGCACAGTTGATTGCTTCAGCCCACAATTTGGAGGGAAGCGACATAGCATGCAACATGCAGCTGGCCATCTCTTTCAAAGATCAGTTCTTCCTCTCAGCTACCCCATTTTGGTATAGAGTGTATGGAACTGTGTTCTGCAATTGTATTCCTGCTTCATCACAAAGATGTTGGACATCATTGTTGACATACTCCCCTCCATTATCTATGTGGAGGATCTTGATCATTTTTCCAAACTGCTTCTCTGCATGGGCTTTGAAAATCCTGAGATTCTCAAACACCTCAGATTTGAATTTGAGAAAATACATCCATGTGTATCTTGTGTAATCATCAATGAATGTTAACACATATCTAGCTTTGCTCATGGAAGGTTTAGGAAATGGACCCATAAGATCACTGTGAACAAGCTCTAAAAGAGAAGAGGCTCTCCATGCATTCCCCTTTGGAAACTTTTATTGTGGATGCTTTTCAAGAGCACATCCTTCACAAATTCCATCAGAAAAGTCTATGGCTGGCAAGCTTTTAACCATTCCTTGTTTGTTAAGTTGCTGCATGTATCTAAAATTTAAATGACCAAATCTTTCATGCCAAATTCTACTTTCATCATTTGCATGTGTTAGAAGTAAAGTAGAATCTGATTTAGCAACAAAATCAAAAAAAGTGTACAGATGAGATTGATGATTTGCCTTACCAACAGCAATTTTGGAGTTGTCTTGCATGTCAAATATGGTGACCGAATCAAGGGTGAATTCAACTCTCCTACCGGTTCTAGTATGTGTCATTTGATACACAAAAAGAAGATTAACATAAAGCTTTGGAATATGTAAGACATTCTCAAAACTTCCAATTCCAACCTCTACCCTCCCTATTCCATTTGCCTCTTCAGGAGAACTGTCTCCCATGAGAATAGGAGAACCAGAATATGGTTTCAAAGAAGAAAGAGCTTCTTTTGTGGCTGCCATGTGGTGTGAAGCTCCAGAGTCTATGATCCATGCATCTGAAGAAGAATGAATAGCAATCAATGCATGAGCATTGTCTCTTGTTTCAGGTGCTTTTTCTTCCTGCTTCTTTTTGGCACTCTCAGGGATAAGGCTACCAAGATTATGTTGTTGAAGTGTCTGAGCCATGAGATCAATGGTCTTCTTCATGCATGATGATTCTGGATGGTACCCACGGTTGCAATAGCTGCACTTTGATTGGCCCTTTTTGTCCTTCTTTTCTTTTGAGCCAGTAGATCCATCTGGAGGTTTGGGATTGCCTTCCTTTCTTGGATATGAATCCTTTTTCCCTTTGCCTTTGAATTGTTGGTTGGATTTGGAATTGTTCTTCCCACTTGCATGCACAACAAGTGCATGAGCTTTGGAATTCTTCAATGTGCCCATCTTTATAAGCTTATCATGCTCATGTACTAGAGACTCAATGAAGGTATCCAGTGTGGGCATCTTCCAAGTTGCTCCTATTGTGAGCCTAATTGTGTGGAAAGCAGAGACAAATACTGCATATTCTGGACCCAACTTTGATAGAATAGAAAGGATTAATTTGCTTTCTTCCTTGGATTTGTCAATACCAGATCCTTTGAGCTGAAGCAATAAGGCCTTGAACTTTGTGAAGAAATCTTGAATATTATCAAAAATCCTTGGATCTAATGAGTTGAGTTCATTTTCAACGATATGACCCCGCATTTCATCTTGCTTTCCAAAAAGAGTCTCCAATGTATTCCAAACTTGGTTTGGAGTTGTACATGCCTCAACATGAAACAACAATTCTGGAGAGATTGATAAGCATAGCAAACCAAATGCTTCATCCATGCGGTTGATTTTTCAACTGTTGGATTGGGTTCAACCTCTGTATTCATAACTATCCGATAGAGGCCTCTACTTTTGAGCTGAAGTAGAATCTTTGGCTTCCAATCAAAATAGTTGTATGGTGTGAGAATGGCAGAGGGTGAACATTCCATTTTTCAGCTTTGATCTTCTATATCTACAAAAAAAAATACTGTATTTCTTCTTTCTAGCAATCAGGGTCTGATACCATGTAAAATTTGAAGCACAGCGGCATCAACCTGAAAAAAAAAAACAGAGCAGCAAGAAAAATAGAGTACAAAAAGAAAAACAGAGCAAGAAGCAGATTTCAAGGTATTTCCTTCATAATTATTTTAAAAAAGCCTAAGCCTTAATAAAGGTTACAAAAGCATCTCAACCGCAGCAAAGAGAAGCGGTGGAAAAAAGGAAAAAGCAGAGTTCAACTGCTGTTTAACCACGTTATTTGCATGAAGGCGGAGAAAACAAAAGAATTGCTTATGCATTAGTTAGCTTCGATACACAGGCAGTTAGCTTGGCGTTGGACTGCGCCTATTGGAGGAGAAATTGACGCTAACACTTGCAATATTCTTCCATGCATTATGATGACTGGGCACCTGCCACAAGTACTCCAGAAGTTGAGCAATGTGATGGCGTATGTTGAATTTATCATAGAACTGAGTGTGAGCTCCTGTGAATTCAATATCCACATACACCTTCATGAGGCTAAAAACAAGATACTGCAGGGCAAGGGTATGTCCTTCAAACAGGGTGGACATTGCGGCTCCAGATTTTGAGCTCCTCTTGTCTGGCATCCAGGCATTCAAAACACTCACCATCTTAGCCCTTAAGTAAGGGTTCTTCACATAATGTGGGCTTGTCATAAACATTACAATGAAATTAAGGAAATCATCCAATGCCACACCATCTAAGACTTTTGGTAGGCGAGAAGCAAAAAGTAGAAGCTCCATTGCATCGTCAACAAAGTGTTCAGGAATCAAGGAAAATTCCATCGGGCATTCGGCCGGCAAAGGCATTCTGAATCCACCAACAAGGCTCGCCAGCCATGACAGCATTAACCTGTAGAAGCTCAAAGCTTCTCTAAGAAAATCAACATCCCTTAAAATTTGAGCTTCACAACACATTTTTTGTTGGAAAAGTCGCTCTATTTTTGCCATGGTATTGTCAATCTGTCGCTCTAGTTGTGGATGCGGAGCATCACTGCGACGAGCTTCAAGTCTGACAAGTCCATCCTGAAACCTTTTCAGTTCATCAGTTAGACTTTCGTACTCTGACAGTGCTTTCAAAAGGCCCAAGTTCAGTACCCTTGCTGTCATGAAAAAACATTCTGTAACAAAGGAATATTTAGTCGGACTGTCATGATTATCGTTCCCTTTTGATACCCATGATACAACCTGTTCTGATGTTGCATTTATTGCTGTCAATTCTCCGCAATCAATTCGGGAATTCTTATCCAGTATATAATTACCATCGATTAACATCATTTTGGTGGGATCGCCTACAAATGGCCCACAGAGTTTGACCATGACTGCCCCGAGGCTCACAAACATCTCGGTACTCGCACATTTGAAAGGGTTTACATTGGTGCCAGCCCTGGCAGCATTTTTGTTGATAGCTTGAGCTAAGTAGTCGAGGATTTTTTCGCGTCCGTAGGAATTCTTGAGGAGAAGATAAAGTACCGATCGAAGGCCTTAATACATCTTATTCATGACATTCTTGATTGATGTGAAAGAAGCAGCCAAATGTACTAGAGGTCGATTTTCTGCATCAGAAAAGTATTGGCGCCCAACATCATGTTCTTCTCTTGTGAAGAGAATAACATCTGGCATAGCGCTGACATGAAAGAAAGGACCCAGTATGCTTTCAAGTTCGATGAATCGTCCATTGATATCAGGCCCATTGGGAATCCAGCAAGGATGATTCACCAGGGCTTTCGCACAAGCAGGAATTTCAGCGAGATTCTGAAGAACTATCAAAGGAACCTGACAGGTCTGCAGAGGTGAAGCCACTTTGTCCATAACCACCTTCAAAACATCGTGGAGGTTCACCAATATAGTATCCAAGATGTCCTCATCGGCATCTTCGAAAAAGTCCTCCAAAAACCCGGGAGGGGCAGTAATGCTCTTCGTATTGGTGTCCGTGTCGCCGCTGCCAACAAACGTATCAAATCGGGTAGAAACTCGTGACATAAATAGATCCAAAAGAGATGAAGACTTTGCCTGAGGGTGAGGAAACAATTCTGGGATGGCCAAAACAATTCTCGTGTACCGCATAACTAATTTTATAGCCTGCTTCGCCTTCTCTTCCATTTTGCCACTCAAAATCTTGTCTTTCATGGTGGGTATTTTCTTTAGTCTTCCTGAGCTCTATTATAGCATTGCAAGAGATACTGGAATGGTGATTGAAGAAAAAGGTTAGGACTGGTGGATAAGGATAGCCTGTCAATCAGAACTCTCTCCAGAACTTCCATGGACAAGAGAAGGGACTTTCCTTCACTCATCACCTCGGCAGCTGTGTTCTCTAAATACAGCGCCCCACCAACATCATGCCTTAGTGTCAATTCAAATATGTGACGCAATATGATGTCCTCCACCTCGGCAGGGCTTCTGCTTGGCTTAGATTGTTCCATCTCCTTTCCTTACAAAACGGTTAATTACAAAACTTTCCTTCCTGGTTATACTCGCTACCCTATGCTACTATCGTATGTCTTTGAACTTCAAAACTTTTTCTTAACTATGCTATGCTATGTAATTGACCTTCCAAACTGTTTTCTTAAATATACATGACTTGGATATACGTAAAAGGGCGCGATCAAAATATTAAGGTTACCATCCAAATTGATAACTTTTCATAAATAATCTAAGTTAAGTGACAGCACGCCACAAGTTATATAAGGGTTACCATTCAAATCGATAACTTTTCATAAATAATCTAACTTGTAATGTGGGAAGGGAAATCTAAGTATATGTGACAGCCTAGCCTGGCTATGTCAGGTATCATATTACATATGTGATAACACATAAAAACTATTAAAGAAATAAAAACCTCATTTATGTCATATGGACACTTGTGACATATTCAGTTGTGCAAGAATATTTATCCTAAAATCAAGGGTTTGCTTTCATATTGTATCTTAGAGTTTTTGGAAATATTAAGAATCAGAGTTTATTTCCATTCTCATATCTACTTGTGCATTAGGATAAAAGTTTATTGGATACATATATTTTGTTCGATTCTTTTATTTTCTTGGAATTAAAACATTTATTTATCGGTTATGTATCTCTTTATATTTTTTATTTGATTCTATTTTATCTTGGTGATTGATATCTAACATTTATATTCATTTATATTATTTGTGTTCAAGTGTTATTCCAAAACTAATCAAAAATAAAAATATTATTTTCTTTTATCTTAATTATACTTACATATCATAGTTGAGCCTATTGTTCAGTATACATATTAAGATATCTCATACAAAGAAAAATAAAATATATAATTTCATCTAATATTAATTATACTAAATTATTATAAATAATTTGTGGACTTAACACAAGCTATGATAAATTTCTAAAAGCCAACATTACTTATATTTTTTAAGAGATAATTCCAACCATACCATAAAATTAAAACATCCTAAGTGTTAGTCTCTAATAGATATGCCCACCCTCAGGTTGCTTACATATCACCTTATGCAAATCTACATAAGAAAAATTAGTGTTAGATGTAGTTCACCCAAAAAATAAAAGAACAACTATAAATTTTTTCGAATTTTACATCAAGTATAAAATAATCCTCTAATTTTTGGGTTGTTGATTATATTAGATTATAACCTTTTTAATTTTCAAACCTAATTAGTGTTAATATTGTCACAATAAGATGTGATTGCAAAGAGTCACATAACCACAATGTATTCTCTAGATTATGCCATATTATATCTATAAATGAAATGGTCTTCATATTATTATATAATATATCTATGTGGCCGCAAAGTCACAGGAGGGGTCACAATGCCTTTATATAAATATAAATTTACTAAAGGTAGAAATACTTCCACATACTAAATGTTAGACATAATATTGTTTGTACTCACATTGATGAGATATTAATTAAATAAGTAAGTTAGTTTATTAAAAAGATTTTTGTTATGTATGTGAGTTATGATAAAAATTTGAACTTGCAATAGAAGCTAAAGAAATATTTTAGAGAAGAAAATAAAAGTGGGGATATAAATGAAAGGGTTTCCTAGAAAATAGAATTAATTATTTAATTTAAATATTCCTATCATTATTATATAAAATATGAAATTGGGATGGACCTTAATTTGTGCTCTATGCATTTAAACTTTGGCTCTTCATTGAATATGAGGTAAAATACTAATTTGGTATCAGAGCAGGTTTTCCAAACCTCTCTGCTTCTTTTATCTTGCATTCATTATTTTTGTCAATATGTAACACAATAGTTATGTTATGAAAGGCATATACAAATTTTATTAATTTGTTTGTTTACTATTCATGCACTCTCACTCAATGACCTAATTGTGTAGACCACGTGTGATCCCACTTCCATTCGCCATCCACTTGCATTCTCTTCTCTTCTTCCACCCTATTCACTCTTTTCATTGCCTACATTCCTTTTTGCTCATATTTTTCATATATATAAAAAAATTGTACTCTTTTATTATTGTGTCCAAAGAAGTGTTGGATTTTAGGTGGTAGCTACCAAAACTAAAACATCATTGAAAAGCATAGAGGTGTTCCAGGAGGATCTGATTTTTAAAAAAAATATGGTTTGAAATAGCCTCACACATCATGGCCCATATACCAATACAAATATGTATGAATTCGACATGGACTGAAGAGGTATAGGATAACGATGATGAGGACAAATATTTTGATGATATTCAAGGGATTTATGCTATAGATAAAGTTCCCCATTTGTACAAATACTATGATCCCAAAGAAGATGGAGAAATGGAACTAGAGAATGAAATATTCAAGTCCAATACTGAAGAATATATTGAAGCTTGGTTGTATGGGACCAAAAAAAAAAAAAGAATTCACAAATTATTATCTTAAAGAAACAATGAATGGAAATAAATAAATAACAAACCAAAGAACAATAATATAAAAGGAAAATTATAACTCAACTAATGAAGATGAAAACAAACCTGAATATCACTCAACAATAGATGATGAATAAGAAACATTTTATGATACTACATAAACATGGAGAGATGATATAAATATAATAAGTAATAATGTGGAAAGAAAAATGATTCAAAATAAGATAAAAGAATATAAGAGATACTGTAGAACACATACTATATACCATGATATAGATCAAATACACTGCAAAACTAAAAACAAATATCATGGTTCAAGTCAATAATACCATATAAGGTGTTATCTAAAATTTCAGCACCCATACTAAAAACATGAAATTATTCACTAATCTCACATATGATGGCTTACCCATAAAGTTTACAATTGCGTCAGTGAGGCCAACTTATTTATATCTATTTAACAATCATTTCTTATACATATGTTTAAATGTGATATGCCACTATGTTAGTTGATTTCAAATGTTCATAACATCATTTGACCAATCATATTTCATAGCATGCTTGATAAATTTACCATAGTCAAAAGGTTGCAATTGATATCACAGAATTTAGATATGTATGAAATTTAAAGTTGCAAGTCAGTGGCATTTGAATCAAGATGATCATAACATAATATTCCTTTGCCAATTAACATGTTTCAATAAGTGCCCACATTTCATGTATTGGTTGCACATCCGAACGATATTTGGGATCAATTTTGAAGCACAGGCTCGATGTTTATAAAATTAATGATAAGTCACATTTGCCAATTTAAAGTTGCGTTAGAAACATTAGTTGGTATACATTTGATATACTGTGTAAAGTTATAAGTCTTAATCATATGGTTTCATAAACATGACGAAATAAACCTTTGACCTGTCATAGTTTCATAGGCATTGCTTATTGATAAACATTAATTTTATTAGATATTGGTTAATAGCATATGGTGGTGACTTCTTTGTTCTGTTTTTGAGGCATATTAATTGAAATGACTTTTAAATAAAGGCAAGGATATAGTGAGAATCTTGTCCCGCTTTGAAAAATATTGGATATTTAAATGTTTCCTCACGTTGGTTTGGTTTTTGGTGAAATCTAGCCCAAGATATAGCAAAAATTTCTAGTCAGACAGGTAGTTATTTTTTAAGACTTTTGATAATTAATAAATACATTTGTTTGGCGGTGGTGCTTGGTGGATTCAATTTGTTCCCCCAGCTGGGAGGACACGTTGGCATAACCACATTCATCGAACATCTTGGGATTGAAACCATAATAAAACATGAAATTATTACTATTCGTCCTCATTTGATTCAAGCTTTTTGATAGAAGGTAAACCCTGCACTGATAGGACCGAAACACCCCAAAGCTCTGACACAACTTGTCAGATTTAAGAGAACACATGATTACCATTGTATAAGCAATTAAACATGTGAAATAACTAGAAGAACAAATAACTATCAATGAGAAAACACACAGAATATGAGAGGCAACACACAATTGTATTCAACTCATTACAAAGGAGATTACAATAAAGAGATCACACTCTTCTTCCACCTCTGTGAGGCTTCCTCCTCAAGGGCTCCAAGTAATCTTCCCACCTGAGTAATCTTCTCTCATGGGTCACAACACACAGCTAACACAAGCTGTTGTTCACCTCATTGCACATATGTACAATCGAGTACACAAGCATACTCCAAGTAGATCTCACCATGATCCTGCTGATGTATTGCTGTCACCTTGGACCCTGGCCAACCGCCGATCTCTGTCTGACCCTCGCATACACACATCCCTACATATCAAACCTGATCTTACTTAAACATACATGGGGAATCCTACTTGATTCCACCATGGGAATAACTCTCCAAGCTTCACATAGCTCTCCTGCAAATTCTCCACTTAACAATACAACCCATGAGTCTATTATATAGATCTCATGCATACACTGATTAGACTTGCAGCTCAAGACTTCGAACAAGTCTTTAACATGCAAACTCTGTGTTCACTTAACTGACTGTTCGTCAACAGCAGTTCAGACTGCCATAGGTGATCGACGTCAGTCCCTGCCTTCCTGGAGGTGACCGATGTCGACCGATAGCTACCGATGCCAGTTTCCCTTCTGCGTCCCCTGACCGATGTCAGTGTGGCCTGTCGACGCTGGTGACTGTATACGCTAGAAACCCTCCTATTTGCCTTAAGGTGTAGCTTTTAGCTCCACACCCTAACAATCTCCCACTTGGAGATAAAGAGTTGCACCTGTACCCAGAACTAGTACTCTGTCTAATCTGCATCCTGGCTTGTATTCCTCTTCAAGCTCCCACCTGAAGACAACCCACCACACTCCTTATGGTGTTAAACTTGTGCCTAATTTTCTTCATTCTCATTGTACCATCTTCTGCCTTGCTATACTCCCACTCAAACAGCAACCCCTTTGAGTAACCTGTAATCAACAAACACTTAACAAATTTGGGACATCTGTTAGTCAAACTCCCTTTGAGGACGTCCAACCTCGCTCTGATACCAATTGATAGGACCGAAACACCCCAAAGCTCTGACACAACTTGTCAGATTTAAGAGAACACATGATTACCATTGTATAAGCAATTAAACATGCGAAATAACCAGAAGAACAAATAACTATCAATGAGAAAACACACAGAATATGAGAGGCAACACACAATTGTATTCAACTCATTACAAAGAAAATTACAATAAAGAGATCACACTCTTCTTCCACCTCTGTGAGGCTTCCTCCTCAAGGGCTCCAAGTAATCTTCCAACCTGAGTAATCTTCTCTCATAGGTCACAACACATAGCTAACACAAGCTATTGTTCACCTCATTGCACATCTGTACAATCGAGTACACAACCGTACTCTAAGTAGATCTCACCATGATCCTGCTGATGTATTGCTGTCACCTTGGACCCTGGCCAACCGCTGATCTCTATCTGACCCTCGTATACACACATCCCTGCATATCAAACCTGATCTTACTTAAACATACATGGGGAATCCTACTTGATTCCACCATGGGAAGAACTCTCCAAGCTTCACATAGCTCTCCTGCAAATTCTCCACTTAACAATACAGCCCATGAGTCTATTATATAGATGTCATGCATACACTGATTAGACTTGCAGCTCAAGACTTCGAACAAGTCTTTAACATGCAAACTCTGCGTTCACTTAACTGAATGTTCGTCAACAGCAGTTTAGACTGCCACAGGTGACCCACGTCGGTCCCTGCCTTCCTGGAGGTGACCGACGCCGGTCGATAGCTGCCGATGCCGGTTTCCCTTCTGCGTCCCTTGATCGATGTCGGTGTGGCCTGCCGACGCCGACAACTGCATACGCTAGAAACCCTTTTGTTTGCCTTAAGGTGTAGCTTTTAGCTCCACACCCTAACATGCACAACTGGTTTTGGAGGCAAAAGAATAAATTTAGCTCAATTGTTGATGTTTTCTTTTGGATAAATAATACATTTTGGTTGAGCATCACTGTCCTATTTACATCTTCATGTAGTCGATAATGGTAGACAAGTACTTAAAATGAAAATTTATTATCATTTAGCTCAATATTGATATATTTTGAAGGAAGAGTGGATATTTGCAAACTTATTCTTTTAATTCACACGGTGTTTATGACCTTTTGCTAGTTTAATGGTTGGTTGTGTATTACATTCATTTGTGGCTTGATGATAAATGTATGGTTTCCTTGTTTGATACGTCAGAAATATAATGTCCCTATCCATTAAGTTCTTCGCTTGTTCATATTTGATTTCTAATTTTAACTTCTAAATCCAAGTAAAATTCTTAGTAAAAATATTTCATGTTAAAATGTTACCTTGATGTCCAAAATTCTTATAGTGATCACCTACATGATTTCTTTAAGTGTTAAATTTGACATGCAAATGACTCACTATAAACTAGAATTACAATAGTGTGATGACCATTTGGACATAAATTTTAACATAGTATACAAATATAATAAAATGGTCACTTTCAATCGAATGAAAGGTTATTTTTTAATGGGTTTCATCTTTCATATTCTACAGTTAAATATTTTTTTGGATGAAATTTTAGACCGAGTTTTGAAAATGAATATGGTTGTCCATAATGTTATCATGGTTTATAAAGGATTCGCTATTTTATTGAAGAGATAATTAAGCCATTCTAGTTTCAGTCGAGTGGATTGTTTTGAAAACTAATATAACTTAATATCTTCATTTTCACAACATGAAGTTGAATTCCTTGCACAAATATATTTAAGATTATTTGTTTTGAAGGATTTTGTTTTTATATATAGCCAATTTGAGATATCTAGGTTGTATTCATTGCATACAATATTCACACCCATTTATATCATTCGGTTGATTTCTCATAGGTTTGGTAAGTAGCTCATGGTTTTGATTTATTGTTGTTAAAATGGTTCTCTACTTATATATTTCTTATTTGGTATGTCATAATATTTTGTGTTGAATACATGGAGGTGTTAGGAACCCAACTACTCTTTTTCTTTACTTTGTTAGTATATTAGTTGCTATGGATGCATATGCTTTATATGTCTTTTCATAATCATTTTTTTAAATCCCACATTTATGAAAAGTAGTAGTTGCTTAGATTATGCTTAGTATATGAGTAAATGTTGAGGCCAATGAAAGCATATATGAATTGTATTGAATTGAGTTTGCTTAAAGGAGTTCACCCCTTCGAATAGTCCATCAATTCTATAATTCAGCGATTTTAATTTAGTTTTGCTTATTTGAGTCAATATATTACTGATTTTCATAGTTTATTTCATGTATTTGTAATTATGTGCTAACTTATTCAGGAAGGATCCTCTCATATGGTATCAAAGCATTTTCAGGGTAATTTTTTTCTATTACACACCATATGCTCACCTTGTTGTAACAGGACCCTGGTGATTAGAAAGTGGTAATAGATCTATTTTCAACCCCTTTGTGCCACAGACAAGATCTATAATTTCATTTTGGTAACAAGGCATCATCAAAGATCATGATCTTCTATTAGGCCATATTGTGATTTGTGTTTTGTTGTAGCTCGTATTATCTATTTCAGATCAAGGTAAAAACATATTCACATAAGTACGAGAAGTGCTTGAGTGAAATCCCTAAAATGTGTTGTGAGGAGTACCATAAGAACCCCAAAGTAGTTGGCCCATTGAGAGGACTTGCCAAGGAAATGGGCAACAGCCCTTTCTTGATTAACTAGTTCCCATCTGTGAGGAAAATCAAGAGCTATCATTTAGGGAAACATCCATGGCTAGAAATTTTTTGGAGAGCGGTACTCATTCAAACAACATTGGTGGCTAGAGAGGTTTTTAAAAACCTTTAAGAAATAATTCATATCTAGGCCCATTTTCATCCAATCGGTTTCATAAATCTATCAGTAGAGTATCAGAAGACTCTTAGAGACTAGAGTAATTTTTTTGTCATATCTCTCCATTTATAGCCCCGTTGATCTTCAAACTTTATCTAGACACTTAGAATTCCATTATCTATGTTTTCTTCATTGAGGTCCCATATCTCGATTCCACTCCTAATTCTCGTAAATCTCAATTTCCTTTTTTTGAGTTTTTCCAAAACTTCTATTTTTATTTATTTGCCTCAAAAAATTTCCATAATGTTCATCTGTCTTTTCTACTCCTCTGGTTCTCTTTGATAAATTTTACATTTTTTCCATTTTCACTTTTAAAATTGGCATCGCCTTCATCAATCATACTCACACTATGCAAAAAAATAGTAAAATAACCTTCACCCCTTCTGATTTTCCCCAAATTAAACATTTTCCTTATTAAATGTTTCTTAACTTTCATTTTCCTACCCATTGCAAAAAAAACTTAATCCGACCATAATAGTAACCTAAACATGAGCAAAAAACATGGATGATGAAATTGCCAACTTCAAGAGCCAAATCAAAGATCTTGATGAAAAAATTCTCATCCTCAATCTTCAACATACCACCTTGAAAAAAAAATAGCATCCAGAGTCCTCTTTAGACACTAGGTTTTGTTCTTACAGTAATTTTTGTGGACTATAGTTTGATTTTTCTTCATTCAATGGTGCAAATTCAACTAGATGGATCTATCATATAGAAAATATTTTAGTCTACATAATACTTTTGATGCCAATAAAGTCCCACTTGTATCCTTTCACTTGGAACATAAATCCCTTCAATGGTATCATTGGTATATAAAGGCTCATGATAAGCCAATATGGAATTATTTTTTCACCCTCATTTTGCAACAGTTTGGCTTTAGTGATTTTGATGACTTCATTGGAGCATTCACTAAACTTCACCAAAAAGGAACTATGAGAGAATATCAATTAGAATTTGAAAAACTAGTCAATCATATAGAGTGATTGTCCGATGAATTTTTTAAGAGTTGTTTTATAAGTAGACTAAAGGATATAATTCGATCTGAGATCAAATTTTTTTGGCCCAACATAATGATGGAATCCCTAAGGTTGGTTAAGTTGGTAGAGGACAAGATCATAGCTTAGCAATGATCAAAATCTAATTTTGTTCCATTTATAAATATAACTCTATAATGATCTCACACAATGCCAACCCCTTCAACCATTTCTGTAAAGCATTTGATTGAAGAAGAGATGCAAACACATTAAAAAAGGACTATGTTATAATTGTGATAACAAATTCACTCGGGGACATTGATGTGTTGGGCAAAGGCTCTACCTACTAGATGTGGAATCTCCACTTGAAACTAAAGTTTTGGAGGATGCTCAAGATACAATAGATGATCCAGAAGGTCAACTGATTATGAAACCTGCTAATCAAGAAGACCAACCAGATTTATCTCGCCATGCCTTGACAGGATTTACCACCCCACAAACCATGCGAGTCAGAGGTTACTTAAATAAAATCCATCATACTATCCTCATTGATTTTAGTAGCACTCATAACTTTATTGACCCTTGGATTACCAAATAGACTGATTATTTTATCCATCCTTTCTTCAACTTTGAAATCATAAATCATTATTTCCAATAGGGGCACATTAACTTGTAAGGAAAAGTGTTGCAATATGTGTATCTCTATTGGATATTATAACTTGTGTTTTGGCATGAAGTACTTGTGATGTTGTTTTGGGAGTCCAATGGTTATGCACACTTGGACTGATCTTATGGGATTTTACTAAATTTTGGATGCAATTTTTAAATAATAGAAAAAAACACACATTGAAAGGCTTACACCTAGGATCTCTTAGCATCATAAGTTCACATTGCATAGAAAATATTCTTAAAAATAATTCATGTGGAATCATTACCTAGCTCCATTCCATTCAAATGCAAACATCAACGGTCTCTAGTACTTCTAATCTACAAACCATTCTGCATAGGTATGAATGTGTCTTTGTTGAACTCATGGGATTGATACTTTCATGTCTAGACCAACGCATTTAGCTCCTTTTTGGTAGTGTTCCTCCCAACACTAGGGCATACTTTTAGAAAAATATTGAGATTGAGATGCTCATTCAAGACTTACTAAAGAAAGGTATTATTCACCCCAGTACCAACCCATATTCTTCCTCAATTCTCCTTATTCAAAAAAAATATGGGTCATGACACCTCTACATTAGTTTCCAAGCACTTAATCACATCACAATCAAAGATAAATTCCCCATCCCAATTATTTATGAGCTTCATGGTGCTCATTTTTTCTCCAAGTTGGATCTCTATTCTAGATATCACTAGATCTAGCTTCATGATGATGATATCTCATAGATATTTTTTCACACAAATGATGGCCACTATGAGTTTCTAGTCATGCCCTTTGACCTCACTAATGCTCCTTCAATATTATATGCATTGATGAATAAAATATTTTGGCCCTACCTATGGAAATTCATTATGGTCTTCTTTGATGATATCCTCATCTATAGTAAAACATGGTATGAGCATCTCTAACATCAGGTTATTACACTACAACTTCTCTATGATCATCATCTCTATGAAAAATAGTCCAAATGTGATTTTAGCTAGAATGAAGTGGAGTATCTCGTGCATATTGTTTCAGCCTAAGGGGTTCAGGTGGATGCTAAAAAAATAGTGACCATGACAAATTGGCCTCATCCTCAGACACTAAAGAGCCTTCATGGTTTTTTTGGGCTAACTAAAAACTATCACATGTTTGTCAAGGATTATAGAAAAATTATAGTTCCCCTAATAGTTATTTTGAAAAATAATGCTTTACATGGCTACAAGTTATTGAGTGTGTATTTGAATAATTGAAATAAGCTATGTGTACTACACATGTTCTAGCTATCCCAGATTTTACCAAGACCTTCACTATCGAGAGAAATGCTTGTGGTAATGGACTTGGTGTTATTATCCTCCAAAAAGGATACCCCATTGCATTCACTAGCAAAGCCCTTTTTGTCAATAATTTAGCATTATCTACTTATGAAAATAAAATGATGGCTATTTTTCATACTCTATAGAATTGACAGCCATACTTATTAGGGAATCATTTTTGTATCAAAACTAATAACTAGAGTCTGAAATATTTCATAGAACAATGGGTCTCCACCCCATCACAATAGAAATGGGTTAGTAAACTCATGGGTTATGACTATGCAATCACTTACCAAAATGGTAAGGATAATGTTGTGGTTGAAGCTTTGTCTCAAACATTTGTAAACCACACTTCCCTTTCATTTAGTTTTATACCTATTATAAATTAGTTAGACATTGTATAAGAGGGGTATGTCAATGACTCTTTATTATCTTAAATAATTCATTATTTAACCATTAACCCCTCTACAATACCGTATTATTCTTGGGATGGTAAGTTTTTATGTTACAAGGGTTGTCTAGTGCTTCTCTAGAGCACATATCTTCAGTAGGATATATTCTATGAACTCCATGCTTCTTCATCCATAGGGCACTCAGGGTTTCTCAAAACTTATGAATGGGCATGACGTAAATTCTTTTGGAAGGGAATGAGAAATGAAATTCAACAGATGGTGATTGAATGTGATACCTACCAATCCAACAAGGGTGAAACAACACTCATTCTTGGGTTGCTCAAACCCTTGTCCATCCCTACTAAAATTTGGATAGATATCTCTATGTATTTCATTGAGGGGCTCCCTAAATTTGGAGAGAAAATGGCGGTCTTGTTTATGGTTGATTGCCTCTCTAAATATAGTCATTTTTGTGCCCTCGTCCATCTAGATACTACCTCCATAGTAACCCAAAATTTCTTGGACCAGATTTTATGTCTTCATGGCATTCCTTCTTCCATTGTCTTAGATCATGATGCAACCTTCATCAGCTATTTTTGGATAGAATTATTTTTATGCACCAGCACCCAACTAAATATGATTTACGGGTATCATCCACAAATGGATGGCCAAACTAAAATTATCAACAAATGCTTGTAAACTTTCCTTTGTTTCTTCATCTTAAAGTAACAACATCAGTGGGAAAAGTGGCTCTCTCTCATTGAATGGTAGAATAATACCTCTTAACACACTTCAACTGAAATGAATCCATATGAAGTAGTCTATGGTCAAGAACTACTAGTTCTCATTCTGTACACCCTCAATAATTCACTGGTTCAAATGGTCGACATGATTCTTTGAACCTGAGATCAAATCCTCAGCATCCTATGGGACAGTCTTCATATGGCACAAAATAGAATGAAACAATTAACTAATCAACGCCATTTTGAGTGGACTTATCAAGTAGGTGATATGGTTTTTCTTCACATGTAGCCATACAATTAATCATCCCTAAAACTCAAAGGGTATCATAAGATAGCTCCAAAGTTCTATGGGCTATATAAGGTTCTCCATAAGATTGGGTTGGTCACTTATAAGTTGAATCTCCCTCATTCTTCTTGAGTTCACCCAATATTTCATGTTTCTTGTTTCAAAAAAATTCTTGGTACAAACATCAGAGTGAAAAATATTTTACCAAAAATTGATAATTAAGGATCCATCCTTATTGAGCTAGAGGCCATACTAGATAGGTGCACATTCCAACTTCACTCCCACTCCATCATAAAGGTACTAATTCAGTGGCATAAAATGCATCAAGAGGATGCAACATGAGAACTACTATTTTAGATTCAGTACCAGTTCCCACATCTAAAGCTTTGAGGATAAAGATTTTTCTAAGGAGGGGATGTTAATAAGTCATACTACCCCTTCTCTTTACTTTGTTAGTATATTAGTTTCTATGAACATATATTCTTTGTAAGTCATCTTGTAAGCATTTTATTATCCCATATTCATGGGAAATAGTAGTTTTTTAGATTAGACTTAGTATATAAGTAATTGTTGAGGCCAATGAAGGCATCCATGAATTATATTGAATTGAGCTTTATCAAAGGATTTTTCCCCCTTGAAGAGGCCAATGATTTTGTAGTTCATCTATTCTAATTTAGTTATTCTTATTTGAATTAATATATTGCTTATTTTTATAATTTATCTCATGTATTTACAATTATCTACTAACTTGTTCAAGATAGATCCTCTTAGGAAGATATTATAGGATTCATTCTAAGTATGTTGTATATAAATATAATTTCAAGTTTCCCTATATGAGTTCTAGACATTAGGTGTATTTAAGGTTTATTTTTTAATATTATTAACATGGTTTTTATGAGTAATATATCTCTTTTGTTTGTGCATCATCATTGTTTTTTCATTTACAATGCAAATGTTTTATACATATTTTATATTATCTTAAATTAGTGTAAATTTACAATGGTTTTTTATTAGTCTATCTATATGGTTTATTAAATGTTAGAAGCTTGGTTTCATATATTAATGAATAACATGATGTTTTTCTAAGATACCTAAATCCTAAAGATTTTTAAAGTTATATTTTCTGAAATACATTCATTATATAGTGGTAGTGGGTGTCTTATCAAATTTATAAAATGGTTTTGTTATAAGGTATATGGTGAAAGAGTTTTTTTAGTATATAACCCGGAATAAGTGTTATAGTGGCATCTTTATAACCTAGGATAAGTGTTATAATGAAATCTTTGAAGGTCCAATAGATAACTCATTCAACATTTTTACATATCATGTTTTACTAATGATAAGATGGTGTGTTATTGTATTGATTATGATGCATTATGAATTGTTTAAAATCGTTAACTATAATATATTGATCATTTAAGTATATTTAAATGAAATGATTTATTAATGTTGTTAAATAAGTATGAGGCCCCCACCCATTAAAGTTGTTCATCTTGGTCTATATTTTGAATTATTCTTGCATTTATTGAGCTTTATTGAGTTCAAAATTTAAATTTTATGATATAATTATTTATTATAAAGTATTATAATTGTTTAAATTAATTATCTTTTATTTTAAGATAACTTTATACTTAAAGTTGACAATAGGTAGTTACAACTAAAAACCTTAACTACTTTGTTAAGTGAGCATTATAAAAGAGACAATAAAAAGATTACAAAGGCAAGAAACACATACATATCAATATCTATTTTAAATTTTTAAGTTTTCCATCTTTTTTTTTATGTGAAACATCTCTAAGATCAAATAATTATATGTAGATAGACCAAACAATGCATTTTTTGATGATGAAGTAATCTACTTAAACAATACAAGTCTATCTATGTTTATTAATTTATTAATATTTTATTATATTAAGATTACCAAGCATTACTATCATTATATGATTTCATATATGCAATTATATGTGCATAATTTCTTCTACTTGACCTCAATAACAATGAATACTTCATGGTTTGTAAAAAATTATTAATCTATATATTTTACATTGATTTTAATTTGAATATCATGTTTGTAATTAGACAATTTTTATTTGTTTCTCATTAAATTTTCTTTTTATATACATAATTTGATTCTTGTTCCAAGTTTCATAATCTTTATTTTATATTAGTTTAGTTTTCCTTTTCTATAATAGATTAGTTTGTTACTTTATTATTCTCTTAAATAGTTAATTTATTTAGTCTTATTTTATTTTTCATTATCTTATTATTTAGATTTAATTTCATTTTAGTTTCTTAGTCTTTTAGTTTTCTTCTTGTTTTCATAGTTGTAGCCTTTAGCTTCATTAATTTTCTAACATGCTAAAAAGACTATATTTTTGTAACGACTAACATGTTCTTTTTAGAAACACTTTGTAATATCCATTTTTTACTTCATATTTAAAGGGGTTTTAGGTCCTATTTTTACACACAATTAATTTCTCAAGATGAAGGATCACATAAGATGATTTGAACCATTGAACCTCAAAACATTTCACACATTTTTTTTCAAAATGTCTATTGAAACTTTATGGACTGTGAAAGCTTCAAATATATGATATTTTTAACATTTAGATTAATTTTAGGTCTATTTATTTTTATGTTTATGTTTATGATTTTTTATTTTTTTTAGTTTTTGTGTATTAGACTTGTGTTATTCTTGATTAGATTAAATTTAGGTCTATTTATCTTTTATGTTTAGGAGTCTTTTCACTTTCCTTAAATATTGTAGATTGGATTTATGTTAGTTTTGTTTAGTATTTCCTATCTTTAATTATTTTCATTTATACTTTGTTCACTTTATCTATCTTCATCTCTGATTCATTTCTTTTATTTCATCCTTGGAGTGTGGACAAGCACATAAGATACAAGTTTTTAGCACATTTGAGTATTTTGTCCTTTAAGTGATTCCCTAACCCATAGGATTCACTTTTTATAATAGTTTAGATGATAGTTTTATACTTGATTTGAGATTTAATAGAAAAATAATGAAACAATGGTTAACATATTTGACTAAATCATTGTTTACAAGTATTTTTCCTCTAGACATGATTGATAATATTATATATTTGATATATTTAATAAATTTATATAATCTTGATTTATATTTATTATTGAATTAATTAATTCCCATAACTTAAAATACCATTTTACATTCCTTAGTATTGATTCTCATTTGCAGGTCCCTTATGATTAAACTAGTGTAATTCCACTTTGACCTTCATGATAGGTGAACAAGTTGATTCGCTGATGTAACAAATTTTACCATCATCAGAATGAAGTCAAACTAAATATACCATGGAACAAATCCAAAAGAAATCCATGAAATGAATAAATAATACTATTTAAGAAATAAATAATAAACATATATAATATCAAAGATGTGATTCTTGCACAAATAGATGAAATAAAGTAAGAAACAAATAAAATACATTATAATAATAAGAAAGGAAATTATACAATATGTATTTACAATACCAATCTTAAGGTGAATAAAAAATTCCATTGGAGTTAACGAAAGAGATATACCTAGGAACAATAATAAATAAAAATGAAAATATCACAATCCAAAAGAAAATAAAAAGGGTATTTTTATTAAGAAATGGATCATCACACAAAAAATACTTAAATTTTCATAGACTACCAACATAAGATCATACTTAACCTAGATGGAGAAAGTCTTTCCCAATGAAAAATCAAGAATAAATGCCTTAGATGACACACCAATAATAAATTCTAAAATATGGTGGGAAACACACAAGGAACTCATCATGAATAATAATACATTTTTAATACTCATGGAGACATGATACATTCAAGAGGAAGGGACATTCTTGGCTCTTAAAAAGTATACAACCAAAGTAATTTCTAGTTAACACATCAATTAATGCAAATATTACTAGAGGAAAATTTGAGATATTGATCAAAAAAATTGGGTAAAATATTATTATTAGACCTTAGTAAAAATATCTCAAACATGGTATGGGTACTATAAAAAAGGTAGAGATACTTAGAACTAGAACCAAATTACTCAATATTTTTTCCACTCATTTAAGTTTTAGGACCTGAATCGAAGAGTGTGTCACATATTGATAAAAATGAAATATTTTTAAATATCATCCAATGAGGATTACATTGCCCAATTTGGAAAACATACAAGAATAGATTATCAAATACTAATAAAGGTTTTGTAAAATGTATAATAGATCATTCCCCTCGGGTGTTATAAGATAAATAAACAAGCTTGAAAATAAGAAACTAAAATAAATAATTTTGAGATTAACCAAAATATTTAATAAGGGGAAAGATAATTGGTTGAAACCAATGAATTAAAAAAAATAAAAATAAATAAATTATCAACCACTAAAATTTCAGGGAGAAAACATAACATGTAAAGTAGATCTAAAATTGATAAAAATTGGATATTGTAGGGAAGAATAAATATAATTAAAATGTTCAAACTACTAAAATAATTGAAAACATTATTCCCAATGAATTCAAATAAGTATGAGACATTAAACATGATTTAGGAATAATAATCATCTAGTTAAAAATAGGTACAAAACTTATCATAAATAGACCTTATTGACTAAATCTTAATATAAAGATCAATGTAAAGATAGAAAGCGATAAAACAATAGCCACAAGCATTATATAACTAGTATAAAATGTATAATGGATTACTATCATGTTCTTATAAAATAAAACTATGAGTTAAAAAAGAATATGTGTTCATTTCACAAAATTGAATAAATCTTTCATCCACAACCCATTCAAAAAGACATTCACCAAATAAGTCATGGAAAAGTTTGCATTAAGAGAGGAATATTCCTTTATGGATAGATTATTGGGATATTTTTATGTTTATATTAATAAACATGATATTAATAAGATAACATTTTCCACATAATGGCTTTTATTTATGTATATGGTTATGTCATTTGGACTAAGGAACACCCATATTATATTGACTCAAATAATTATTAATGTATTTAAGTACTTCATCCATTAAATTATGGAATTATACTTGGATTAATGGACTATATATGCATTACTCAAATACAACATCCAACCTTATTTTTAAATAAGGCTTGATTATTGATCCTATGAAAATAGGAATAATTTTAAACTTTCCACTTCTAAATATAAAAGAATATGCCTGCACATTACTAGGGTACACAGGCTATCACAATATATTTATCAAAATTTATGTTAAGATTAGTTCTCCAATAGAGGAAATATTGAAATAAAAAAGGAATGGATTGGAATAAATATTGTCAATGTGCATGTGAAATTTTGATAATAATATCTTTAATACATCAATAATAATGTGTTTAGAATATAAGGTTTACTTATGCATACATATTGATGTATTGGGGATAATGGTAGTCATGATATTTACACAACCTCATGGAACCATGGATCATACTATATCCTTTACGATTAGAATGTTTGGAAAATCAGAGAAAAACTATTACACCATTAAGAGAAGCATTGGTAATGGTGTACGCTCTTTAAAAAATTTAACACTATTGACATGCTAAACCATTTATTTTATATATTGATCATGAGCCATTAACATATATTCAAAATATATCATTGCTTTAGGGGAGAATATGGAAATGGTTAATGTTATCCAAAAGTTGATTTTACTATATTTATTAAACAAGGCAAACAATATAGCATGCTAGATTATATATTCCACATAGATAACTGAGATGATCAAGGACCAATGGAAGATGAATTTCTAGGAGTATACTTATTTACAGTAGTAGTAATCCCAAAGGACATGGAGACAATTGTATAATGTTTTGGTGAAAATGGAATTTCTAAAAGGATACTAAAAATGGATGAGAAAATACTAATTATCAAATAATTTAATTTTAAATTAATTTAAAGTGATTTATATAAAAATGGGCACTATAAAATATTGAGACCAGTGGTGCTACAACATTAGCAACAAAATATTTCTAAGGAATTTCATGAATAAATTACAGGTGGACATAATGTAGGAGAAGAGACACATGAGAAATATTTTTGGTATAATTATGGTGGACTGCTCTTTTAAAATATCATCACATATATTCATTTAAATTTGACATTATTCAAAGAGTAGATAACCCAAGTTCAAGAGACAAGCTACTAACAGAAGTACTCACTTTATTAACCTTTGAAAAATGGGAAATTGATTTCATTACACTTATTAAACTTGTGGAAATAAGATCCAAAAACCCTATTAATCATCATAATAAATAAATATTTTATTTGATGGGCCAAATAAGTTACATCTAAGAATTCCATGGTAAAGACCGTGATAAATTTCATCTATGAGAATATCATTAACATTTTGTTAACTCATCAATTTTTTAATACATATAATGTTTCATGATCAATCATAAAAAAAGTACACCCTACCATCCACTAGAAAATGAAATAGTGAAAGATTTTTAAAAAAATCATCAACAAGGTTTTGATGAAGACATGTAATCTCAATGTCACATATTATGACCTAAAATACTTATTGTACTTTAGGCATACCACACAATGTACACATGACTAAAAAAATGTTGTTTGTCCTAATTGGTCTATGGGTTAAAATATGTGGTTCTCATGGAATTTATTATATGAATTTCAACCATAGTTTTATCATCTCAAATAAATTAATATTAGTCTCACCATGAAAAATTAAGACAATTAGAATAATTGGTTGAAAAAATATTCCTAATCACGTAAAATGAGACTCAGGAAAAGAGACACCAAAAACATATCATGAAAAAAATTATAAATATAATTAATTTCATGAAGGAGATGATGTTTTAATTTATTAAATTTAATTTAAGAAACTAGGGAAATTATAAATCATAAGGTTGGGACCATACATCGTTATAAAATATTACTAGATTGAGCATTAAAAATAAAAACATTAGCTAGAATAGAGTGTAAATGGTTCATCAATAGATCTTACCTAATAATATATCATACCAAATAATAGTAAATAATATCATGATTAGATGATGAAGCTACAACATAATTTTATAAAAAAATCCCAAGTTGAAAACTACCAAATAACAATTAGATGATAGTTAGAGAATACAAAACACAATAAGTAGAGTTGGGAGTAGAATGGGTCATGCAAATCTTGATGTGAGAGTTAAACAAGGATGAAATTAAATATTATACCACATGTATACATTTTGGGTTAGTTGACCATATTACAAATCCCTAGGAAAAAAGGAGAAATCATGAGTAACATCAAAGACATTGAATAGTCGTAATGGAGAGGAAAATAATAAATTAAAATATTGAGGCATAAAATTTTTAAAAAAAACTAAAACCATTCAAATTAAATAGGATTTGTAACATAATAAACTAATAGTTTTGTTGAGATAACCAAACTATTGATGGTACGATTCATAAGAGATATCTTAAGATTCAATGTACAATTTTATTCAAGGAAATTTAGGGAAAGACACGAAGGAATGATGAATAAAATTTATATTAATAGTGTCTATCACTTATCACATTTTGAAAATAACCTTTGAGCATACCCAAACACTAAAAAAATCTCCACATTTTAGAATTTATAAAAAGTAAATAAGAAATGATGAAAATAGTAGGTCCAAAAGTGGTTGACGATATATAACTCTTAATTCCCATGTCTAATAATGTCCCACTCAAATCCCTTAGCCTAGACCCACATGGATAATTATGAAAAATTCCATACCAATTAGGGAACTTGGAGGACACATTAAAATACATCCATGTAAATTTATTTGAAATCTATGACATAAATTTGGAGGTAGATCAGAGTGACCCCATTGAAAATATATAAAAAATATATACATGGGAATGGACCAACTAGGTAAATACGATACTATAAATTAAATAAGATGCATGGGAAAATTTCCATATATATAAATAAAAATAAGAACCTTAAAAATCATCCTAAGTTTCCTTTATTACATCTTGTTATTTGAAAAACCACACCATATTACCATAGAATAAATTGAGTGTGTCACAATATTAAATATGGATGGGGAATTCATTCACAAAAATGACATGAAAGGGCCTAAAAAATCTATGGAAGTCATCAAATTCTTGGGGGACATCACAAATAAAAATGTCATCACCATCAATTCCATCAAAACACCCAGTGTTCCATTACATGGTAGAGGAAGTTGCATAGAAAGTATAATTTACCAATGATGGGTGGTTTTGATATGATCTCTTTAATTACTAATTATGACCTTTTTCAAAGTTTTATCAACACATTCAATAGCAAGGTTAGAAAACTAAAATAGGTTAAGTATATTTTATGTTTTAGGTCATTGGTTATATGATTAGTAATGTATTTCACACATACCCTCCCAAATGTACATGAGATTTACAGTAGGCACAAGACAAATTTATAGGAAAATAAATTAAAACCCATATGGATGTTATTAGGTTATAATCCCAATTATCATTTATACTATGATGGCGAAATGGATTAATATAAAAAATATTTTTTTATAATTGTTCAATACACATGAAAATTAATTCTTCGTTGTGTTAAATTCCATTTTTCTCTACATCGAACAATTTGAGTTGTGAATTGATATCATATCTCCACTTCCATAGGAGGTATCAGATGATCATGTTTATAAATTAATTTCCATCATTTTATTATATTTCAAATTATTAGAGAAGCTAATACCACCCAATATGAATTTAACATTAGAATATATTTTGCTACAAGCACAAGCCAAACCCCAAGGCAACATTAACATATAGGAAGTATTAGAATCCATGGAACTAATAGAGGTACCTGACCAATCCATTGTAATTCCAAATATCCCCAACACCCGATTCCATTTTGAGATACATTCTTAAAAGACATTAGAATCATTTACCATCAAACAAATGCACATTACTCAATTTTCCCTACAAATTAAAAATGGAAAGAAGCCAATAGGAGGAGAAATAAAAGGCAATGAATTTACACATGGAAATAAAAACATATAATTAACTCATCATGCAAAATAACTATTGGAAATTATACCTCCAAAAATGTGTAAATAGAAAGGAATAAGAACAAAACTAAATGTCCTAAAATTATTAATAAATATGGAAAAAAATTTAGAACTTGAGGTAGTGAAGGAGGAAGAACCACAAGACAACCTAAAAACTATGTAAACTCTGATGATAGGAAAAAAAAAACATATAGGAAACATAAAATATAGAAAAATGATAATAAGAACAAGAAATTAACAAAATAAAATCAAATGCATCCAAGACCATGCATTTGGAAAAGGCACAAAAGTAGGAAACCATGACACTTGGAGAAGTACATAAACTAAAAAATAACAAAAGATACAAGAAAAATAAAATCATAAATAAATGGAAATAAATGAAGAAACATAGAGAAAAATAAAATATGAAAAATAAATAAATAAAAAATTAAGCATGATAAAAAGGAGGCCCAATATAGATAAGATGTCATAAAAAAAAAACATGAAACAGAGGTACTACAGACCTAGCAAAAAAGAACATGGTGAAAAAGTAATTGACAAAGAAATAATTGAAAGAGAAAAATGAAAAAGAAAGAATTTAGAAAAAAATAAATAGAGAAAGATAAAATGGTGAAAGAAATATTTGAAAAGTAAAAGGCTTGTAAAAAATATATATATAATTAAAAATTTGATAAATAGAAATCAATGAAATAAAAAAGAAAGGTAGAACAAAACAAAGCAACAATAGAAGGTATGGATAAATGAAAACAATAAGAAGTTGTAGTAGACTCCACACATAAGATTATCACATCCCAAAACCCTACTCTTAACTCCAAAACTCCATGGTCCATTCTTGCCTCACCAAGTTTCTAGACCATACACCTAAAAATACTCCTTAGCAATGCAAATTATCAATCTGGATGATTCACTTACACAAACCAAATATGTATTGGCCAAAAGAGAAAATATAAACATAGTCCAATTAGAAAGAGGCATGGTAGGATAAAACCCTCAAGTAACCATAATACACTCATAATAACCATATCAAATTAAAAAACATTTTGGCACCATTCTTAAGGATAGTACCAATTAGGAATGGATGGAGAAATATGATGTGCTACAAGAGGTGATATATAAAATCATCCAGTACATATCTAAATCATGGAAACTTTTTGAATCATACCCATAATGGATGTTTGAATGACACCTTTCTGATGTGGATTATATGCACACAAATGGAATCTTATGAGGATACCTTTACATTTTAGGATCGTTGAATAATTTCACTTCAAGGCATGAGTTATAGGTATTTGGTTTTATAAATAACCACATGGTAGAATAGTAGTAAGAATTAGGTTATTTACCTCAGGTGGTTTTTTTGTGATGAGATATAATATAAACCAAAATTATACTCAAGGTGGATGGATGTAATTAATGTAAAGTGGTGTGGATTAAAAGTATAAAAAATAAGGGAAAGGTAGGGAAGGAAAGAAGGTTGATGTTGTAAATCTAGATGACACCCTTACAAACTGGTCTTTATGTTATACGTTCGACACGTGAAGAAAACTAATACCTAATACAAGTTTATATTAGCACCAAAAACACACAAGCATAGTTAGGAGACAAATGAAACACATAGACTATACTTTAACGTTCATAACCAAAGTTTTAATCCAATGAGAGATTGATATTTCACATCCTTTATCTAATGGATATTATGATTAAAGAATAAAGAGCACTCAAATTATTTATAACACAATCAGAATAATTATATTCAAATCACTTATATACAACTCATAAAACTATAATACTAGTAGGATGGAAATTCATTAATGAGACACAAGATTTGGAAGAGAAACACATTAATACAAACTTGCATAACAATCCTCATAATTTAAGATTTGCTTTAATTTTAAAAATTATCCTCCCTTTGGGAATGATGAGGATACATGTATAAATAATCTTGGGATAGGGATGCCTCTTCATCGTATCAATGTCCAAATTTACATCTTATAAATCAATATCAAGTCAAAATTCATGTATACAATGCATGTTTATAATATATACATATAAATTCTTGCATATAGTACATGTTTGTTATAACTATATTATATAATTATAGCCAAACTAAGGAAATAACTTGAGTCATAACTCAAACATGCAATCATACAAAAGGACCACTTATAGTGTTAATGTGGGATTGCATGAAGACAAAACTTTCATACTCAAAGTGTTAGTTGTTTCCACTATAATTATATATGGCGTATTTGTTATTATGGAGATTAGAACTATAGTAGATGTTAGCATTGGTGAAATTGTGATTAGGTGTGTATTTAAGTCTAGCCCCTTTAATGTTTTCACCTTGTTATATCCTGAATATAGAGACTGGGTATTATGCAGTTGGGCAGGGATAAATGATATATCTACTATGTATTTTCTTGTTTCAATGCTTTCAATTTCTTATATAGTTCATAACTTGAGGTTAAATATATTTCAATTTTTTCATAGTCAATAATGGACCTTTTTAATATCATTGGAATCTTACCCATTAATTTACCATGAACGTTCTTTGAATGCCACATTAAGAGTGTTTGTGTTGTCCACCTTGTATTTTAAAATTTTTATTAATTGTATTATGTTCAAATTGGTCTTATACACAATCCTTTCTAATTCAACCCCTAAAATATGAATAATCACCTAGACTAGTTCCTCAAAAATTGGCTTTGTAACTAATTACCCTAGAGGAATATAGATACATGTAACCTCCATGTCTTTCAAAATGGAATCTATCCACTTCTCATGGATTAAAAATTATTGCACCAAGGCATGCTTCCCCTTATGCCATTCAAACATGTTATCCTCATTTGTGTACACATGCTTCTATTCCAGTGTAACACTTGACAAAAGCATTATATTTAAATGTCTATTAGATTTATTCCTTATGGCCATACCTATAAAATTTATCTTATCTTACATATCTTTCATAGTCTCATATAACTTTGACACACTTCCCCATTTAGGGTGTGACTCAAGTTTTGCATCTACTATTTAAAAAATGATTTTATATAATGTATCGGCTTCCCCCTAAACATTATCTAAAGTATCTTAGGGAGCCTCAATAAATTTATTTTCATATCATTTATTCTTTGACTAATTATAACTTATAAACATCTACTTGAGTACTCCCCTAGTTTCATCAACAAAACTATAAGGATATTATTTGTACTCATATTAGTCTCCTGGGTCAACCTTCCTTTTATTTGTTAAGGAGAAAATATCCTCCCTATGCTCTAAATCCATAATTTCACCTTTAATAAGAATAATATTTATTTTTACCCTTCTTAATGTATCAATCTATCTATCAAAATAGAATGCCACTCTAGGTTACTTAGTAATGAGAAAACATTTTCATCCTACTTCCTCCTCCTACAACTTCTGAATCCAAGGAATAATTTTTACTATAGCTTGTTCTCCAACATGATCTATAGGTGTAGAAGTGAAAAGTGGGGTATTTCATGGTGGAAGCATTTATGCTAAAGTATACTTGATAGAAGGAGAAGGTGTTGAAGGATTAGGAAAGAAAGGAATAACTTTCCTCCATCTTGATAGTTTCCTATGTGGAAGTATATAAATTATGTATTTTACTTTTCTTGGGTTTTTATACATAGAAAATATAGAATAATCTATTGAAGTGGCCTAGTAAATAAGCATAACCAATAGGGTAGATGGAATTTGTGATGTAGACAATGTATAGAAATTGAAGAAGACATCAATTATTTAAAATGTATCTGTGCCCTATTAGTTTTGGATAAGTAAGAATAAATAAATAATGAATTATAGGGGTTTGAGTCAAATTCTATAAATATTATATAATGGATGCATACACAACCATGGTAGTAGTAGGTGTAGTGTCAATTGAAGAGGTTAGTGGGACTTAGTTGGTTCTCATCTAGAAATCATCCATTGACCAATAAAGAGTCTCATCAGTAGATGGGTCAAATACATTAGTATCAATATTAGTTATAATAATAAGATAATTTACATTATTAATAACCTACATGCTTACCTCTATGACAACATTTGTCATATTATCAATTTATATTATGACTTGTGTAGTTTTTGGCATTCCTCTATTTCATTTTGAATAAATGATTGGTTTAGAGAATTTTAGATTATATTCCAAGAAAGGAAGAAGAAAGAAACTAGATACAGGTATGGTAGAAAAACCTATTTGGTTGTGCACGCATTGAATCAGATGATTATAGAGAGATCCTCTTTGACTTGGGAGAATGACTTGTATATAAGATAACACTAAACTAATGGTTGGTTAGATATATATTTGGGTGGATTACTTAGTGTTAGCTAGCTCCCAGAAGTAAGAGCTTCCTTGGGGGATATCAATCCATGGCTTTTGAAATAATTAACTTCAAAAATCAAAAGATAAAGTAATTGCCTAAATGATAAAAGGTATTGAAATTAAATACAAGAAAAGCTTGATAAATAAAATGATGAAGTTGACTAATTATACTAATAAGTGGGTCAATATTAATGTTAAATAAGTTGGGTATGCTTCAGAAAATAGGTTGGGGCTTTGTGAATAGGTAGAGACAAAGAAAGCTAGATTTGGTTGAGGTATAGTGGTTAAAAATAACTTGTAATTATTTTGTGCCATAATGACCATCAGTAGATGAGGTGGTTTTCGATGGTTGAGGTAACCATCAATGGTTTAGACAAACCATTGATAGTCAGGATAACTATCGATGGTCACTATGGGTTGGGTTTGGGTAATGAAAGGCTAATTGATGAGGTTCTAGAATACTATTCTCAGAGATTAGTTTGGGTTGGGCTAGTTATGAAGTGAAAATAAAGTGATTGAATAATAAAAATAGATCCTTAGCTTTTTTATGGTTGATTAGACGAATGGTTGAGGCAATTAGCTCGTTGGTGGAGTCTACATTAAATTCTAATGGAGTAATGGTACTTGGTTCTTAGCTGATAGATGATGGGACTTTGGATCTTTGTTATCCTTACCAATTTATTAGATCATTGGAAGAATACATATAAAATAAAATGTTGATTGACAAATATCTAGCTCTAGATGATTGATTGATTCCATATCCTTATTCACTCTCTCCTCCTCTCTTTATAGGAAGGAAGGAGAGGTGCAACAAGAAATTAACAAAATGTCTAACTTGTCTAAATTTAGCTCTCACATGCATGGGCTCACACATGAATTAGATGAGCTAATTATAAAAAAGTAAGTCAGAGTGATGTGGTAGTGAAGTGGTTGAGATGGTAGTAACCTAACCATCGATGATCAAGGTGATTGTTAATGGTTAGGGTAACTGTCAATAGTCAATGGTTAAGATCAAGTTATGTCAAAAGGTGGATTTAGCTAATATGTCAGGTTGACTAGAGTTAGGTGGGTTAGGTTTGGTTTGCAGTCGAGAGGTCAAGCTTGGGCCCAAGCGGGGTCTTGAGGTGGTCAAAGGGAGTTGCAACATTTGTAGCCATCATGTGTAGCTTTTTGGTGTTTACATTTGTCCCTTTTTATTATGTAGCTTGAATCAACAAGCTGAAAAATAAAAATAGATTATAGGTCAAAGGTTTGGTTGCCTCGAGTATAGGAGGAGGTGTTATCCCTCAAATTACGAAGTGAAGAGGTAAAATAGAAATGGGTGTAGGTTTGATGATTGGTAAAGGTGATGATAAAATTTAGGTGATAGGTTATGCACTAAAGCCAGACAAAAGTGTGATAGCCAAAATCGTGCATGGACTAGGTTGCCATAGTTGGTAAAAATTAAGGTTAGTGCTAGAAGGACAAGTTGACCATGTGATCACATTTAGGCATGGTAGTTGGATTGTACTTATAAATGCGAATATCCTAGGCAAGGTCTATGTTTCCATAGGTATCCAAGGTAGGAAGTGCTCTTAAGAAAACACAAATTGGTCTAGTGTAGTCACGGGTATATAAGGTAGGAAGTGTTCCTAAAAAGACACAAATTGGTTGGGTATGCACAAGGTAGCACAAGTGTGAAAAAAAATAGTTTAGCATGTTAATTGTTGTCAGTTAGGTCAAAATGACTAGGCAAGGTTGTTGTAAAGCATGTGATAGTTTGGGCCAAAATGTCTAGTGGCTAGGTTGACATGGTCGGTGGTTAAGGTGGGTAGAGAAGGTAATCTCCATGTGTGGGAACTAAGTTTGATATGTGCCAAATTTTTGAAATTTTTTGGGTTTGGTGGGTAAACCTAACATGTTGATCATTGATGGTCAAGGGTCTTGTGGTCGACTATCGATGATCAGGTGGAAACACTAAAAGGGTAAAAACAAAAAACATCACTAAGAATCATTTCCATTCATTTGAAAATTTTGAATTTGGCATTTTGATCCTTAGCCTTGTATGAGAGAGTGTTTATGACATTTGTTGAGTAGGCTAGTGGTTGAGTTGGATTGAGTTGACTATGTTTTGGAAGGTAGACCTAGCCATGATACAAGGTGGATGAGGATGTGGTCAAGTAGTGAGTCCTTGGATTCTTCCTCAATGATGGTTGAGGAATGAGGTAGTGGTTGATTTCTATTGATAGCTTAGTTTTGATTTTGTAAATGCATTGTAATTTGAATTTGGTTTTTTTATCATTGTTTGGTGGATGTAGACTGGGTTTGACCTAGTTTTTAGGGTTTCTAGTTGTTTAAGTGAATCTATGAGTAAAACTAGAAGGTTAGGGTAGGATTAGGGGAGGGTAGAATAGGTGTTAGGTAAATTTATGGTCTAGTTGTGGTGTTTCAGTGTGTTTTAGGGTGGGTAGGGTTAGGTGTATTCTACCAATGGTCATGCATAGTGACTTTCGATGGTCATAACCAACCGTCGATAGTTGATGACCATTGGTAATTGGTCATCATAATGTTGGTGGTTATAAATACTATCAACAATCAACTAAGGTGGAAACATGTTTAAAAGTGTTTGTATGGTTGAATGTTTGAAATTTTGATGGTAATTTGGGTGTGTTAAATGTTTAATGTTTGATGTTAATTTAGGTGTGTTGAATATTTGAATGTTTTAAAGTTTGGTCAGTGGGATGTCAATGGTAAACTTTAGGTAGTAGTTTAAGGCTATCATGATGGATGAGTTCAAAGGTAGGGTTGTAAGACAATAGGTAATGGTTAAATGTTAAAATTAGGGTGGGGTGATATAATTCATAAGAAAATTATGGTAGTGAACTAAGTTTGTTTACTAATGAACCTTATAGGCATGGGAGTGGATCCAGATGTGGGAATAGGTGCCTTGGATCTTTGATGAGTTCCATCAAGGTATGACTATTGCTAATTGGGCTCATAATAAGGAGGTGAGCCTTAGGTCTATGATACATTACCAGCATGTGCCATTAAACATGATGATGATAGTGGCCCTTATTGAGAGATGAAATCTAGCCACTAACACTTTCCTTCTACCTACTAGTGAGATGACAATTGTACCAAAAGATGTTCATATAATTATTTGATTACCCATACAAGGTGATCAAATTTATCACATTGAGAGAGAGGAGAGAGATAAGTTTATGGAGATATTGTATGGATATGACCATGACTTGGCGAGGTAGCACATGGGAGGTTTCATCTGCACTCTGTTATACTAGAGAGCAATAGGTGAGAGGAAACTACTCATGATGATGATGGTAGTGTCATGTTTTATCATACCAGTTTTGAGTAATAAGAGGTTTCCATATTTATTTTTGGGGGTATTAGTTGAGATGTTATTAGGATGCACAGTGTTCATTTGGGTGTCTATGCTTCTAGTCTAGATGTATAGGGAGATGTGGGGATTCAAAGATCATAAGTGGTATGGTATCAACATTGAATTAATTATACATTATTTAGCATATGATAACATCTAATTTATATGAACGATGGGGTTATCATGGGAGGGGTACATGCAGATGGAGTTTAGATTAAATTTTATGAGGTGGAGAGAGGATTTTTCCCTTTTAGGACTAGGTGGAGGGGTTCACAACATTGATTTGGCTAAGAGGTGAACTAGATGCCTTGCTTATCATAGACATGATTTGGAAACCCTATGTTAGGTTTTTAGAGTGGGTTCACTTTAGGAGACCTACACTATCCTTGCAGAGCTATAGATGGATTTTTGGTAGGAGAGAGGGTGAGACAAATATCATTCCTTTTGATAGGGTTTGATGATAGTTCAACCTAGTGTAACATATTCTAGGTCTATTCCCAAGATATAGGTTGGAGGATGCAGAGCTTCTACTTCTTGACCCATAGCTAATTCAAATTTATTTTGATCATGAAGAGTTGATGACTAGGGATGAGATAGATGATGTATGTTTTGTAGATCGGTACCCATCATGGTTTTAGGCACTCTATGTTATAGCTTATTTTAGGGGTTATGATGGTGTTTGATAGGTAATGGATGCTGATCCAACTAGTAGAGGTGAACCTCATCAAGCACAAGTACAAAGGATTGCCTTAGATGTATAGGTAGTGATTCTAGAGAGAGATTAGACATGAATAACCCTAGCAGTAGTATAAGCATCCATGATAGCTTTACAGGCATCCTTGGTGTTAGTGTAGGGTTAATTGGTAGTGGTTATAGGTAAGAGAAACCAAGATATAGCTATGTTAGCCTTTGTTACCTAGGAGAGATAATCCATAAAGTAGGTATAAATAGGAGCAACAACACCTACAAGACCATTGAGTACTATCCCCATGGAATAGTATATAGCCATAGTAGAGGAGCTTCATTATAACAAGGCCATAGTCTTGAGATGTCCTAATGAGCCCTGATGGGGTGAGTACAGAGCTAATTTGGTAGGTGATTCTAGCATGGTGACACCAAGTTAGTGGGATGCTTATGTAGGTGAATAGATAGGTACCCTGGGAGGATAGGCACTAGGAGGTAGCAACATCCTAGGGGCATAGTTATGATATGGTTATGAGATATTATATTTTGTTGTATATCATTTTGATACTGGCATACAAGATGATACAGTGAGATTTATATTTTGAGGGAGTTACATGTATATTTATTGTATACATGATGATTATGTGGTTATTTATGACTCTAAACTCACTATCTTTGTATATTGTTCATTATTTATGGTGTTGATGTACATATTGAGCATTGATGATGTTATGGATTATGGTTATGATATGGATATGGATGTTGATATGGACTCACCTAACTAGGTATGTGATGTCTTATTTTTATGTTCATGATGATATTTATCTGATGGTTATAGTTGATATGTTTGATATGATAATAGATTGTGTGATGGATGGATAATGTTATGATGCTGATAACATGGATTATTGTTTATGGTTTATTTCCTATTGTTTATGATGATGAATTTGATGGATGTGATGATCAAATTTCATGTTTTGAGATGACCATTGATATGATGATGATGTTGATGCCAAGATTTAATGAGTATATACTTCCTCATTTAGATTTAGACATGTGGTGATAATGGTTTATTGATTTATCATTCATGGATTCTATGATGTTGATGGATATGATTATGTTAATGGATATGGTTTATGTTAATGATGTCTATTTTTATTCATTATATATGTTGATATAATGTGATGTGGCTATGATTATGGTCATTTTGTTTAAATTTAAGCACATAAACCAAGTTAAATAACAAAATTAGATGTGAGAAAGAGAAGATAATCAGAAGACAAACATCTAAGTGAATATATCAACTAGTATGAGAGGATAAGAGGAGGGTATGATGCTTCTTCATTCGCAAGGATTAAAACAAGACTAAATTTGGATTGCCTTAAGGAACATAATCCCTTTGAATGCTTTATATTATCATTCATTGGTTGGTTAGAAAGGTGTCTTTCTCACATGATGTCAAGTGAGCTCAATATCCCTTGCTTATAGTGTATAAAGGGGAGATGGATGGAAATGGAACCTACTCATGAGAATAGCATGACTCTTCTATAGGTTACCAAAGAGTTAGTATAAACAAGTCTATGTCATATATTATGTAGATTGATCAATGCAGGAAGTATACTCATGAGAGTTGATTGTGGATTTCAAAATTATTATGCTTATGAGAGCCAATTATGGCTTTTAAAATTCTTTTAACTTTTTTGATGCTTGATAATGGGTCTTGTGGTAAATTTTTTGTTACTTGGGAGGGTTGTGGAATTTTATTGATGTGGGAAGATTCCAAGAGATTACTACTCTTTGAAAAATGGTTTACATAGTCATCCTTCAAGGGAATCATCTACCTTATTTTGAGCAATTTTTGATATGTTTTCAGTAGTTGTCCTTTAAGGGAGTAGTATATGAATTCTAGGATTAACCCATTATTGTTATTAGTTATGAATTTTTTTTTTTTTTTTGATTATTTCTTGACATAGACTTATTTGTATAAGCTTAAAGGTTCACCTCTATGAAGGCAAAATTGAAAATCACAAAAAGGTTAATTAGGTGTAAAGAGGATTAGGTGACAACTATCATAGGAAATCATCCTAAGAAAGGGGTGGAAAGTACGATGAGAATAATGCCATGGGTAGAACTGTGATTCCCATTATTTAATACTAGGCTATGATTGTGATGTATAATCACATGATTGATTTTTTTAATTAGTTACCCCTAAAATACGGAGATGAATGTTTCAAATCAAGGGATGAGCTTAAGTTAGACAAAAGGTGAGTTTTATCCTTTTTATTAAAAGAAAGGATGCAAATACAAAGCATTAAGGGGTTTAGTCTCTAGGTTGCCCTTAAGAGAGGAGAACTAGTAAGCTCCTGATCCATACTTGTGTAGTATGATATAAGGTCCAAGCCAATTAAAAACAAATTTGCCCTTCTTGAATTTCTCCATATTTGTGACATATTTATTTTCATTTAAGATGAGGTCTCTAATAATAAATTCTCACACTCTAAAGTGTTTTTCATAGGCACATTTGATTCACTATTGATAGACATGGATATGGGTGAGGGTGGCTAAATGAGGTTTGTCAAGTAGCTTAAGCTAGGCTAAACAGTGCTGACGATAATCATCTTCAGAAATAATATACTGTAGGGATATGTGAAGTGAATGAATTTAGACTTTGAGAGGTAAGATGACCTCTACTTCAAAAACCAAAGATAAAGGGGTAGCACCCATAGGGGTTTGAATTCTAGTATGATATGCCCATAAAGTGAAGGGGATATACAAATGTCAATCTCAACCAAATCCATTAACCATTTTGGTGAGCATGTTGTTAAGAGTTTTATTAGATACCTCACCCTATCTATTCATTTTAAGATGATAGGGTGAGGAGGAACTTATCTTGATCCTAAATTCATCATAAAGACCTTGGACTTGTTTATTTTTAAAATATTTGCCATTGTTGATGATAATTTTGTGAGGAACATCAAAATAATAGATAATGCAATGATTGATAAGCTCAACAATATTTTAAGCTTTGGTCGAGATAAGATGAATAACCTCTACCTATTTGGTAAAGTAATCACTTAAAGTGATGATAGAATGATGTCACTATGAATAATGAGGGTTAATTTCACCAATGAGGTCTATAACCCATTGTGATAAGGGTGAGAAATATGTGGATATGTGAAGATAATGGCTAGGTTCATGATGTAAATTGGTTTGTTATTGAAACTTAACACACTTTTTCACATAATCATAGTAGTCTTGATTAAGGGTATGATATTAATAGCCAAGGCAAAGGATGTGTTTAGCAACATATAGGCCACTAAAGTATCCCCCACATATTGCATCATGGGTTTGCATGATAGCATGAAAGGCCTCATAACTACATAGGTGGTGGAAAAGGAGACCATAAAAGTTAAATTTATAAAGAATTCCCCCTAAAATGGTATAATGTGAGGTACTTTGGATAAACTATCTTCAAGTATTTTGAGAAAGACCATAGATAATGATGGTAAGGTTGAGATAGTTGAAGGTCTACTAATACCAAAGATTAGGTTAGGTTTCCTCCACATTAAAGATGGTGTGATAATTTGGTTTGACATAAGAGGGATGGGTAAGTATATGGACAATGATAGATATCTTAAAGTTAGAGGGTAATATAGGATCTGAGAGGTTAGGGAATCCATGGTGTCATAAAACTTTTTCATAAATTACAGGGTGGTTTGGATATGGTAATATTGAAATGATATTAATATTTCATCAACTAGTTGTTTTTACTATTACAAAACATAGTTCTTACACTAGTAAGAGCCATTGATTTAATTGACCAGTAGTTGAGAGTTACCAAATATGTTAATCATTTTGACTCCCAAGGTTAATGTAGTTTGAAGACCTATCACTAGGGCTTTATACTCAGCCATATTGTTGGTACATTCAAAATATAACTTGAACGATAAAGGAAGAGGTTCACCATAAAGGGGAATAAGTATAATGCTAGCTCCCCCACCACATTAACACTTTGATCCATCAAATAAAATGGTTACTTGATAGCTAAGGTCTACCTATGAGAGGGTTGTGATGGACTTATCATGAAACTCAAGAGGAGGAGGTTGATTCTCTCGCAATGGTGCATCAACCAACTAGTCAAAAATGACTTACCCTATAATTAACTTATGCTGAAGGAAATTAAGGTCAAACTTAGCTAAGAGCCTGAGCCACCTTAGTTTTAGTATTGCTTGGAAATTAACTTACCCTATAATTAACTTATTCTGAAGGAAATTAACATATACTTGAGTGGGTCAGTGTTGGTTATGACATAGGTCTTGTGGTTGAGAAGGTAGTGGCAATGCATGGTGGCTACAAAGACCAAGGCTAGGAAATGTTTCTCAGTATGGGTGTATCAAGTTTCATATTCTAAAATCATGTGATTGAATTATTAGATGGCTTATTCTTTGTGTTGTTCATATCGATGAGTAAGCATTGTCCTTGAGGAGTGGTTAGTGGTGGAGATATAAATGTATAAAGGTTAATCATATTTGGGAGGGGTGATGATAGGTAGAGATAAAAGGTACTCTTTGAGTGAATCAAAGGACTTTTGACAATCTCTATTCAACTTAAAATATACATCCTTCTTCAAAAGGTGGTGGAAGGGTTGGCACTGGTCTGAGAGTTGAGAGATAAAGTGATGAATGGACTGGAGCTTCCCTTATAGGTTATGGATTTTCTTGAGGTTTATTAGAGGAATCATGTTAGGGATTGATTTTATTTTGGCAAGATCAACTTTGATTCTCTAAAGGGAAATGATAAATCCAAGGATCTTTCCTGATAAGACCCCAAAAATGCACTTATTGGGGTTAAGAAGGTCATTAGCATAGTCTTCGACAATTTTATGGATAAGGTCATGGAAGATGTAAGTCATAGCATATTGCTAGGTTAAACTAGCATTATTTAGTTCAAAAGGCATGACCCTATAGTAGAAGGTCCCCCATAGGGTGATAAATTTATTTTTTGTGTTGATCTTTGAGGGAAATTAGGATCTGATTGTAACCTGAGAATTCATCTATGAGAGATAACATCTCATGGCCAGCTATAAGATCAACTATCTAGTCAATGCTTGATAAAGGAAAGTCATCTTTTGGAAGTCCACACAAGATTGAGGACATGAAAGTCCACACAAATTCATAGTTCTCATGTGGCTTTGGTGACAGTTATGACATTTGAGACCCATTGGGAATAGTCAATGGGTTGAATGAAATTGATGAAGAGGAGTTAAATCTATTCCTTGATGAGAAGGTATATACGAGGGTGTATTCACCAAAGTTTCTATCTAATAGGATTAGCATCATAGTTGGTGACTATGTTATGGGTAGTGATAGAGGCGTCAATTCCCGACATGTCACTATAAGACCAAGTAAATTCTATGTTGTGATCTTGTAGAAAGGAGGGGAAGTATTGAAGTTGCTTAAAATATAGTGATTGGCCAATTTTGACAATGTGGGGGTTACTTGGAGTGCCCAATTTGATATCCATGGTGGATTGCTTAACATGGTTGAATTCTCAATAGGTAGAGATTTATGGATAGAAGAATTTAGTGTACCAAGATAGATGAGAATAGAATCATCATCTTGACACGGAATGGTATTAATATTAGGAGAGTCATCACCTATCATCTCAGGATGGGTCATATGGATGGTTACGATTTCCCCATCCTTTTGATAAGTTAGCAGTTTAAGGATAATCATGTTGATGAAAAAAATGTTAGATGGGATGATGTCATCATCTTCACACTTAGGTGGAGAAGATGTTGGTAAGGTATGTCTTCCTCAACAATGGTGACAGTAGGTGGTTTGGTTTTCTTTGTTGGTAGAATGAAGTTGAGGCCATGTTTCTCATGAAGATTTTTGGTCTCAATTTAAATAAACTCATACAGGTCATGCTCATATGGTCCAAGACCAAATAATTTCCAAGCACACCTGTAGAGGTATGTCTTGGTAAACTTAGTTTATCTAAGTGGGAGAAACTAGAGGTGAATGGTTGAGGCAAAAAAGATGTGGTCACAGTGTCAAGAGGTTCATCAAGATCCCCATTTATGAAATGGGTTGGATAGTTTGAAGGTCTAAGGGGAATAATGGATTTGATATTGGGGTCATACTAGGGTTGGTTTTTAAGTTTCTCATACTTATGGGGAGTAGGGAAGGCATCAAGGATCAAGAGGTGATATTCCCCAAGTGAAATATGTTAGAATGTTGATTCCAAGTGGTCTACAGTAGGGATTTGATCTGAGGGGATTAATGAGATCATATATACCTCATTGGTGGTAGAAAATATGGGTTCATCTTTTATGGTTGAGGGAATGTCTTTGGATAATGAGGGTGGTTTACATGGATATAAGAGGACATTATTGGGTTCATAAGTCATGTTGCATGATGAAAGGGACTTAGGTCAGCTTGTATAGTGACAACCTAACCTTCATTTTCAAATTTGATGTAGTGATGATGGTTACAGGGTATATAACCCATGGAATGGACCTAAGGTCATCCCAACAAAAAATTATACTAGAATTCACCTTCCACTATGTAGAAGAACTCTAGGAGTGTGTAAGGTCCTAAGCAAATGTGAAGGACAATAATTCCTAGAGTAGTGGCTATGGTGTCATTAAAGGATTAGAGGATAGCTAAGGTTTCAAACATGACATTATTTGGTAGTTTAAGTAGATCATATGCATGGGAGGATATGATATTAATATAGGATCCCCCATCAATCATAACGCATTTGATGCAGGTTTGGTTGATGTAGGCAGTGATGAAAAAAGAGGGATCTAGGTCACCAAGCTGGATAGAAGGTATATATGAATCCTTTAAGGTGACAAGGATAGAAATTTAGAGAGTACCAACAAAGGCTGCTAGAGGTTGAGGGTCTTCAAGTTACACCTATATTGATTTCAATACCTTTATCATTGCTTGTCAATGATGAGGTGAGGTAGAAATAAAATTTATATAGGCTCATCCTTTTTTGGGTTTGCTAAAGATGTTTGAGAATCACTCTTCTAATTAATTCAGAGGGGCTAGATTGAAAGCTACCCTAGATAGATACCTTGGGTTTGAATGAAGGTGAATATGTTTGAATTTGACTTGGTTGGGAAGTGGAAGATGGGTATGTCCATGGGATGGACACTTTTGCCTTACCCTTATCTTTTTGTTGAGCATGTGATCATGTGACTACATATATATTATAGATAGAGGGAAGAGTTAGGGTAGGAGATTGGTTTAGTTCCATGTCACTCTAAGGTGAGAGTGGGGGAGTAGGTAAGCATTGGTTATAGGTTGTTGTTTGTTGTATTGGTAGTGCAGTCATGGGAGGTTCATTTGATAATAGATCATCCTCATGATAGAGCTCATGAATTATGGTTTGGAGAGATTTTTAGTTCTTTATGTCATGCTTGACTATCCTATGATAGGAGCATACTTGGTGTTCATTACACTAGACTAGTTTTTGACCAAGAGGGTTAAATGGTCTGATAGGAGGTAAGGTCAAGCAAGAAGCTTGCAATAACCTTTAGAATATAGTTGAGTAAGACTCAGCTAAAGGTGGTGAGGGTCTAGAGGTTTTGTCCCTGGTTGTTAAGATAGAGGTCATTTTAGAAACAAACTTGGTGGTATAGGTCTTGGGTGAGGTGGTATTCTTAATTATTAATTTTGGTTTAGGTAAGGAAGTTGATAAGTTAGAGGTAGAAGATTTCAAGGTAGCTAGTTTGGTTATTGATGGTTTGGTGGATATGGGTGTGTCATAAAGTAAGAGTGATGGTGTAAAAAAAAGTGATGGTTGGGTTTTGGTTGAGATGGTTGGCTTCCCAATTAAATTTGAGGGTGAGGCCCTAAATTAGAGGGAAAGGTTGATGGAGGTATAAGTTTAGTCTTCTAGACTTTTGGTGTGGTGGTTTCACATCCTTGGTTGATTTTTGGTGTTTGGTTGATAGGTTTGGTGAGGTTAACTCTAATTTCAAATATGGGTGATTAAGGCTCTACATAGAGAAGATTCCAATTTTTGGTTCGTTTGGTTGAAGTGATAGAAGATGATATGGTTACTTTAGATGGTTGACAGATGGTTGGGTTGGTATATTTTTTTATTGGTTTGGTTGATATGATAGTGGGTTGGATAATATAATTAGTGGGTTAGTCTATCAAATCTGTGGTTGGAGGTTTTATTTGGTTATGTAAGGGAGTCCCAACTATTTGAAAAAGGAGACTCAATTCATGTTAGGTTTGGCGATAAATTCCAATCTCTGAACTAGTCTATAGAATAGTTTGTAGACTAGTCTGGCTCCCTAGGCAATGGACTTGAAAGATAAAGCCATAGGTTGAGAAAGAGGAATTGTGACCTCATCCTTTTTCTCAATAAAAATATGATAGGATTAGATGGGTGGTTCCTCTATGGGAGGTGCAGATATGGTGTTTTCTTATTTGGGAATGATCACTAAAGTGGAAGTGAATTATTCGATAGTTGAGGGAGATGGTAAAGTGGTGATAATTTCTTTTTCTGGTATGTCAGTTGAAGGAGGGGTTGATGACTCCACTACCTCAATACATGGAGGAGGTGAAAATTTTACTTATATGGTTTAGGTCTCCTAAGGAAGAGAAGGTAATTCTACTATCACAATAAGTGGAGAGGGTGAAAAATATGTAGATTGGGTGATAGGTTCTTCAATAATGAACATGTCAAAAACCATATTGATGGTATGGGCATCAAGAGTAGACTCATCTTTTTTGCTCTCCTTTTTGTTTGGTACATGATTGGGAAAAGGTTGTTTGAAAATGTCAAGGGCTTAGTTCAGAGGTGCATTGGGGTTGTCCAACACAAGTTATCCCTTATCAATGAGCATTTGGATAATGTTTTTGAAGGTATTACACCTACTAATGTCATGCCCAACTACTCGATGGAAAGCACATAGCTCATTATCATTGTACTAGCCAAGTGTAGGATGAGAAGAATAAAATTGTTAAGGGGGTTTGATGGGAGGAAGCTATATGATATTATATTTTAGCAACTTTTCCAAGACCGAAGCATAAGACTCCCCAAGTGGAGTAAGTTGCTTCTTATTGTTTTGGTTTTGGTTTCTTGTGTTTTGATTTAAGGAGTTAGAAGAATTTAGTTGATTAACAGATGGTGGAAGAATGGTCTTAAGAACAACCACATTTGTAATTCCCTTGTTCTTGGTCCTAATATTGGTTTGGTTGACCGGTTTATAGGAAGAGGCCTCATTAGTTTTGAAGGTAGAGTTTTCATTTTTCAACTTTAACTTTCCTTCATCAATGGCCCTTTTCTCTAGTTTATGTGCCATGTTAAAATATTTGTCAAAGTTTTTGAAACTCTAAACATGAAATGTAGAAGAAATGTGTTTGGTAGATGCCTAAATAAAAAATTATATTAGTTAGGGTTGGGGTAAAGAGAAAGAAATTTGATTGATTAAGATTCTTTAATGGCATACAAAATCAGCAATAGATTCATCATCAAATTTTTGGATAGAGTAAAGGTCAGTGATGAAAACTTTCTTGGAGATGTTTATTGAAAAGTGATCCAAGAAAGTTTGGGCTAGCTAGGTGAAAGAAGATAGAATGTTTGGTAATGGCACTATACCATTCTAGTGTTGGTCAAGATAAAGACATAAGGAAGGTTTGGAGAAGGAGAGCACCATCATAGGCAATCAATAATGTGAATGCCTAAATTCCCTAAGGTGTTGTTGGGGATCCTCCTTGCTCTAAAATTTAGCAAATTTTAGAAGCTCCTATTGAGGAGGATATGGTCTGATAGGGATAGATGAGTGAATGGGTACATTAAAGATCTAGTCATATGATCAGATGTTGTGATCTCTATAAATGGATGATTGTAAAGTTGTCATTTTATCCATTAACATTTTTATTAGATATATTTAGGGTTGTACACCTAAAAGGTTATAAGGTGCATATTTTTATTGTGGTTGGGTGACATGTTGATAATTGGTAAGAAGTTGAGAAGTTGTGACATATTGGTATGTGAATATAGTTGGATAGGTAGATGCCATATATTGATATTTAGACACCTGTGGTTGGGTAGATGCTATGTAGGGGTATCATATGAAGGTAGTTGGCTAGTAGGTAGAGTTGCATGCCCTTGTGGGTTAGAGATATATCCTAAGTTTGGTATAATGGGCACCTATTGGGGGATCAAGGTCGGTTGGATAAGAGCTATGTTTGGGTTTGTAGTTAAAGGATAGGTAGTGACCCTAGTACTGATTGGTGGTAAGGTAGAAGGTATAGACACCATAAGATTTTGAAGTGCAGTAGTGACTAGTGGATTAGGGTAGCCAAAGGAAGGTTGATAATTCTAGTAGTAGGTATTCCCATGGTGAGTGGAGTATAATTTTATTAAGAGGAGTTATTGTTGGGGGTAGAAGGTGTAAGGGTATTATTAGGTTGTGTGGGTTGATTTTCCATAGTGGTATCAAAGGGATTATTGATAGATGAAGATGTTGGAGTGGTCAATGGTTGGTCAGTGACTATGGCAACAAATGCATCCCCCATAAGGTGGGATGGCATGCTCTAAAGAAGATCCATAGATGAAACTAAAATAGGGACATAGTAAGATGAGGTGTTAAAATAATACTAAATGGAAACTAGGTTATTTTCCAAAAAAGTGGTAGTCTTATCTTCTTAGGGAGCTACCTGATGGAAAGTAAGAATTCCTAAAGGATGAAGAGAGTTTTTTGGTTTAGAGACATACTCCATGGATGAGGAGGTTAAAGAGGTTAATTGGTTTTGTGATGGGTTCTATTGTGATGAGTTCCTTCACTCCTGGTGAGTTCAAACTGAGCAAGATAAGGGAGAGAGAACACAAAAACAATCTCACAGCTCAAACAAAAAGAAGATAAAAATTGATCAAGGAAATTAAACACATAGCAAAAAGTACGTTAAGTCCTAAATTTATTTTTAAAATATATTTTGGTTTATGCCTTAAGCTTTATAAGGAATTATGTGATTAAATTGGCTTTTATAATAGGTACTAGATAAAAACATATATGGTTTGTTTCAGGTGGTAAAGGCTCTCAAAAGGAACTATATTGGGAATCAATATGTGGGTTGATATTGAGGCCTACCCCCTCACTTCACACACCACATTTATAAGGGTGTCAGGTTCTTAACCAATATATATTGATTTCCAAAGTTTATACTCAACCAGAGAGCTGAGTTGGTTCTCCCATTCGTAATGACCTCCAAGTAGGATTGCTAGGAAAGGTAAGGTGATCACTAGGTGATGAAATCCCAGTTGGGCCTTATGTCAAGTTATTTGATGATTGATTAATGTAGGTGGTTTGGTTTGTGTGCCTGTTACAAGTGATGTTATGATTGAATTACTTTGATTTAATTTAATTAAGTGAGCTGAACTTGAAAGTAACCTATGAAAGCAGTTGATTTGAAACCCAAAAAAAAATTAATTTCATTTATGAGCATAGAATAGGGAGAAGAGAATGTAGATGCAAACAAAATAGAATCCAATTAAAGAATCAAGGGTCCCACTAGGCATGCCAAAATATTTCAGAGAATTTTAGCTTATATTCTAAGAAATAAAGAAGAAAAAACTCAATATGGGTATGGTAGAAAAACCTATTTTGTTGTGCATGCATTGAATTAGATGGTTATAAAGATCTCATATTTATCTTGGAAGGAATGATATGTATATAATATAGCACTAAATTAATGGTTTTTTAGATAGATAGCTAGGTGGATTGCCTAGTGTTAGCTAGATATCAGAAGTAAGAGCTTCCTTTGGGGTTGTCAATCCAAACCTTTTGAAATAATTAAGTTCAAAAATAAAAAGATAAAGTTCTTGCATAAATGTTATAAGGTACTAAAATTTAATACAAGAAATGTTTTATAGATAAATTGGTGAATTTAACTAATTATAAAAATAAATAGGTCAATACTAATGCTAAACAGGTCGGGTATGCTTTAGAAAATAGGTTGAGGCTTTGTGAATAGGTAGAGACAAAGAAATTTAGATTTGGTTGAGGTCAAGTGGGTGAAAATAGTTTTCTATTATTTCATGCCATAGTGGCCATCGGTAGTTGAGGTGACCATCGGTAGTTGAGGTGACCATCGATGGTTGAGGTGACCATTGGTAGTTGGGACAGACCATCGATGGTCAGGATGATTGTAAACATTTACTATGGGTTAGGTTTAGGTAATAAAAGGCTAATTGATGAGGTTCTAGAATAAGATTCTAAGAGATTGGTTTAGGTTAGGCTAGTTGTGAAGTGCAAATAAAGTGACTAAATAATTAAAAATGGATACTTATCTTATCAATAGTTGATTGGATGAATGGTTGAGGTTGTTAGCTTATTGGTGGAGTCTAGAGTAAATTTTGATAGAGTAATAATATTTGGTTGTTAACTGATGGATGAAATCACTTCAAATCTATTTTTTCCTTGCTAGTTTGTTGGATCCCTAGAAGAATACCTACAAAATAAAATGTTGATGCAAGAAGCTCTGGCTCTAGATGATTGATTCATTCTGGATCCTTATTCATCCTCTCCTCCTCTCTCTTTATAAGAAGGAAAGAGAGGTTTAACAAGACATTAACAAGAGGTCTAACTTGATATCTAAATTTAGCTCTCACATGCATGGGATTGTACATGAATTAGATGAGATAATTATAAAAAAGTAAGTCATAGTAATGCAGTAGTGAAGTGGTTGAGATAGTAGTAACTTGACTACTAGTGGTCAAGGTGACCATCGATAATTAGGGTGATTTCAATGGGTGAGGGTCATGGTCAACTTAGCTCAAAAGGTAGGTTTAGATAGTAGGTTAAGCTGACTAGAGTGAGGTGGGTTAGGTTTTGTTTGTGGTTGAGAGGTCAAGGTTAGGCCCAATGGGGTCCTGAGGTGGTTGAGGGGAGGTATGACATTTAGAATTATTATGTGCATATTTTTGGTGTCGACAATGATAATCCAATGTCCACAACACTCTTTGATTTTTGTACTATAATATTAGGATAAATCTTGGAATTGTAACTAGCTGTGTGTGAGTATATCCTTGGATTGGGACATCTTGATGGGATATTGTATATACCTCCTTTGTTTACTTTTTTTATTATCCATATTATCCATTTTCTCCCATTTCTTCCCCCTCTTGATCACTTATTTATTATTCTACCTATCTTCCTATATGCAGGGCATTTAATGGAACACCTAAGCATTCTATAGGTCTCTCTTATTTTTTGTAATTGTAAGAAGTTGAAGAGATATCAAGAGATTTTTAAGATTTATTTATGTAGGGATTAGTAGAGGTAATAATTATCTATATGGGTTGAAATTGAATAGTTAATAATGGTGTATCCATAAGGGGTACATGTGGTGAATCAATAATAGTGGTGGTAGTCAATGGTCAAGGTACTACTAGAATCACTACTAGTGACGATATAGGGAAAACAAAAGAATATACTTAAAGAAATGTGGTGGCAATAGTAATTTGTGGAGATGGAATGGAAACAATTACTTATTACATTATTGATGTTGGAGGCATTTGTGTGAATGAATTTGACCCCATTAGCCTATTAGTAACTAGAGGTACTCCCATGCTTATGGTAAGTCATTGAGAAAAAAAAACTTGGAGGTATTAAATGATCCTTGAGGATATAAGACCTATTTTTTGGTTAGTCTTCATGGATGTGTCTTTTTATACTCAAAGAGGAGGAACATGAAACTATTATGGATCTATATCCTCATTATCTATTATTTTTTCATCTTCCTCTATGATACTAAGATCATATTGGATCCTCTAAGCCACTATCATTGATATATTTACTTTGTGAATTCTTATTACGACTTTGGTATCATCATCTATATTTAAAAATATGGGGTCATGTCTAAAATAATTGATGCCCATATGTGATTTTACCCTTATTATTTAGATTATCAACAACATCCTAATGGTATATCTTGGATCCTAATACCTAAATGCAACATTTTACAGCCCATAATGTATCTCGACCTTACCTAAAAAATAAAAATTCTCCCACTTTGCATATTGCATGAAGATAATACTTAAAATAATCTTGTGCATAAATCCCTTCCTAGTAGCTTTTAACTTGGTGTCTACATTTTCAAATAATTATAAAGTGATTTATTTCTCAACCAACTTGTCTAGAACATAACTTGGTAGATACAATGGGTCTATGTAAGTTCCATTTATATATGTCATTATATGGTTGGGATAAAACTAGTAGTTCCCCATATTTATAATACTTCTTTTAATTGTGTTTGAAAACTTGGGCATGACATTCCTATAAATCGACATGTATACCATTGGGTTAAACACATTTCCAATTATATGAATTGATTTTATGAATTGATGTATGTGTGTGTGTGTGTGTGTGTGTGTGTGTGTGTGTGTGTGTGTGTGTGTGTGTGTGTGTGTGTGTGTGTGTGTGTGTGTGTGTCTATGTGTGTGTGTGTGTGTGTGTGTGTGTGTGTGTGTGTGTGTGTGTGTGTGTGTGTGTGTGTGTGTGTGTGTGTGTGTGTGTGTGTGTGTGTGTGTGTGTGTGTGTGTGTGTGTGTGTGTGTGTGTGTGTGTGTGTGTGTGTGTGTGTGTGTGTGTGTGTGTGTGTGTGCACACGTGCATGTGCGTGTGTGCATGCATGCATGCATGCTCGTGTGTGAGTGCATGTGTGTGTGAGTCCATATAAATTCATTACAAATTATGTTCTTAGGATAATCATCTGATGGTCCCAAGCTCTCATATTATGAAATAGTCATTGTAGCATTTATAGCATCTAGTCGATACAACATTATATATAAATTTCCATTTGGAATTTTAAATTTGAATTAATGATATCTCCAATAATTATAATCTTTTAAAAACATAGATTGATGTACAACAGATGAAACCATATTTTATTGACATAGGAAATTATATAACATATCTAGTAGTTTCATAGCCACTCTTATCCCTAGTATAAAGTTATTTATGGGAATAAATGAAATTGGGCCCTAAATTACAAAGTTTTCTAGGTGTGTGTAAAATTGTTTCTATTTACCCTTGATTGTATTTACTACTAACCATGCATATGTCATAGGATAGTTATAGGTCATATCAAGAGTTATGATATTGTAATAGTTTTTAAATATGTTTCTCATTATGTATGCCACAAGGGTCATGTTATGTACAAAATTAAATATATTCCTATAAAATTAACCATTGTAATAAAACATATATCCTGTTAATACAAGGCATTACCTCTAGTTTTGATGAAGAATTATGTAATCCCACTACCTTGATCTCTATTATGTCTTCAATGTATCTTTTATTGGATATAGAAAACTGGTCTTGATCCATGTATATCTTTTTTATGTCAAAAAATTTCCAAATTTATCAACAATGAATAAATTGGTGCTCTAAAACCATTGGATCAAACACTCTATCCATATACTCCATCTTGTAAGCTATGCACTATGTATATGGATGGAGAATATGAGAATATGACACCATTTAAATTCTTAGAATTATTTATGGATTAACCTAGAAAATAAAGGTATTTCAATTCATTGGAATCTCAATTTCATAAATTCCATAGGATAACAACAGAGTAGTTTAATTGAATTATAATTTGAAATCTAAATATACTCTAAATATTTCATTAATCTTAAAACTTGAATACATTGAGTTTCCAACTCATGCACGTTAATTATATAAAATTGCATTTTATTACATTACCCATATATTATAGATGATTGCAAGATATTATTTAGAATTTATCTAATACAATTAAAAGTAGAGCCAAATACACATAGAGAACATATGAAAAATAAAAATAATCACATGCTATTATATTATCTAGAAAATCACTTGTTATAATACAATTACATATTAATGTCTTTCCTATAAATAAGGAGAGTCATATCCCTACAATCTCTAATGACATAACGTCGTAACTACCTAGAATCACTCATAGGATAATAACCTTATGTGAGTTATACATGCAAATCATAAAACATAAGACTAATTACTGATGAAATATTACACAAATAATTATTCACTCATTGAAAAATCCATGTGAGTGCTATTTTTCCTATCATTCCCTCTAGTGTGAACATGAGGAAAGAATCACATGCTACGAAAAGCTTTTCTCTAAAAAAAATTCTAAACCTAGGTAACACTCCAATAGGTTTGATTCTAGAATTGAATGCACTGGTTCCTCAGCCACATTCCAGAACCAAATTTATCAATTACTAAGATTCATAAACCTTCTAATAATCAATGCTTAGTATACCTCAAAATTAGACTTTTTCCCTCAACATGAAAGATCATTTTATAATATGATATTTTGAAAAATATTGTTATAGGAGTTTATTTAGCACACCACACAAAAAACATAAAACAACAAAAAAGTATGCCAATAGTTCATAATGTGGACCCATCATTAGTGGCTGATGAGAGGATGATAAAATTCCTCTATCCTCGATTACATCCAACCACGTTTATGTCATTGCTTAGAAAATTTTACATTGAGGCTCAAACTAAAGTTCCATTACATGTCGTATTTATAAGAAACTCCTTCCCATTATTTTTTCATAATCCTTTCAAATTAGATGTTAGGGTTTCCAAAAAATGCATCCATTACAATGAGATAATTTAAAATTTACAACTTTATTATTGAATTTTATGACATAATTTTATTTGGTATCAATGACACTTTTACAAAATATTTTAAAAAAATAAAAAAATTCATGTTAGTGTAGGTTTTTATTCCATTTAATGATTATTTCATACACATGTTATTTATTTCTTAAGTTATATTAGGTCATTTGGGAAGATAATCCCACATGCATGAGGATGTTGGGCCATGCCTATATTCCACCTATATATGTACCTTTTATAAATCCATTGCAATATTGAGTTAGTTGGGGAAGTCTTAGGTATAAATTGTGATAGTTGGTGACCTAATAGAGTTGTGATTTATGTGAGCTATAAGATTTGTTTAATCAATTTCATCTAGGTAATTTTAATTATAAGGTTATCTAATTTTTCTTTTTCTTGATTTCATTATCAACAACTTAGTTTTTATTCTCTTTACTTCCAAGTTTATAATCTTGCTCTTGTGTTTTAAATTATTTATAGTAAGATCTTAGACAATTCCATCATGGTATCTAAGTGATGTTAGTAAAATACACATCAATTTGTTGTTTTTTTAAAAATGTTGAGTAGATTTCTATTTTTAATATGATATAAATTGTTGAGAAGAAATAAATTTTTAGATATGTGTCTTCATCTACATCATTATTCTCTCATTGGTCTTAGCATTTGCGTATTTCTTGTTAGGTAAGTCTAGGTGACTTCACATCATTTTAACAAGCAATAATTGTCGTTTTGGCTTGACATTTGCATGTTTTTGTGTGTATTGGAATGTAAGGGTTTGATGCAAATTTGAGAGGAAATTTTTTAGATCTAAGGGTATCATGTATAATTTTTCTCTAACAACCATATGACATTTACATTTGCATATGTTTTTATTATTTAATATTTAAAATGACATTTTCATTATTTTGGACTGCTTATTCTTTGAAATTTGTAATCTTTATAATTTCTATCATCCCACTTAGCATATGTTTTAGTTGGGTTTTGTGAAGGCCATTGACCTCCAAACCTATTCCCAACTGAAACAAGGGCATGCAAGCCAACCTTTAGTTTTCTAAACTAGCATGTCATTTTTAAAACTCCCATTGGTAGTCAATTATCTAATCACGATTGGTTAAATAACCTTTCATGACCATGAAATTAGCATATATGAGTCTCTCCTCATTGTTCTAAGCTTATGTGTGGCTTTCCTAGCTAGTTTTCACCATGTAACCTACTTGATGTGCTAGTTTGAATTGCATAAGCCATTCTCCCCTTAGTAGTCCATGTTATTCACATGTCAGTTTTAGCTCCACTTAATCATGACTCATGTGTAATTTAATCATCATCTATTATTCATAGTGTCTACACATTGTTTGACATATCCCTTGTCTTCCACTCACCTACTCCAATTCATCTCTCACTAGCATAGAGACTTTCATGTCTATTTTCTAAAAACTACCTTTGTCCCTTCAAACCACCACAAGTGGTTTCACATGCCCATAGTTTTTTTTAAGTTTTTTTCTTAAAAAACAAAAAAAAATTGTTTAATATTTAACATACATTAATTATTTCATAAATATGTTTAAAACATTTCATATACATATTGGCTACCTATCCTTTTGTTAATACTTTGAGCTAAGGAGGTGAATAAGGTGTCATGTCCCACTAAAACATTTTTTTATATAAAACTTGTTAATATTAAATGTAATTTTTGGAGTTGGTGTTTATTGTAAAGGAGTTTTTTTTTTTAAATTTTTTTATAAAAAGAATATAATAAATGGAGATATTATAAGTGTTGGTATTTTATTTTTCACAACCACACCAACTCTAGGTGGGAAACAAAGAAGAATAGAAACATATCAAATTTTGAATATTTCCCCTTTTTCTTCCCTTCCACTTCTCCTAAAAGGAAGTAGGATATGGTAAAAAATATCCTAAGGTCTGTATATACTAGGTCATGGCATACCAAATACCTTTGTTGGATAATGTAACATGTTTTATACAAGGAGCATGTTAGAAGTATTCTCTGAGACTTATAAAACAAACCTTTGGTCTATCTTTGGATTAAAATAACTAGTTAGTTTAGGATTTCTAGTGACCTCACTATTGGTTGACCCCTATCTCTAATCTACTAATATTAACAATGCATAAAGGATAAGTGCCAAGATGAACATGCATTATAGATAAATCTTGGATAATTGATTAGAATTTAGACTATGTTATAAATCTAAACTACTAAACATACAAAATAAATATTAGGAGAGAGGGGGTAAGAAAAAAATAAGGATGAACTCACTTTATAATGAGGGAAGTTCTAGTTCTATTAAACAAATAAAAATGTTAAGTTACCAATCCTTATTTGGCTAGCATAGCACAACTAGAAGATGGGGATGGTGTAAAAGTCTAAAAATTAACAAGCTACATAAAATAATGAAATAAATCAATCATAGACAATGATCAATATATGAATATAAATCACAAAGATTCCATATAGTATATGATTCATGAATCATAAAGTTAAGATTCATCAATGTTCAAAATAAACATAGAAAATTCCATCAAATAGCCTCAACTCAAGATCAAATGAAAAACTAAGCTATGAAAGCAAGAAGTTACAATGTAAAAAAATGGGCCAAGTCCTCTACTCTAGATATTGATCCTAATGGACCATCTCTCTCAAATCCATTAGTTGGTATTTAAATAAATATCAGTCTAATGACTAAATGAAATCCTCCTTCCAAAATTCCTATAAATACTTAATGAAACATATCCACATCTGATCAAAATTTATAGGAGACACATAAACCTAATATAACTATAATTACAACCCAGTAATTGTTTTTCCAATCGAATTCTTGATGGTTGGGTCATTAAAGGTATCCTTATGTCAACCAATTAGACACACTCTACTTGGTAATGGCCATACCCAATAAATATAGTCTATTTTATTTTTTGTCCTAACTCAATCCTAATAGCCATGCCAAATTTTATGTTTAATTCCATTATCAAATATATCTAGGAGCTTGTGTACAAAATATCCTTTAGTTAATAGAAGACATAATGATTGATGACATGTGCCTATTTGATGGGATTTATAGTCATATTTACATGTTTTAATGACTTAGATAAAATAGGTGATATAGGTGTCAATTTCAGGTCTTGGATATGTTCATAGAGGCCCATGTATTATCCTTAGGAAGGCTTCCCTATGTATCTACTTATTGTTGATAAAGAGACCAAGGTACTACTACATGTCACCTTATCAATAATTTTCATATTCATAAGGATCCTTGAATTTTATGTCTTTGATGCAATAAGATCTTTATAGGTGGTGATATCCCATTTACTCTAATCCTCTTAGGTCCTCGTCCTCTATTTCATAGTCTAACCTCTTTGTAGCCCTGAGGTCATGCCACATTGAAGGATCCTAGGGAATCACCTAGTATTGGCCATGTTATACTATTTATCTTTGACTTGGAGTTGTAGAGAAGTGGGATGATGATATGTGACATCATATCATTCACTTGGAGGGTCCCTTGCTTTCTCACCATGAACTATTTTTCCTAGGGGCCTAAAGAATTTAAATATTATCCTAGGAAAATAAAGGGTTGAAAGGCTTGGACCTTAATTCAATGTCATTTAGAGGAGTAGAGATCTAGGATTATGACAAGTGACTACCACTTGGTGAATCTAGCCCTAAAGATAAAACAGCTAGAGATTTGATTTTAAGTAAAAATACTAGCCATTAAAGATTAATTTTTTTAGAAAAAGATTAAGGAAAATATCCAAAAGATAAAAGGATAAAATCACTTAAATCTAACAATTGAAAATGGGGGTATTTTACTACAAATAAAATTCATTTAATTTGATCAATGATCAAGTTGGTGGATCAAAAGAGTATAAAAACCTATCAATTTTAGATTTTCATTCCATTTAAGTGATATATTAAAATTAGAACCCAAATAAATTGGAACACTTAACATCTAAGTTTTAAGGAAAAAAGGATGTTATGTCTATGACTATTTTGATGGGCCAAATTACCATTAATTTTAAGATAGTTAAAAGGTGATATGAATGTTAATAAACTATTTATTTGCTATTAGATGCCAAACAAATTAATTCACTCACTTGGGACATGATTCGGTACTTAGTTGGGATATATAAATGATATGTTAACAAGAATATGTATCACATTTACTCTTATATTATCAGTAAAACTACAAGGGTATGGACCATCCTGGGGCTTAGATATATAGGATTGTGCCACTTAGTATGATTTCTATCATTTGGGGGAGTTGATTGTCATAAGAAAGTATAAGAGTATTCCCATGGGACCAGATAGGGGGGATAATTTGGAGTCTCTAAGGTCTTTTGAAAATAAAAAAGAGCCTATGGGTGTATGTGCACAAGATTATTCTATGCATCATAATCTTACTTACCTGAGGGACTTGTCAGAAACCAAAAGAGTTATTAGGATAAAAATTAAAATAGGAAGGTATTAGAATTCAAACTAAATCCTACCCAAAAAATTGTTAAGCCCAAATCTAAATAAAGAAATAATGAAAATAAGTTTATGAAAAATAACATGTATTTTTCTAGTGTTAAAGTTATAACCAGTCCTTTTACATGAAAGAAACTAAGAATTAAAATAAAACCATGCAAACATTTAGTCAATTTAAATGGAAAGCAACAAAAGATACCAAACAAAAGAAAAAAATTAGTGGATAAAAGGATCTCATTTGATAAACACTTAGATCCAACTTAGTCTAAGCTGACACTAAATGATTGAGTTATAAAAATTAAGCACTAAAAACTCATAGCCAAAAACCCTAAAAATAGAAAAAACCAAACCAATTTTCCTAAGTAAAACAATAATAAACCTTGTAAAACAATTGAATAACCTACACAAATTTAAGATGAAATGGTTCTAAAAGTGGAAATTTTATTATTTTTTAGAATATAACTTAATGGAGGCCAAGACATAATAGGTTCATGTAAATTCAAATATTTGTATCCATGAATTCTTTTATGCAAACTCCTCTAGGATAAATACATACAATATATCCTCTAAGATCATACCTAGATCAAATAATAAAGCCACTAGAAGGTTAGGAATACAAATCCTCAAAGACATTATTCAATTAGATAATCTCATAAAACATGTCCAAACTTGACTAGGCCAAATTACCAAACTCCATAACAAAAAGAGGTTAAACATTATTTTTGAATAAATTAGGGCATGTTATGCAAGCAAAACCAAATGAAAACTCTACTAAAAAATAATCCAAAGTATTTTGTAATATTGAAACCTATTTTATAAACTATAATATTTGGCTTAACTTAATGCATGGAACATGAAACAACTTATGCATAAATAAGAAGGGGAAAGGGTATGAGATCCAAATTAGATAATAATTTAGACTAGTGTGTGTTAGTGTATTCATCTCCTTTATTAAACCTAATAGGACTAGGTTTTAAAGTTAGTTTCATCCAACTAGTTAATTATACCTTAGGATGAAGACATATGCATTACTCCACTACCATTCAAGAATTTATATCCCTAATAAAATTCCCTTTGGTACCATATAAATCCTTTCTCTACTAGTAGATATGCATCTATAATATTGGTAGATGTTTCTTAAATCACCTAGGACTAATTTTTATAAATTTTATTTTGTCGTTCTTAATTTATTTTTCATTTATTTCTCATTTTACTAAACATTTAAATCATGGGTTCAGGACTGTTGACCATTTTTGGTCACCTTGGAAGAGCAACATCCAAATTCTAGGCTTCAAATTCAATAAAAATGGCTTTTCTAAGCTCTACTAGAATTTGGTAGAAGTGGTTAAGTTAGGAGGGGAGAAAAAGACTTACTAGGTTTTTATAGAAATGTTATTCACATTTTTTATCAAGAGGAAAGTTATGAATTTCACAAAAATAGACTGTTTAGAAATTTTGTTGTGAACAAAAGTTCTAAAAGCACAAGTTTTTAACACTGGGCTATGTCACACTTTTTGGATAAAGAGGAAATGTTTCGACACTTATTCAATTATTTTAGCTTTACCTAAATCCATGTGTCATGTTTCTACTTATCAAGACTTAGGTAATTTTTTAAAAATTTCCTAGTACCACATGTCAATCTTTTAGTAGTCTGAAGCACTTTTAAAATGCTTTTTAATACTTAGTCAAATTTCTTCAAAAGTTTCTCAATGGATGTCCACATTAGGAAATTAGCGGGTAAGTGGTATGCCTCCAGGTATCATAATCCTAATAACCCAAAACCCTATAACCATCTATATAATTCAAATCCATCTAGGATAATGGGTCAATAGGATGATACCACATCACATAATCATGTTGTTCTTCTCTCTCATAGATTAATGTACATCTTAGACATGATGTCAAATCCCTAGACTATAGGAATTACACCATCTATTTCAAACCCACTAATTTATATCCCTAGATTAGTCCTTACAATTAGAGTAGTATGTTGGATCAGTAGGTGAGTGGGATGTCAACACATGGTGAAATACCACTTCATTATATGAGGAATAATTATCACTACATTTGAAGACTCAACTGAGAAAAAAAAGTGTGAGGAGATGCCACATGGTAGGAAAACTATCATAACTAAGGAAATATTGCATGCAAAACCAAAAAATCATGGGCCTAAATTTGATGGCCCATCTACCCATCAAAATGATTGAAAGGCCTAGGAGAGTGAAAAGGATACCAAGTGTCAAAGCAGGACCCATAGAGGTAAATCCAATTTTAAAGATAAGAGCATGATAAATTAGGTTGAGGAGATGTCATGAGTACTAACATGAATCCTAAAACAAATAAAATAATGTCATATGGCATCTAGATATGAACCCATATACTAATGAGAGCCCACCACATGGAGATCGCAGACCTCGAATATATAATGATAGGATCACCCATCAAATAAGAGAGTAGAAAATGGCACTCAACAAGGATTAAACAACATATCCTAGGGAAGGAGTAGGTAAATAATAAGTTACCATGTGGACCAAATAATGAATTTACAATTTAGAGTCTAAAGTAATTAGGGAGATGACATGTGGAGGCCATAAACTATGATTATGACTCAATAGATTAAAATGGGTGACATGGTCGAGTAAAAATGAACGTGATGAATGAAATGGCACCACATCATCAATGCACCAACCTAAAATTTATGTCTTGTCTAGCTATCAGGACCATCATAAGAAAGATTTGTATAATTAAAATATGGTGGCTCATGGATCATAGGATTTGAGATGAATGACTTGGGAGGACATTGTAGTTTGGAAAATTAAATAAACTAATCCCAAGTTTATATAATTAAAGATAATATAACTAATAAAATTAAATCATGAGTTAGACAAGCCCAACAAGGTCATGACTAGAACATATAGGATAAGTAAGTCTCTTCATAAAAACCATATCATGAAAGTCTCCAAGGATCAACACTGAAAGAAAAAGTGGAAAATTTAGGCCAAAATCTTCCAAGGAATTAATGTTGTGAGATATATGATTATAGTCTTACACACAAAATCTTCAAATTAAGTTGTGGTCATTAAGTAATTAAATATTGGTTGATGTATAGATAATGAGAGAGTGTGTTGAGGTGACAAGTTCAAGTCTAAGTAAATCATCAATATGCCTTGAATATGCAATCAGAGTCTTAATTACCTTTGGTCATCCCCATATAATTTGTAGAGAGATTATGTGGCTTAATTTTTTATATTTAGTTTAATTAGCTTATCTATAATTCTAATTGTAATCAATGTCATGTGGGCTTCCCATTACTTATAAAAGAATAGGTCCTACATTATAAAATGGTTGACATTGTATGAAGCATATTAATTCTACCAAAACTTTCTATCCATGAGCCCTTTACCACTTAAGCCTTGCATTTTAGTAATAATTGAGTTCACGTCTTTCCTTTATTCTTTCATTATATGTGCATCCTATGGTTTTTTTATATTTTCTTGTGGATGATCTTTGTCCCTTTCATTAATATCTATTCCCAACACCCCTGTGTAAAAATTGGAGTTTTCTTAGAGCTCATACACTGTGTGTACATAGGTTTATATATATGCCACTTTTGGATCATTTGTCCTCCCTCTTGGCATTGTATTGAGCCCTTCACCTCTATATGAAATATTCATGCAATTATAATGTTCATTTTAGAGTCTGTAGTGTGATCTTCAAGTCCTATATAGTTGATATGTCTAATCTTGGTGCATAACCATTGTTTCCTTTTCATCAACCCCCTCTTTTTTTCCCCACAATATATTTTAGACTTAAGATTAGTTATAGATTTACATTCAGCTCATTTAGGTCTGCATGTTGATCCTAAATTAGATGCATTTATATTATAAGGAATATGGTCTTATCCAGAGGTTAGTCCTAAGAAGTACAAGTGTCACACACCTTGGGGGATTATTCCATTGTTTCATTGAACCAATTCTTCTAATTATGCAGGTGCATGGTTTGAGTGATATCAAGAACCACCATGGTAAACAAATAGTTGAATTATATAGATTTTACCTTCCAATATTGGCTATAAAAATTTCATCTAGATTATTTAAGGAATCATTAGAGTTTTTTGTGTCAGTGCTTGATTGAAGGTTATCATGGATTAGACTACCCATTCATAACTTATCCAACAATAACTTATTCAAAACACAAGTAAATAACTAGAACTTTCAGACTTGAATTCAAAATTGAATTAAATGCCATAAAATGTAGAATACCCATAAATCAAAATATCATTTGTATCACTTAATTTAAGGTCTATCACTCTTCACTGTGACATTGATTAATTTGTAATCACAAGACAAAAAAGTTTGGAAATAGACCCAACAAGGAAAACAACAAAACAAAAAAGTAAAAAAAAATAAAGGAAAGGAAGAAATCAAATTCAAATTATTTACATAATGACTCCAATTTCATTAAATCTTAGAAGTAGTGTTTGAATAATTTTCCATCAATGGGAAATGGAACATCCTCTCCAATTAGACACCTTAGGTGACAAACATTTTCACATAGGATTTTAGAGATTTGGAAGGGTCCTAGCCAAAGGGCATTTAAATTTATGTGTTTTCCCTTAAGTTCATGATCCTTATCTCAAATTAAGACCAAATCAAAAATATGAAATTTTGGATTACTTTTCAAACTAGTATTTGATGACTCCTTGATGCCTTCTAAAGTCTAGAGGGGTTGCATAACATTTTTCTTCCATATACAATAAGTTCATGAGGTGATTCTCTATGTTGTTATCATCCAATAAATAATCTTTAATGAACCTTAAGGTAAAAAATATAACACTTACACTAAATACCAGGTTTTTTCCATATACCATATGGTATGTGAATTTACCTAAGCTAGAGTTGATCCTTGTCCTATCAAACCATAATATAAAATTTAGAACAATATTCCAATACCTAGTATTTCTCTCCCAGACTATTTTCATTACATCCAATAATTTCTTGTTTGTTTATTAAGCTAAACCATTACCTTGTGGGTAGTAATTGGACAAAAAATTAAGAATTACCTAGTTTTCATAAGCCTTCTCATTAAATTGTAATGAGGAGAAAGTAGGGCCATTATAACATACCAGGACAAACAATATACCAAACCTTGTTATGATGTGACCCTCAAAGAAGATGATCACCACTTCAATTATGAAATATCTAAAGGTCTTGGCTTCAATATGATGAATGTCATAATAAGTTTTAACAAAAATGAATTTGTGTCCCATGGAACATATGGTACTAATATACCCCATAAAATCAAGTCCCCACTTTAAAAATGGATGGGACTCAATAATCGGTTGTAGTGGCATGGATGGAGTGCATTCCTTGAGTGAAGTGACTTGGCGATTGTGGTAGTTATTTACATGAGTATCGGTATTTTTTAAATTATGAGTTCAATAATATCCCACTTTGAGTATTTGGTCGGTTATGGCACTCACTAAACCATGACTAGTCCCATACTTCCCATGAAAATGAGAGAGTACTCAACTACTCAAACTCTACTTTTGAATCTGAAGTAAATGCCTTCATGGATTGTTATATAAAAAAATCTTGATTTGATCATGAAACTACTACTTTTCAAGCATAATGTTATCCTTTGATTTTTTTTTAAGTGGGTATGGAACTTATTGTTCAAAAAATAATAGATCATGTATTAATACTAGTCATCATTGGCTGTACTTTGTACTATATTATGTTGGTATATGATATATGGATCCACTTAAACTATGGCCTTGTTAAGTCCTTGGCCTCTAAAAGTACTCATTAGATATAAATCCAACTTAAAATCTTGTAGTGTATTCATCCATTTTAGATGCCTCTCACTTAAGTCATTCTCTATTAGCATTGATTTCACAACTGGATTAAGAATTTTAGTAAATCCTTTGTTGCATAAAATGTAATTCCTAAATTTTTTAACCACTTTTATCAATACAAAATCCTATTTGTTAATGGTTAAGTATCTAATTTTAGAATTTATAAGTTGTGTGCTCATAAATAAGATAGTAATTTTATCCCCAACCCCTTTTATTTATGTTAGGATAACAATGGTTGAGTATTATGAAGCAAATAAATTGATGTATAAGGGATGCATGTAGTCAAGATTTATAAGTACCAACATCTTTACAACTACTACCTTGATTTTTATAAAGGATGTTTTATCTTTAATTATCCACTCAACCTTAACTTCCTTCTCTAGCATGTTGTTAAGCATTCTAACTATCTCTGCAAAACCTAAGATGAACTTCCTTATGAAGTTGATTTTTCCCAAGAATGACTTCATAATTTTTGCTACTAGACAACAAAATTTTAAGAGTTTCTTAAAATCTTTCTTATTCTATGAAGATAACTTGCTCATATAATAATGGTTGAGTGTTATGAAACAAATAAATAGATGTATAAGGGATGCATGTAGTCAAGAGTTATAAGTACAAACATTTTTAAAACTACTACCTTAATTTTTATAAAGGATGTTTTTGCTTTAATTATCCACTCAAACTTAGCATCCTTATCTAGGATGTTGTTAAGCATTCTAACTATCTCTGCAAAACCTAATATGAAATTCCTTATGAAGTTGATTTTTCCCAAGAATGACTTCATATTTTTTTCTACTAGACAACAAAATTTTAAGAGTGTCTTCAACTCTTTCTTATTCTATTAAGATAACTTTCTCACATATAATGTGTCCTATTAACCTACCTTTAGTGATTCAAAATATGCATTTCATTGGGTTTAGGGAGATTCCATGGTATTTACACATATGTAGGATTACTCTCAAGACATTCTCATGGTATTCTCTTCTCATTTAAGATATAGTCAGGTCATCCATATATATGACTATGCATTTAGCAACAAGATCTTTTAAATAATATGCATGGACTATTAGAAGGTGGCACCTACATTGATTAGGCTAAAGGGAATCCTTTTGTATGTAAATGTGCCCTACTTAGTATTAAACGTTATATTAATCATATCTTTATGGTTTACCATTACTTGATCATATCTTGAATATCCATCAAAGAATGACAAAATATGGATGCCATTCACTATTTGCAAGTCTTCATTCAGCAAGGATAGTGGGTAGTTGTAATTTTTAAAGGCTTTGTTTAGGTTTATAAAATCCATGGAAAGTATGATTTCTCCACTTTTATTTTGAGCATGCACCAATTTAGCTACCCAAATAGAGTTTCTAATAGGGTGAATGATCTTTTCATAAAGTAACTTATGTGCTTCTTTGATAATTAAAGGCTCTAATAATGGATTAAATGGCCTCTACATTTATAAAAATTATTTGACACCATGCCTCAAAAAATTAGTATGCATGAGGATGGGTGTCAAAGACTTTAAAATATTCATAGCTTCATGTAGCAGTGTCACCAAATTACTTAAGAGTTTTAGAAATCCTTTGCATTTCAGTTTGGGTACAAGTTGTGCCTACAATCAAAAGTTCTAATTCTCATACATTACTCATATTATATTGTTGATGGGGAATTCCCTTGGTAGGTTGCTTTTTTTTTTCATTTAACCTTGATAGTCCATGTCAAATAGCCTTTCCAATTATACCATACCTTTAGGTGTGTTATTAGTATTTAGATGATGACCCTTTCTTCATCTAATTTAAATTCTTCCCTGTTATCCCCATTTGAATTGGGACTCAAATACATAAATGTTGGTGATTAATTTAATGATATGTTAATCATCATTGAAGACCTAGAATTTTTATATGTTTTATGGAATGGAAAGAGTAGATACTAGTTAAACTAAGAATATCTTCAATCTTTAACTAGTAATGGGCTCTAAAGTACATATATCTTTTTCTAACATGTATATGTTATATAATTATTTCTTTGGGATAACGTCTAGATGATGAATGCATCAAATTCTTCAATCAGGTTTCACACTCTATTTTGGTACCTTGAAATGCATTTATCATTATAATCATATTGGACTTTAAATTTTTTGACAAGTTCTAAATCTCTATGTACCTTCATGTTATTCACCCTTTTTTAATGAAAATTAGATGGCATCTACCAAGGCATCATACTCAACCACATAGTTGGTGCAAGAAAATTACAATAATAAGGATTCAAAATATAACCTTCCTCTTGGGTTGATGTTCTCAATCCTAGAACCTCACCCACTCTTTTATTTGGATCCATGAAACTTCAGGGTCCACATATGATCTTTTGTTATAAGTAATGGATTGTTAAAAATGAGTTATGTTATTGTGTTCACTTCCTTATCATGCTTCATAGCTTTTATAGTTGAAATGATTTCCTCTTTACTTATCAATTACCTTTTGGTTTGATATTCAATTACTAACATGGGTGCATAACTACTCAGCATGGTAGCAAATGAAAAATTCAAGATCTTTTGTTACATGTTTTTATGTGAAGTTATGTATTCAACCCATGTGAATTTTTTGTCATGAATATATATTAAAAATAATTTTGGTACATAAAGGATATCATCCTCTCCAAGCTGGTCAAACTCTTCAAATTTAGGATCACCTCGTATTGTAAGCATGTTGATGTATAATATACCATAATCTTTTGCTTCCATCCCAAATGCATAAAATTCTATCTCAAATTCCTCATAAAATATTTCATTAGTCTTATTATATTCTATAATCATGTGAGCCATCTTTGGTTCCCTCTTAATCTTGATTTGATTATACATAAACTACCATGGTAGTCACATTTGAGATCAATTAGTAGTCATGTATCCATTGAGTGTCCATGACCACTCTTGACTAAGAATCATCTCACATTCCTCTAATATGTCCATCACTTGTATGATAATGAATTTATGGAATCTAAGATTGAAGACCATCTACATGTCAATGTGACTTAACTCACCAATGACTTTAAGTTATGATTTATCTAGTTGAATAGCTTTTCTAATATATTTTATGGTAGTTAGTCTTGGTAGTTGTAAAATTAAATAACGCATGACCATTAATGAAGCACCTGAATCTACCAAACAATTATGTAAGTTTTTTCCAAAAATTGTCACTGAGAGTAGAAAAGGTGGGAGTCTCTATTTTTTACTTACAAATAACAATATGAGCATCAATAGTGATATTGGCTTCATTCTTCTTGGGGGTAGATAATTATCTTAATAACAATTCTTTCTATTTAGACATCTAAATAAACTCAAGCATTGTTATGTTTTCTTTGGTTTTATTTAGGTCTTATATAATGTTATATCCAGGTTTTCTTTCTTTAATAATTTTTCATCCTGGGGAGGTGTAGTAATGTTCCTAAGCTGATATAATTTAGTACTTCCTTTAGGAGGAGTGGGATTATTAGAAGAATTTACATCATGAGGAACCTAAATGTTGTTAGGGGGAGTAAAAGTAGTTAATAGGTCATGAAACATTTTTATGAGTTTATAATTGTTCCCTTTTATAATAGTTTAAAGGCATGGACCTCATTAAGGTTATCCTCAAGCTCTTTGTCACTTTCCAATGAGAAATAATAGGTCTCCAAAACCATGGAAATTCTTGGGTTGTCTCCATTAGAGTGTGCATTGATATTTTATAGTGCATGCATTATTTCATGGTTATCCATCTCCTTTTGTAATATGTTTGAGGCCAAGGCAAACTTAGCATAGTTTTTTTCATCATGGTTTGTTGTGTTGTGTAGTCTAAACCAAGTGGGTAAGGCTAAATCTACATTTTTACTAAATTCGAGGAACTATTATGGTTTTGATTATTGTTATCAAATGGACTAGGTGTAGACCCATTATTAGACCTAACATTCCACTATATATTAACCCTTTAAAAGTTATAGTTTCTATTTTATGGTGGTTTATTCATAGCTTGGTTGGTGTTTTGAGGTACCTATTTATGCAAGTTGACCATATCATTGGTCAATATCTAGACCATTTTTTATAGCTTATCCACCTCATAGTTCACATGGGAACTTTAGTTGACACCTACTTGAGGTGGTGGGCCAACCACTGGTGTATTAGGATTTGAAAATGTAGGGATAATAGGATGCACAATGTTGTGGGTATTGTTAGTAAGAATTTGATTATATAGGAACAAAGGTAAAACATATTTTTTGTTATTAGGATATACATAAACACATGGAATAGGGGTGGAATCCATGTTATTATAGGAAATTAGAATGATTTGTTGGCTCATAACTTGGGTCAACATGTGAATTTGGGGAACATAGGGATAATTATTATTCATGGGATTCAAGGGCATCAAATTATAAATGAGATTTAAATTTGAATACATTGCTCCTTGAATTGGATTCATCAAATAATTGTTATACATAAGGGCATGGTTGACCATAGGGATATGGTTATATCCACTGGGTTATCTCAATGAGGGTAATGGACCAACACCATATCCTTGTGGTATCATCTATTTTTCAATATTGACTACCTTATTTTTAAGTTAAGTATAAACATGTGATGGTTTCAAGGGCAATTATAAGTAACATAGAAGTCATGGGGTCTAATTCTCTTAATTATTTTTGTATAGTAGCTGGTTTGATCAATGTGTAAGGGTGGTTTACTAATTTGTACAAATTTTGAAGCCTAACACTAAAGCTAATCATATGTTCATTGGGTCCTCTATGGGTAGATGTAAATTGGTGATAGATTATGGTAGAGCATATTATTATCCTAATGTGATTAGTGAACACAATCCCAAGGTCAACTCTAGAGGTGACAGATACATTTGGGAGTGCTAGATACCAATCATATGTTGACTTGTCTAGAGTGTAAGGGAACAAACTATAAAAAACATCTTCATGTTGGACCTGAGTTCTGATCAAGGCATCCTTGAAGGTTTTTATGTGTTCATTTTTGTTATTCTTTCCACACCATGAAAATATCTTGGGTAGAACTTCTTAGTATTTTTGGGTAGGTCATGGGCCAATCCTAAAATGTTCACATGAAAACTATATCTTCCTAACTAGGTAGGATTATCCATTTTTACTTATTGAGGGAGAGTAAAGGGGGTATTGAAAGAAACTATGGTAGTGGGGGTGGTATTGGTTGAGTAAGTTTGTTTAGTCTTATACTTACCTTTGTAAGTCATAGTTTTTCTATGTCCTAAGAGTTGTAATAACTCCAAGTCATCCTAAATTAACTTAGACCTTGTGACAACTTGTATATTTTCAATATTTAGAAACTTGGAATTATACTTGTCTAAGTAAAAGAATTCAATAAGTTAGATATAATCAAGTATAAACATCAAACACTAATTATTATGTCCCTCTTTCTAGTGCCAATCTATTGGTGGTCAATTTGGCACAACCACACTAACTTTAGGTGCAAAATAAGGAAGGAGAGGAAAAACTCAACTTGTGAGAATTTACCATTATCCTTCACTTTTACATATCATTCCCTTCCACCTCTCATGAAATGATAGAGTAGATTTTATATCTAAAATAGAACCCCCTATTATAAAAAAAAGAATTGAAATGATTCTTTGGAAAGATAAACTTTGTAATAAATTTTATTTCTAGTTTTACAGAGATTGTGAAACCATTGAATGACATGTTGAATAAATATGACAAGATCTGCTTGAATCAAAAAACTAGGAAGGCCTTCAAGGATATAAAATAAGTAATAATATAGACACTAGTATTGATAAGTCCTAATTTTTAAAAAGACTTCTCTATTTATTATTTTGCTTTCGACCATATAATTATAGTTGTCTTAACTCAAAATATAGTTAGATGTGATCATCCTATTGATTTCATGAGTACCAATTTTAAAATTTTTGAGTTAAATTATTATCTAATTGACAAGCAGGCATGTGCTTTAGTCAAGGTATAAAATAAATTTAAGAATTATATCCTTAGAAATAAGGTGTATGCAATAATACTAAAACCTACCACTAAGCTCATACTTAGTCAGTGTGAACTTGGGGAAACAAGAGATAAATGGATGTCTATACTTCAAGAATATGACCTAAAAATTAAGACTGCTAAAATGGTAAGGTGCCAAGGGTTAATTCAATTAATTACCAATACTAATCCCAAGTTAAGCATCATGTAAGTAGAGTAGCAAGGTTTTCAACCCAATGATTGGTATGATTCAATTGTTCATTTACTAATCAATTGTACTTGTCTTATAGGATTGATTAGGGAGTAGAGGAAAGCTCTAAGACTCAAAGCATCACATTTATTAATTAAAGATAGAGTAATTTTAAGGAAGAATTATGAAATGATTTACCTGAAATGTGTTTTTAAGGAGGAAGCATTAGAGATCCAAAGTACCTTCCATGAGAAGCTTATAAGTGGACACCCATTAGGAAGGACAATAACACATAATATCCTTATGGATGGTTACTATTGGCCCACTATTTTCAAATATGCTCACAAGTACATGAGAGAGTGTCATTAGTGAAAAATTATCAACACTAAAGAGCCTAGAGTAGCCATGTCATTGAATCCAGTAATGATATATAAACCCTTTGTTCAATGGGGATTAGATTTTGTGGGGTTTCGTCAACCCCAATTCTTTAAAGGACATAAGTATGTGTCCACTACTACTGACTATTGCACCAAGTGGATAAAAGTAATAGCAACCAAATAATGCAAGACTGAAGATGTGGTAAATTTCTTATAAGAGAACATATGTAAAAGATTTGGAACACTAGTATCTCTAGTTTGTAATAATGGATATGCCTTCATATCCATTGAAATGACTGAGTGGGCATATGATAACAACATTATTCTCAAGTTTTCATCAAAATCATTACCCTCAAGGAAATGAGGTTTATTAATCTACTAACAAGAATTTGATAAAAGCCATCAGAAAGCCTACTATTGAAAAGCCATGTACTTGGTACAAGTTACTCAGGTATGTCATTTGGGCTGATAAAACAAGATTCAAACAAGTTTTAAAGGCATCATCATTTCTACTGGTATATGGTCAAAAACCTATATTACCCATCACTCTCAACCTGCTAACCTACAAATTTATGCAATAGTACATAAAAGGAGAGGATTGAGAGTTTGCAATTTCAAGGTTACTTAGCATTATTCAAGTGAAAGATGCAAGAGAGGAAGTTTTTGCCAATTTTAGTAGTCATAAAACCATAGTGAAGAGATGGTTTGATAAATGTTCTAAAATTAAGGTGTTAAAACAAGGAGACCTAGTTATTCTTTGAGATAAAGCATCTGAACCTAAGGGAAAGCATGGAAAATCCACACCTTTATGCATTGGTCCCTATCAGATTATTGAGATACTTGGAGACAACACCTTCAAGCTCAAGGAATTGCAAGGAGTAGAGTTCACATTGCCAATAAATGGGTAATATCTCAAGCACTACTTCTCTTCTACTCCACCTCAAGTCTACATGGAGTAATCTGTAATACTAGTTAGGATTAGTGTAGGTAGGCTTAGATTAATTTCTTTCCTATTTCTTTCCTTCTTGTTCCTTGTTTATAAATAGTGCATGTAAATATCTTGTTACTTGTTTTTATTTCTTTTATTTTTGTGTGTTTCCATTCCCTTTATATTCCCTAATTTTAATAAGTCTTTTCAAGATATTCCTCAAGTTCAAATGCATTTAATTTCTCAAAGGTCAACAAACCAAGAGTGTAGGTATGACTTTTTCAAATAGTTGACTATGGATCTTGAAATGTGAGTTTGATGTTATAGTTTTGAGAACTTGGTAAGGGTTGATATCTACATTTGTTGTTCTTAAAATATTAAACCCAGTTATTTATCTAAATATGATTCTTATAAGTACTACTTATGTAGGATAAAAGTTTGAATTATTGAGACAAAGTCATGTTTGCACTTAAAAAACATTAATTTCTTGGAACAAAGTATACAACTAAGGATGAATGTTTAAAGACCAAATATTTGACCAAATCAAAAAACCTAGCTATTATAGTTCCTAACCTTTGTCAAAAAGAAAAATGTATATAAAAAATATAAAAATAAGATCTTTATTGCAAAATTCAAAAGCTTTTTGAGCAAAGGTGATTCTAGTAATCTCCACAAGGGCTATGAATGCCTAGCTAGTAGTGGATAAAGGCCTTGAGTGGAGCCAAAGGTATCTATATCAAGGTTATAGATACTTAGATGGTATTAGAGAAATGCCCAAGTCTTACCTAAGCTAAATCATGATTATTAATGAACAAATAGATATGCTATAAGTCAATGTTAATGATCAACATCATGAATCTATGAATTGTTCTCCAAACCCCATGACAATCAGTAAGTGAAATAAAAGCACACACACAACATGGATATGTTTTGATGTTTGATCCTTATTATATATATGAGAGAATTGTCTTAATCATGGCTATATCTTAATTATGGTACCTAATCATGTGGAATAAGTAGCCTAGTTATTAGTCTAGACCAAAATCTTTGAATTCTAGCATATTGTTATGTTTACCCTAGAAAGCATCATTTATTGAGGTCAACATACCCCATTTCTAGAAATAGGGACCCTTATTTCAAAATTTTACAAATTTGTGCTTTGAATTGAAAAAGCCACTTGATCAGAATGCTTTATTTAAATATCATGCATGCATATTTCTCATCCAACCTAATTTTCATGTTTCTATTTGACCCTTATCTTATTTTGCCTAATATTGTTAATGGTTTCTTCCTTTGTTTATAGGTTGTATATTTAATGGAGTCTCAACATTATGAACAATATCTAGGGTTTTGAACTCTAATGATAAATTGACCCTTTAATTAGTCATTAGTTCTTAACTGTCTAGTTGAATTCATGAGTAAATAATGCTAAAACCTAGGGTTTTATACCTTAAGAATGTCGTTTAACCTAGGACCTTTTAATTTTAATTCAAATTTGAGTGGGGGACAATTTTTGTTGGAATGCTTTATATTGTCATGGACTTAACTTAATTTTTATCCTAAGGTTTAGTCATATTTATTAATATGACCAAACCTTGGTCTAAAATTTTTTCTACTTGGTCATTTATGTCCTTAGACCCCTTAATTCTTCATTAGTTGTTTGGACTAACTAAACATAGGGTCCCATTTACTATGTTTTAAAACTTCACTTAAAATTTTAACCTAAGGTTTTATCATGTTTATTAAACATGAATAAAACCATAGTCTAAAATTTAGCCTAAGTTCTCTATAACCTATGAACCTTACTCATTTTATTTTATTGTCTATAGGATTGATGGTATGCATTTACTTAGGTAAGGTTGATCTAATGGTGCATGTTAATTTAAGTCTTCAGTGGATCACCAAGACAAGTGAGAAGGTCACAAGTGTCAAAAATTGGGTAATAAAACAATGAACATCTAATAGTGTACAATCCATCAAATTGAGATCCAATATAGCATGTTTGATTAGCTAAGGATGATCTAACTGTGTGAAGTGAAGGTTGAAAATTTAAAGCCTAATAATAAATTATGGGGATTCCAAGTGTCATGATTTTAATGTATAGTTAAAGTTTTAGCATGTCCCTAAATATCGATAGTACATGGTTGAGTGTACATATTCTTATCAATGGTGTGTATTAAGGCAAAATTTTAATGACATAGTCACCAAGTATTATGACATAGTCACTATCCACCATCTAGATGATAGTTCTATATTATGAAAAAGTAAAACCCAAGGTAATACATTTCATAGCTATCCTTTCTCCAATTTTTAAGGTTGTTAAAATAGATAAGGGCATGATTATTCATGAGTGTAGTTTTAAGAAGATTGCTTACATTTCTCCCATATCCTTTGAGAACTACTAAAAATTTCCTAAACCCTAAGTAAACCTAACTACAATAAATAATTGGTCCAAAGAGAATTATTTTAAAAGCATCTTTACCCTATGGCTATATTCTAGGAATCAAGTATTTTTTGACTTCAATAACATCCCCCATTAGCCAATTTAGACTAGGGATTAGAATGATCGTGATAATGATGAACATGTTATGTGGGAATCTAACCACCACATGTGTAGATAAAATTTAAGTCCCCTTAGTCTATTTTATGGTTGAAAAATGGGTCACCCATCCTCTAGTTAAGGTAATCAACACCCTTTTGACTAGATAGTTTTTTCAATCAAGAAGAAGACTAGGGCTTAATTTTACATGATGTTATATGTTCTGTATGCCCTTCTTACTACAATGAAATTTACCAATCTTAAGTAATGGTGACCTAATGGGATACAAAATATTTCATAGTAATACTCCAAGTTGCACATCTTTAATTATAAGGATCACATCCAATTCATATGTGACTATCTTTACATAACCCTTAGTGAAGCCACAAGCACCAAGGTGGTCTTAGGAAGAGATGACAAGGATTTTAGAGTCTTGGTAGACCAATAAAATGAAATATTTATGTATCATATGGTCAATTTAAATCTAATTAATGTCCAACATTAAAGAGCATTGAGGATCTTATAGTAGCAATAAGGAACTGCATCAACCATAGGGCCTCAAAGTTAGTTGGATAAGGAATATTATTTCTATAGCTAATCTTGTATAATATTTAGAAAATAGAATATTCTTATTTTTAAAGGCATATGCACTTTGTAAATCAAACTACCTATAGGTTAGTCATTTGGGGTCTATAAGAAGTTCTAGAATGATTGTTTAAGGACAACTATCCTTAATAATTAACATGACTAACTGGCATATCTCATGAATTGTCTATATAAGGAGGTATTTTCCATTGTAAGAAGAGAGGGAGAATTGAGAAAAAATACTTATACTAATTTTGGAGTAATTTAATGTAAATAAATAATTTTGAAAAGTCTGTCTCATTTTTTTGTATGGATCGTATCATGGCTTCTCTCTCAATTATCTAGTTTATAATTCAAATTTGAAAGCTTCTTATTGATTCTTAATGTGCACTTATTTAAATTTAGAATTGTTAACTTATGTTAATTCTAAGTTTTTTGAAGGTATTTAAGTTCATTTCATTATCTTTTCCTTTCATTTGAATGTGCTTATGTTGTTTACTTACAAGGGTATCTCTTTAAAGTGAACCAAGGTCTTATTTGCATTCTTTCATTTCCTTAGATGCTTGCCTAATGTGTATTAGGATTTGGGCTCATGTTATTTCATGCCATCCATTGGTTTAAAGTGTGTATTTGGATGACATTTGAACCTTGTCAGAATATCTAGTTTAAAGATCAACAACATGAATATGTCTCTCATCTTCCTTACCATTCTTTTTTCTCTTTCATTGATCCATTCACTTTAGATTAGACTCTATTCACCTTATCTTAGATATTATATTTATTTATTTGAGCATAACTCACTTTACTTATCAAAGATCACTTTCATTTTCATAAAGACTAACTAGCAGGCCACGGTTGTTCCCAAAAACCAAGTTTTATAAATATTGTGAAATAGTTCACCTATTTTACCTCTATTCCACCAAAGATAACAAGATTATCAAAACCTAAAAATCATGAATTTGATTCCCTAAATTCAAAAATGAGTAGTGTTTATTAAACACTCAAAACCACCTATGATACACTTGCATGCATCAAAAGAAGAATGAATTCCACTAGCACTAGGAGGGCCTTAGTTGGATCTTTGTAAATTTGTGGTATCTTTACTAATTTTGATGAAATTTGTTCAAATATTATTGAATTATTTACATATATATGTTTATAATATCATATTTTTGTAAATATCATTTATGCACATGATTTAAAGCCAAACTTTAGGATCATTTAACTAAAGATTGTCATTCTTTGAAGATCCATGGTAAATGTTTAGAAATTTAGCTTAAGTTTGGTGAATCTTCAATTTTTAGAATTAGTGACAACAAATTTTTACAAAGATTGAGTAATTATTTACATATTTAGGTTTATTTTGACTTAAACTTGTAAAGATCATATAAATTCTCTAGTTTAGATATATCTTTGAGCTTATTTAGTCAAAGATAGTTGTTCTTCATAGGTATTTCTATAATTTTTTTCAAATATTGCTTAACTTAGTGAGCGTAAACATGAAAACGTACTCATAGGTAATAATTGGATTGTTATTTGAAATAATCAAGCTAAATATCATTAATATTTGAAAAGATAAGGCTTCTAAGTTATATTTTGGATAGGACTCAAGAGTTACAATATGGAACTACTGAGGGTTAGGACGATGTCAAGGTTTGAATCAAAATTACCTATCCTTTCATTATAAGATCATAGGAAATCAAGAATAGACAAAGGTAAGCAAAGAGTTTTTAAATATCATCCCACTTCACATGTTCATAGTGATCCTATATTTAATATTTATTAAAGTATGGCTTGGTTGGGTTGATCTTCTATCAATGTTCCTAGTCAGGTACATGACCTATGCTAAAATCCTAAAAAATATTTGCCATATTTTAGTCCCAATGGTATTGTCACAGCTAAAAAACATATTAAATATTTCAAAGATACTTCAAGAATATTAAATATAGTTCATAAATATGTATCATGCATATTATTTCCATTTACTTTCAAAGATGTTGGATATGAGTGGTTCCTTAACCTTCCAAAAAATTATATCACTAGTTAGAATGATTTCAACAGGATCTTTATTAATCAATTTGGTAAAATAATTAGTCCTTGCATTTTGTATTATCAATTCACCACTATTAAAAGAGATTATACTGAGACTATTAGGGCCTTCAATGCTAGATTCTAAAACATGTTTAGTAGGACCATATCTCCTTAAGACCTGATGAAGCTTTGGATTTATACATATATAAGGATGATTTAGACCCCATGACTTTTCTATTTTTTAAAAGGTCTATTGGATTGATAAATACCTTAGCATTGGATTATGCTAAATCTATAACAATCAATGGTCAAATGTAGCCTCAAGGTCAAATTTCATATGACATTACCAATGTTAAACCCACTTTCCATATATTGAATGTCATTCCTAATGCCAATCAGAATGTGTCTACCTTAAAGCAGACACCAGTCTTAAACCAATTGTCGTTAAGACACAATCATCCTAATAAAAATTTGGGATTCTTGAACAACAATTATACAAATGGATTTCATCCATAGGAATATTGAGATATGATGACAATGAGTATAATAATCAAGTTCATAATTTAGAGGCACCAAAGAATGAGAATGAATCCATACTTAATATGGTTCAAATTTTGAGTACTAACTTCCTTCAATTATAAAATCAACTAGGCAATATGGGGAGAACTCCAATAGTAATCAATCATATCAAATGTTCAATACACCTAAAAACTAGTTTCACAATGGTAGCAATGGTACTAATAATGAAAACTATGAGTTAGCATCAAGTAAAAATAATTATCTTGAGATCAATATTTTTGATGTTACACTAACTAAATATTGCAAGGTTCATAATACCTCAAATCATGGTGAGTTAGACAAATTCTATAATGGTTTTGAGTTGTTTCAGGATGAGTTAAATAGACCTTAAAGTGGAAATGATAGAGATAATTTTACTAGTACATCTAGATCATTCAAGTCATCCAAATATGTAGATATAACCCTAATGGTGGAGATATTTAACTTCCCATTCTAAGAAGAGAATGAGCCTAAGTATATTGTAAAAGAGGTGTATGCATTTCAATAATATTTAATGAAGACTTATCCTCTAAGGAATAGGGAACAAAAGTAACCATTGGCCACACCTACTCCACCAAATAACCTAGATACTCCTCATGATCCTAAATCTAAAAAAAATCCTAAGACTCCAAAAGGAATTACTTATAAGCGTCATGTAGAATCATCTATTACTTCCCTTAGATGTTGGTATAATATAGTTGAAGACAAGAAAAATATTAAGGATAGCATCACCTTACATGAGTTGACTCAAATAACTGAGCAAAGACATTTTTTACTTGAATCTTTATCTAATAATTTTGGTAAGTCACCCAAAGATACAAATGTTAATGTTTCTATGTACAAGAACAAAGTAGATGTCTCACCTTTCTTAATCACATTCAAAATATTTGGTAAGAACTTGCATAATCATTTGCTAGATTCAGGTGCATCTGCTAACATCATGCTTAAAGGTATTTGTGAGTAATTAGGTTTGACTCCAATTAAATTTGATAGTATTTTTATGTGATTAGATAAATCTAGGATGATATTAATTGGATAATTATTGAATGTCCACATGCAGATTTTAGCTGAACCAAGGATACAATGGTTTATATAAAATCAAGTGGTGGATATTCTCGATGCTTATAGAATGATACTAAGTAGAGATTATACTAGGTCATTAAATGGTTACATGTCTACTAATTGTTCTCACATGTGGCTTATATGGAAGGGAGTGCCAAATTATATCTAAATTGAAAGAGAGCCCAAAATAAAACATATGATCATTGAATACAATGTTGTAAATGAAAGGTTTAGCATGGCTAATTTTGAGTTGGGAGTTTACACTCTTCACACCTCTAAGGTATGTGACTCTAAAGATACTCATGATATGCCTAGGATATGGAAATTATTTTTTGATGGTCTTAGATACAAGTTTTCTTCTAGTGTAGGGATTGTTTTGATTAATCCTTTTGGAAAAGAATTTATTAATTCTTATAGACTCTAGTTTTCATGTACTAAAAACTTGGTAGAGTATGAAGCTCTAATATTAGGTCTACAATTTGACATCAAACATAAGGTGAAAGAACTACTAGTTCATGGTGATTCAAAACTAGTAGTTAATCAAGTAAGAAGTAAGTATCAATAAAAATTGTCTTACCTTAATAAACATAAGTTTAAATTTTGGGACTTGATATAGTATTGTGATGTTTTTAACATTATATCAATTCCTAGGGAAGAAAACAACCTTGAAGATGACCTAGCCTTAGTTGCATCTAATCTTATACCCAATCAAGACACTAAACTAGGAAAAATTAGAGTTCAATTGGTTCTTTGCCCCTCAGTCCCTAATAATTTTAACAATTTATAGGTATTCAGTGATGACCAACATATTTTATACTCCATGAATAGTTTAGGGGTATTTAAGGCTCAAATCATGGATGAAGCTAATGAAAATGCTCTTGATAAAGATAACATTGATGACAAAATTATGCAACTAAATGACAATAAAATTCCTAAGGGCATGATTTCCCTAAGAATATTATTTGACAAGGATAAACTAGCTAAAAACATTAAGATTCTCAAGGTGAATGGGAAGGATTATAAACCAATTAACCTATGAACACAAGGTCAATCCTAACTAGTCAATATTGGTACAAACACCAGTAATGAAGAGTTGAGAAAAGCCAAAGAGATGTTAACCATGTATAAATATGTTTAGCATGGTCATATGAGGATATATTTGATGCTAGAGTTATCAATCATACCATACCTCTAAAATAAGCCTACAAGCCTTTCAAGAAGAAATAAAAACTTATCAACCCTGTCTTAGAGCCTTTAATATACAAAGAGGTCAAGAAATAATGGATGTTAAGATAGTCTTTCCCATCAGGCACTCAACTTGGTTAGCTAACTTAGTACTAGTTAGGAATAAAAATGGAGTAATCAGATTGTGCATGGACTAGAAATCTAAATAGATCATCTATAAAAGTTAGCTATACTTTGCCTTCTCTTGATCAAGTTATCAACATTATTAGTGATTCAATAATGATGTCTTTTCTTGATGGTTTTTTAGGTTATAACTAAGTGCCTATAAATAAGGAAGATAGATTGAATATTACATTCACTACTAAGTAGGGAAATTTTGACTATAAGAGAATGCCTTTTTGATTAATAAATGTAAGTACAACTTTCTAGAGAGCCATGGACCATGCTTTCCAAGGACTGATAGGAAAGTGAATTATCATTTACATGGATGACTTGATTATATTTTGTAAAAATAGGGAGGACCACATCATGCACTTAAAATAGGTATTTGAGAGGTGTAGAAGGTATGGAATTTCTCTCAACCCAAATAAAAGTATTTCTTGGGTCATTAAGAGAAAAATTTTAGGACATGTTATAGCTAAGGAGGGGATTTGTATAAAACCAAATAGAGTGGATGCTATATCTAAAATAGAACCCCCTAATAGCAAAAAAAAATTTAAATCATTATTTGGAAAGATCAATTTTGTAAGAAAGTTTATTTTTGGTTTTACAAAGATTGTGAGACCATAGAATGACATGTTGAAGAAAGATGCCAAGATCACCTAGAACGAAGAAACCAGGAAGGCCTTCAAGGATATAAAAGAAGAAATAATGTAGGAATTAGTATTGACAAGTCTTGATTTTTCAAAATACTTCTATATTTATTATTTTCTTCTAACTATATAGTTGTAGTTATCCTAACTTAGAAGATATATGGATGATATCATCATATTTCTATCATGAGTACCAATTTAAAAAATTTTGAGTTAAACTATTTTCAAATTGACAAATAAGCATGTGATTTACTCAAGATAGTAAAGAAATTTAGGTATTATATCCTTATAAATAAGGTGTATAGAATACTACCAGACCCTACCACTAATCTCATGCTTAGCTAGTGTGAACTTGGGTAAAGAAGAGGTAAATGTATGTTCGTACTTCAAGAATATGATCTAGAAATTAAGACTTCTAAATTGGTAAGGTGCCAAGGTAAAATTAAATTAATTACCAATACTCATCCCAACTTAAATATCATGTAAGTAAAGAAGGAAGGTTTTTAACCCAATGATTTGTATGGTTTAATTGTTCATTTACTAAGCAATGATACTTGTCCTGTAGGATTCATTAGGGAGTAGAGGAGAGCTCTAAAACTCAAAGCAACACATTTCGTGATTAAATATGGAGTAATTTTTAGGAAGAATTATGAAGGGATATATTTGAGTTGTGTTTCCAAGGAAGAAACATCAAAGATCCTAATTACCTTCCATGAGAAGCTTGGAAGTGGACACCCATCAAGAAGGAAAAAAACATAAGATCCTTAGGGTTGGTTATTATTGGCCCACTATTTTAAAATATGCTCACAAACATGTGAAAGATTGTCATTAGTGCCAAATTTTCAACACTAAAGAGCCCAAAGCATATATGCCATTGAATTTAATAATGATAAACAAGCCCTTTACTTAATATGGATTAGATTTTATTGGGGTCATCAACCCTAATTCTTTATAAGGACATAAGTATGTGCTCACTACTACTGACTATTGCACTAGGTGGATATAATCAATAGCAACGAAACAATGTAGCACTAAAGATTTGGTAAAGTTCTTGAAAGAGAACATATGAACAAGATTTGGAACACCAATATCTCTAGTTTGTGATAATAGATCTACCTTCATATATATGAGATGACTGAATATGCATATGACAACAACATCATTCTCAAGTTTTCATCAAATTTTTACCCTCAAGGTAATGGGGTTTTCAAATTTACTAAAAATAATTTGATGAAATCCATCAGGAAATTTGTTAATGAAAATCCAAGAACCTGGCACTAGTTACTTAAGTATGCCCTTTGGGTTTATAGAAAAAGATTCAAGCAAGATCTAAAAACATCACCATTTCTATTGGTACATGATCAAGAACTTGTATTTCCCATCACTCTCAATCTTCCAACCTATAAATTTATGCAAAAGTACATGAAAGGAGAGGATCAGGAGTAGAGTTCACATTACCAAAAAATGGTCAATATCTCAAGTGCTAGTTCTCTACTTCTCCACCTCAAGTGTACATGGATTAATTTGTAAGGCTATTTAGGATTAGTGTAGGTAGACTTAGATTAATTTCCTTCCTATTTCTTTCCTTCTTGTTCCTTGTTTATGAATAGTGCATGTAAATATTTGGTTTCTTTTTTGTTGGGTGTTTGCTTGTTGTGTGTTTCCTTTCCATTTGTGTTCCCTACTTTCAATAAGTCTTTTTAAGACAATCCTCAAGTTCTAATGCATGTAATTCCTCAAAGGTAAAAAAACCAAGAGTGCAGGTATGACTTCTTTAAATGGTTGACCATGGATCTTGAAATGTGAGCTTGATTTTATAGTTTTGAGAATTTGGTAAGGGCTAATATCTAGATTGGTTGTTCTTAAAATATTAAACCTAGTTATTGATCTAAATATGATTCTTATAAGTATTTCTTATGTAGGATGAAACTTTAAATTATTGAGACAAAATCAGGTTTTCACTTAAAAAACATTAATTACCTAAGATAAATTTTATTACCAAGGATGAATGTTTAAATACCAAACATTTGACTAAATCCTAAAACCTAGGTACTTTGGTTCCCAACCTTTGTCTAAAATTCAAATGTATTTAAAATATACAAAAATAAGAGCTTTATTGACAAATTCAAAATATTTCTCAACAAAGGTGATTCTGGTCATCTCAATCAGGCTATGGATGCCTGGCTAGTAGTGGATCAATGCCTTGAATGGAGATAAAGGTATCTTTGTCAAGACTCTAGACACCTAGCTAGTAGTAGATAAATTCCCAAGCCTTCCCTGAGATAAATTATGATTCTTAATAAACATTTAATTATGCTATAAGTCGATGTTAATGATCGATGTCATGAATCTTGAAATTGTTCTAAAAACCCCATGGTAATCACTAAGTGGGATCAATGGACATACACATCATGGCTCTATTTTGATGTTTGATCCTAATCCTACATGTGTGAGACTTATTTTTATTAGGGATTGATCTTAACTATGGTACTTAATCATGTTCATTAAGTAGCCTACTTATTATTCTAAACTAGAGTCCTTGATTTTTAACATATTACTATGTTTCCCCTAGAAGTCACCATTTGTTGAAGTCAACAAACCCCCACTTCTAAAAATGGAGATCCTTGTTTCAAATTTTTACTAATTTGTGATTTGAATTTAAAATGACACTTGATCAAAATGATTTATTTAAATATCATCCATGCATGGTTCTCATTTAGCCTAATTGGCATGTTTCTATTTGATCCTTATCTTATTTTGCCTAAGATTGTTAATGGTTTCTTCCTTTATTAACAAGTTACAAATTTAATGGAGTATCAACATTATGAACTATGTATAGGGTTTTTAACTCTAATAATAAATTGATCCTTTGATTATTCATTAGTTATTAAGTGTCCAATTGAATTCATGAGTAAAAAATTCTAAAACCTAGGGTTTTATACCTTAATAATGTCTTTTAACCTTAAGACCTTTTAATCTGAATTCAAATTTGAGTGAGGGCCAATTTGCATGGTAATGATTTATATTGTCATGGACTTAGCTTAATTTTTATCCTAAGGTTTAGTCATACTTATTAACATGACCAAACCTTAGTCTAAAAAATTTTATGTTTGGTCCTTTATGTCCAAAAATCCCCTTAATTATTCATTAATTTTTTGGACTAACTAAAGGTAGGGTCCCCTTTACTATGTTTTAAAACTTAGGTTAAAATTTTATCTAAAGTTTTTATTGTGTTTATTAAACATAAATAAAACAATAGTCTAAAAATTTAGCCTAAGTTCTCTATAACCATTGAACCTTACTTATTTTGTTTTATTGTCCATAAGATCGATGGTACACATTTACTTAGGCAAGGTTGATTTAATGGTAAATGTTAAGTCAAGTTTTCAATGGATCCCCAAGACAAGTGATAAGATTATAAGTGTCACTATTTTATAAATAGAATAATGAGCATCTAATAGTGTTCAATCCCTAAAATTAAGATCTGATAGAGCACATTTGATCTATTGAGGATGATCTGATGGTGTAAAGTGAAGGTTGAAAATTTAAAGCCTAGTGTGAAGGCATAGGGATGCCAAGTGTCATGCCCAAAATGGATAGTTAAATCTTGAGCATGTCCCTGATGCTTGATGGTATACAACTAAGCATATATATTTTGATCGATGGTGTGGATTAAGTCAAATATTCAAAAAAGCTTTGGACCAACATAAGGGTAAAAAGTGTTGCCATTATAGGAAACTTTTAGAGATCCAATGGTTTTTAGAGTAAAGGATATAACCCATTGGATAAAGATATATGGAGCACAATTGATTTGTGTAATTGAGATCAATGGTGCAAGATCAATGTTGACATTTCAACAAGCTCTGAATGAATGTATAAGTGACAACTATAACAATAATGGGGAAAATAGTAAAGTATCCAATGGAATTCAACCTCCTAGATCAAGATCAATGAACCATGTTAATTCATGCAAGTAGATATGAATGTACAAGCTTAGGTGGACTTTTCAAAGATATAGATCCAATGAGGTGTTGACACATGTCCTAGGGGTAATGTTCATATTTTGAAAATTAATAAATAGAATGACATGGGAATTCCATGTTGGCATATGCATCAATTAAAAATATTTTGTGGACCCATAAATCTAAAGGTATAAATGTGCAAATCTGAGCAAAATCTTAGTCACAAAGTTTACATAATTAGAATAGTTTATACCATTAAATCTCTATAAAGACCTCCATAAAAGCCCTAATTTGACCTTGTGATAATTTTAAATGAGTTGAGAAGTGAATTATCATATGTGCAAGGATAATTGGATCCATAGTTGAAGTATAGTCCACTAATGAGAAATTTGACAAAATTCACAACCTTGTTATCTCAAAAAGGTATTTCCATGGAGGATGTATATCTCTATTTGACCTAGGATGTAGAATGGATAATTTTAAAGGACACATAGTTCAATACCATAGCTCTAAACATAGGAGACAATAATTATTCAAAACTTTTTATACCATTTAAGAATAGCCTACCATTACCGAGAAAGAGGAGAAGAATGTGTCTGTAAAGAGACTATACTACGACATAGTCTCCATCTAGATGATACTACTATATTATGTAGTGGTAAAACTTGAGGTACTACATTGCACATATATCCTTGCTATAATTTTTTACGATGCTAAAATAGATAAGGTCATGATTTTTCATGAGTGTAGTTTCAAGAATATTCTCTACATTTCTCCCATAGACTTTGAGATCTACTAAAAATTTTCTAAACCCAATGTAGACCTAACCACAATCAATAATTGGTCCAAAGAGAATGATCTGAAAAGCATCCTTTCCTTACGGATATATTATAGGAATTAATTATTTTCTAACTTCAATAACAACATCCCCATTAGCAAATTTAGATTTAGTATTAGAATGATCATGACAATGATGAACAGGTTATGTGGGAATCTAACCACCACATATGTAGTTAAACTTTGGGTCTGCTTAGTCTATTTTATGGTTGAGAAATGGGTCACCCCTCCTCTAGGTGAGGTAATTATAATCCTTTTGAGTTGATAGTTTTTTATAATCAAGAAGAAGACTAGGGATCAATTTTACATGATTTCATACCTTTTAGATGCCCTTCTTACTACAACAAAAAATCCTAACCTTAGGTAATGGTCACTTGATGCCTAATGGGACACAAACTATTTCATAGCATTACTCCAAGTTACACATATTTAATTATAAGGATCACATCCAATTCATATATGACTATGTTTACCCATGCCTTAGTGAATCTAGAAGCACTAATGAGGCTTTAAGAAGAAATGATAAGGATTTTAGAGGCTTGGTAGACCAAGAAAATGAACTATTCATGGAGCCTATGGTCAATTTAAAGCTAATTGATGAGAAACATCAAATAATAATGAAGATATTAAAGTAGTAAGAGGGGACTACATCAACCATAGGGTTTCAAAGTTAGTTTGATAAGGAATATTATTTTTGTAACTAATTTTGTATAATATTTATAAAAGAGAACATTCTTCTTTGTAAAGGCATACACACTTTGTAAAGCACATTTCCTATAAGTTAGTCATTTGGGGTTTATGAAAAGTTTGAAAATGATTGTAAAAGGATATTTGTCCTTAATATTTGACATGACTAACTGGCATACCTCATGAATTGTCTATATAAAGATGTATTATCCATCGTAAAAATAGAGGGAGATTTGAGAAAGAATACTTGTACTAATTTTGGATTAATTTAATGCAAAAAAATAATTCTAAAAAGTCTATCTCTTTTGTTTTTATGGATTGTATCATGGCTTCTCTCTCAATTATCTAGTTTGTAATTTAGATTTGAATGGTTCTTGTTGATTCTTAATGTGCACTTCTTTAAATGTAAAATTGTTAACTTTTGCTAATGCTAAGTTGGCTAAAGGTTGTTAAGGTCATTTCATTATCTTTGCCTTTAATGTGAATGTTCTTATGTCATTTAATTATAGGGAAATATATTTAAATTGAACCAAGGTCTTATTTGTAATCTTTCATTTACTTAGATGCTTGCCTAATGTGTAGTAGGATTTGGGCTTATGATGTTTCATGCTATCCATTGGTCTTAATTGTGTAATTTGATGACATTTTAACCTTATCGTAATATCTAGGTTAAATATTAACAACATGAATATGTCTCTTCTCTACCCTACCCTTATTTTTGCTCTTTCTTTGATCCATTCACTTTAGATTAGACTCATTTTTGAATATTCACCCTAACTTAGATCTTATATTTAGTTCTTTGAGCATAATTCACTTTACTTAGAAAACATCACTTTAATTTTCATAAAAATTAACTAGTAGGCCATGGTTGCTCCCAAAAATTAAACTTTATAAATATTTTGAAACAGTTCACCTATTCAGATACTATTCCATCATAGATAATAGGATAATCACAACCTGCAACTCATGTATTGGATTCCCTAAATTCATAAATGAGTAGTGTTTCTTAAACACTCAGAACCACCTATGATACACTTACATGCATCAAAGAGATCCTTAAAAATCACTTGGAGTTTTCCATTTATTATTTTTATTTGGTCCAAAAGAGATAAGAAGCAATATGATGCCACATGGCATCATCTCATTCACCTAGAGGGTCCCATGTTTACTTGTCATGAATTGTTCATCCTAAGGGCTAGAAGATGTGGGACTATGCCATGTGTCATGTCTTATGAACCCATAGAGATAAAAGGCTTGGATATAAGTCCAAAATCTTTAATAAGATCAGATCTCTATAATTATGACAAGTGGATACCATTTGATTAATCTGGGCTATAGACAAAAAATCTAGCTATTAGATTTTAATTTAAAAAACTAGTTGTTAAAGCTAAATTTTTATTTCAAAATAATATGGAAAATATCTAAAGGATGAAATTTGAAAATAATTTAAACTTATCATTTCAAACTGGATGACTTTTTCCACATGTACAAATGCTTTAATTGCATAAATGATCAAGTTCCTAAACCAAAAAATTAAAAAAATTAGCCAGTTTTGGATTTTTGATATATTTAAGTGATACTTATAACCTAAATAATTTAGGAAACTTAATAGATATATTTTAATTAGAAAACTATTTTAGGTCTATTATATTTTTTATTGGCTAGATGATTATCAATTTTAATCTAGTAAAAATCTGACATGGATGCCAATGTACTATCTAGTTCATAGTTGATGACACACAACATCTATTTGTTCACTTAGGGCATGCTTGGGTGATTGGTTAGATGGATGACCAGGATAATCTAAAAAATATTATATCTTATCAAATTTTTATATTTCATTTATCTAAATCTTAAAATTAAATTCAAAAGGGTAAAAACCACATATGGGTTCCAAATAAATAAGATTGTACCACTTGGCAAGATCCCATGCATCTAGGGTATTAAATATAATAATAAGTATAAAAATCATACCAAGGGTTTGGATAGGTGGTATCATTCCATGTGGCATGATCTCACTCAATCTAAGGGTCTAAATTCTTTTGAAAATATCAATGAGGCTTGTGGGGAGTGGGGATGCAGGATTGTGCTACATGACATAATATTGCTTACCCTAAGGACTTGAGGGAAGCCAAAAGAGTTATTTGTCCATATATTTATATAGGTATTCATTGGAATTAAAATTGAACACAAATTTAAAAAAAGGCACAATGCAAAAATTCTAAGAAAAAAAGCATGCATTTTATTTAGTGTTAAAGATAAAGCTAATCCATTTTAAAAAGTGACTAAGACTTAAAATAAAAATGTCAAAACATTTAGTCAATTAAAACTAAAATTAATAAAAGATACCAAATAAAATATAAATGAGTGGATAGAATGATCTCCTTTGATCAACACCTAGAACCAACTTAGCTTAATTTACACAAAATGATTGAGTTCTAACAGTTAAGAAATGGAAACTCATAGCCAAAATGTAATGAAATTACTTATATGATTCAAAATAATATAATAATATATCATAATTAACAATATAATAAATAGATACACAATAATAATTATTTAAATAATATAATAATTTAATATTATGATTGAGCCACTTCAAGGGGGAAACCTCCACAATAATGTAATAAGAATTGAAATCATAATATGATCTTCTAAGACTAACTACTACCTAAAATATATAGTCTACTTATCCATGATTACTCTATGGGATGATGTAATAATAAAAAATATAATTGTAACAAGAATATAAAAGAGGTATATATGCCACAAGTCGGCCACACATACCCCTTTAACATACCCCTCCCATTCAAAACAATGTTGTCCTCACTACGAACTTAACCTTGGGTGTTGATATAGGAAAGATTCATCATCCCATGTTGCATATTTATAATTTATATTCTTCTATTTGATAAAATACTCTTAAATTTCTCTAGTCTGTAGTTTCTTAGTACATGTTTAAAGGATCACTTTAGTCTCTAAAATAACCCAACCTTCCTCATCTAATTTAGGGAAATCAATATTAATAGAAACTCTATGGTCAAGAACCTTCTTTAGGTAAGATACATGTATTACTAGATATATGAGAATGGTCTAGGTGAATTATAGCTTCTAGGCTACACTACCAATTTTTTACAATATTTGATAAGGGCCATAATACTTATAGGACAACTTACTATCCTTTTTATAATGATTCAAATACATATTATTATATGGATATAATCACACAAATACCCAATTGCCTATGTAAAATTTTAGATCACTATGGTGTTGATCCACTTGTGGTTTCATGAGATTATGAGCTATGGCTAAATGTTTTTGCAAACAAAGACCTCTTATTGATGATAAATGTGTTATTCAATAATGCAAACCTTATAATGGTCATTCAAGGTTGACTTGATGGATGGGAGGTAATATCCATACAATGACACAAAGGGAGACATTTTGGATGAACTACGCACATAAGTATTATACCACAATTTATCAAGTGGTAGCCAATAAACCTACTTTCCCTATTTATCAAAAATAAAACAATGAAAATACCCTTTTAGACATTTTTTGACTACATATAGTTATCCATTATATTGAGGATGATAGGATAAACTATGAGCTAGCTAGGTACCCAAACATGCAAATAATTTAGTCAAAAAATTATTAGTAAATATGGGATCTCGGTCACTTATAAAAATCCTTAGAGTACTATGTAATTTTTGTATGTTATTGAAAATATCATAATTTGTTGTACCAAAAAAAAGGTTTTGATGGGGAAAAAAATTAACATAATTTGTGAGATGATCCACAACTACCATGACAACATTTTTATCCTCAAACCACGATAACCCATTAATGAAATCCATACAAACCTCCTCACTAACTAGGGATGGATAGAGGCTACAAAATACCTGATGCCTTAATGATTTACCCTTTGTTCTATTGACATATCTTTCATTATGGCACATATTTTTTGGCATCCCCATTTTATCCTTTTAAAATAAATATTTCATGATTATATGATATGTTTTAAAAAAATTGGAGTGACCTATGACTAGAGAGGCATGAAGTTCCAAAATAATTTAATTTTTGAGGAGAGAATTATTACAAATGTATAATCTATATTTATACCATAATGTGTTCCCCTTATGTGTATTTTTTTCAAATTCATTAAAACAATACTAAATATTTTAAATCAAATCCTTGGTAGCATTATCATTATATCATTTTGATGTAACTTCCTCTAGCCAATCTTCCTCCCACATGGTCATGGTGCATAATAATGCTTTAATCAATTCATCCTTACAAGAGAGGGCACCAGCCACCACATTTTATGTTCCTTTGTGATAAACTATTATAAATTCATATTCTAACATTTAATTCATCTATTTTTATTATTCTTCAATTGATAATTATTGTTCTAAAAATATTTATGGCTATCATGTCTAGTCTTTACTTGAAAGTGATGACCCATCAAATATGCTCTTCATTGCTTTACTGCTTATATAATATTGATCATCTCTTTATAATAGATTTGTTTGATCATATTTTTTCCTTTAGTGTAATAATTTCAAATTCTAGTTTTATACCTTGTTTCATGAGCACAATTCCCATCCCATATCTCCATGAGTCACATTACAAAATAAAAGTTATTAAAAAAATTAGGGGTAGCCAAAAATAGAGTTGTGCACATAGCCATTTTCAATTGTTCAAAATACTTGATAGATAAATCATTAAACTATAAGTAGTATTTATTCAATAAAGAGGTGAGTGAATCTAAAATTCTACCATAGTTTTTGACAAACCTATGATAGTAACTAGTTAGCCAAAAAAATCCTTAGAGGTTCTTAAGGGTCTTGGGAACCTTCCAATCCATCATTGCTTGGAATTTTAAAAAATAAAATTTCACTCCATTTAAAATAATATGAACCAATTAATTCACCTCTTTGACACCAAAATTACATTTGGAAGGTTTGACATAAATTTGATGTTGCTCAAGAACTGAAATTACATGTTTCACATACTTCAAATGGTCTTCCCATTTTTGTGGTAGATGAGGATATCATCAAAAAACACCAATAGAAACATTATAAAAATTCCCTAAAAACAATATTCATCAAACTCTAAAAATTTTATGGTGCATTTTTTTTGCCAAAAGTCATGACCATAAATTCATAATGGCCTTCATCAGTTCTAAAAGTGGTTTTAAGTATATCTTCATTGTGGATTTGAATCTCATGATATCTAAAGCAAAGGTATAACAAGGTAAAATAAATAAAACCATGCAATTAATCTAGAAAATAATCAATTACTAGAATATGAAATTTATCTTTGATAGTGTATGTTTTGAGTTCTCTATAGTCTAGGCACATCCTCCAAGTGTAATCCTTCTTCCACACCATGACCATGGGGGAGGAATATTTAGTTTTCTCATGTTGCATAATTATTGCATCTAAAATCTTATGTACCATGTTTTCTATTTTAATCTTCTTGGTAGAGGGATATCATTAGGGTTTGATTTTGGGTGGTGTACTTCCTATAATGAGCCTAACAGCATGACCATGCACATGATTTAGAGGAAGTCTTTTTTATATGTTACCAAAAACAAAAGAATGTTCATGCATCACCCTTTGATGTTCAGGATGTGTAAACTCGGTTGATTTAACCTCCATGAAATATAAGCTTGCCATTAAATATCTAAGGACATTTTATAAGAATCAATATCATATAATGGGACTGAACCAATTATGGAGATTTATCTTAAAATACACAGTTCAATGGTCTTTTATTTTGAATGGCATGAAATTAATAGTTCCTATAAATTCATCTCAATAGTGCCCAAAGTGGTGATCCACTACACTCCCAAAATAATGCTAGCTCCTCCCATGGGAATAAAAAAATATAGGAGAAGCTAAAAAATAGTCTCCCATAAAAAGCTTAATTCTATGAATTTTTTTAGAATAGTTGACTATACCATCATCTATAATCATGATCTAAAATTCTAGAGTTGGTTAAATGAAACAATTGAAATGAGTATCCAAATTAATATTGATGAAGCTATGTGTACACCCAAATTCAATTATAAAAGTTACATCCTATTTATTTTGGAAACCTAACAACTTAAGTGTTTGACAAGCACTAATGCCTAAAAATTCAAGATAAGAAATAGTAGGTTGATTATATTTAGATTTATCCTTAGGTTCTTCCAAACCTACCCCAGAGGCCTAATCGTATTCTTCCTCTTCATTGGCACCTTTAATTTAAAATAACTTCTTTTTATCACATCAATATCCTTTGCTCCATTTGTTATCATATACAAAATAAAAACCTTTTATATGTTTTATTCAATTTGTTGAAGGGTTAATCTAATAGTCTTAATGAATGATCTTGATAGTAAAGTGCATTCATAGACATCAGGAAAAGGTCTTAGTATAATCATATATATTTCCTCAACCATGTGTGCCCTTGGTATGGATTCAAATACATTATTGGGATGAAATATGTGAACCTCCAACTGGATGTTGTCTTTGAGGCCACCTAAAAATAAGTCAGTCAAATTTTACTCAATGATGTATAAAACATGTAAGATACATTCTAATATTGATGAATGTAATAATTTATGGTCTTATTTTGGCCTATCTTAGGTAGCTAGATAAAGTAGTTTTTAGAGACATTGTTGTAATAGTGAAGTTATAACTCTTCATAAAATATTGACCATGAAACAGAGACACCTTTGTTTTTATTTTTATCATATAATCAATGATACCCAATGAACTACTTAGTTTATATAAATAGAGAGGCCATGACCACCTTTTTAAAATATGGAGTCTAATGTAGATAAAATAATTTTTTGATTTGAGTAAGCCATGTGAGTGGATCCTTACCATCAAACTTGTGAAAGTCCTTTTTTGGTAACATTGACTTCAACCCCATAATAGTGCTATAATTATTTGGATTTGGAGACCAAAATTGGAGTTATGGATAGTTATTTTGAAAAGGATAAGCTACAAGGTTGGATAGATTCCTAATGAGTTTTTGTAATTGATTCCTTAATCTATTTATATCCCTTCTAATCCTCATGACTTCCCCTTGAATAACATGGAGATAATATTTATACACCATTCTTTGGAACTCCAATTGAAGCTATTGAACGACCAATAAAATACTTGGATTTAATGTTTTAGACTAAATGTCTTCATGGTAAGGAATTTTAGGAATTTATTTACCCTGTTTACATCCATGAGTGTTAGACCCAACCATGCACAAACCCTATAAAGGTTACAACCCCAAAAAAATTATATCTATAAATGATACCATTATTATCACCTCACAAAGATTACTCTAGTGACTGATAATGTGTACAAAGGTGAAAAAATTCATCCCTAAATAGTGTACCAGTTGAAAATACCATTGTGATCATCTCATAGAGATGAATCCAATGACTGATCATTTACACAAGGTTAAAAATTTATTGAATACCTCTATTGGTCCATCAGATTAAGGATTATAGGATGGAATATTAGTCAAATAGGTACCAAAAAAGTTAAAATTTCACTCTAAAATACTAGTAAATATGGGATTTTGATCACTTATAGTGATGCTTGGAGTAACATGCAATTTCTACATGATATTGAAAAAATCAAAAGCTATTGTACTGGAAACAAAAGGTTACAATATGGAACAAAAATGAGCATACTTGGTGAGTCAATCAACAAATACCATGATAATTATTTCACCCTCAAACCATGGTATTCCAATAATTAAATCATTGGAAACATTCTCACAATGCTTGGTAGGTATGGATAAAGGCTAAAAAAACTAGTGTCTTAATGGTTTCCCCTTTGTTATGGTTACATGTCATGCATTCTGCCACATATTTTTGGACATCCCCTTGAGTCCTTATCTAAATAAATCTTGCCTAATTCTATTATATGTTTTATAAAATATGTTGTGACATCTGAGTGGAGAGGCATGAAGTTGTTGAAGAATTTTATGTTTGAGGAAAGAATGCTTCTAGAGGTATAATTTATCTTTATACCATAATGTGTTAACCTTCCATGTACATTTTTTAGATTTTTTAGAACACTATTGAATATTCTAAATAAAATTATTGGTAAACTATAATACTCCAATTTTGATCTTGCTTCTTCTAGACAATTTACCTACCACATGATCATGGTACATAACAATGCCTTAATTAATTCATCTCATGAGGAGAGGGAATCAACCACCACATTTTATTTTCCTTTCTTATATAGTATTTTAAAATCATAGCCTAATATTTTAGCCACAATTTTTGTCGTTCTTTAGATACCAACCATTGTTCTAAAAAATATGAGAGGCTATCATGATTAGTCCTTACCTAAAGTGACGAGCCATCAAATAATGTCTCCATTACTTGACTGTATGAAAAATAACCATCATATTTTTGTCATTTATTAGTTTGATCCTATTTTATCCCTTAAATTGGAGACTCTCAAATTCATTTTGTCTAAATTATTACATGGATACAAAAACCATGCCATATCCTGATGCATCACACTCCATAACAAACATTTTTGAAAAATTGGGAGTATCAAAAACTAGAGTTATGTACATAACTATTTTCAATTGTTCAAACATCTTGTTGGTTGAATCATTCCACTAGAAGTAGTATTTATTTAATAAAGAGGTGAGTGGGGATGCAATGCTACTATATTTTTGGAGAAACCTATGATAGTAACTAGTTAGCCCAAAAAGTATTTAGAAGCTCTTAAGGATCTTGGGATCCTACCACTCAATCATTGCTTGGATTTTTTTAGGATCACCTTTCAAACCTTCATGTGAAACAATATGACCAAAGTAATCTACCTATTTTACACCAAAATAACATTTGGAATGGTTATCTTAAATTTGGAATTGTTCTATAACTAAAATTACCTATTTCACATTATCCAAATGGTCTTCACAATTTTTTATGTAGATGAGGATATATCAAAAACACTAATATAAAATTTATCCAAAATGGCCTAAAAACAATATTCATCAAACTCTCAAATGTAGATGGTGCATTTTTGGGGCTAAAATGGATGACTATATTTTTATAATGTCCTTCCTAAGTTTTAAAAATAGTTTTATGTATGTCTTCATCATAGATTTAAATCTAATCATACTTAGAGGGAATGTCTAACATGGTAGAATAAAAATAGCCATGCAATTCATCTTATAAATCATCAATTAATAGAACAAGAAACTTATCTTTGATAGTGTACTTGTTGAGTTCTATGTATTTTGTCCATATCCTCCAAGTGTCATCCTTCTTCCACACCATGACCATAGGGGAGTAATATTCATTTTGACAATGTCAGATGATTCCTTTTTCCAACATCTCCTATATAATATATGTATGAAAGATGGAAAGTAATTTTATTAGATAGAGCACTATAATAGATGCTTATTTATACATCAACAAGTGATATTAAATATCCTAATCTATAGGTGATTAATCCTCACAATATAACTAATCACACATAGGAAATATCACACTTAGCTAGCCTATGTTACATGTCAATCAAAGGTGTGACTACACCATGAGACATTTATTACATAGAGGATAGGATAAATTAATTATTCTAACATTCACCCCCTAATTGATCATAGCCTGAAGAGAAGAAGAGAGAAAATTTCTAAATGCCTCAAACTTATCACATGAAAGTGACTTCATGAAGACATTTATGCACTAATCCTAAGTGGGGAAATGGTGGGGTTGTATGTTTTGATATCGAACATGTTTGTGCATGGAATGAATCTAAACCTCTATGTTGTTTATTATCTCATGAAATAATAGATTTAAAAATAGTTGTATAGCGCCCTAATTATTGTAATACATAACTTTAGGTTGAATCTATGGAATTCCAAGTCCTAAAAGAATGTGATGTAGCCATATTGCTTCACAAATAGTTCTTACTATAATGCAATATTCTACCTCTATATAAGATTTAGAAACATAATTTTTATTCTTACTTCCCCATGAAATTGGAATATATCCTAGAAAGAACACAAATCTAGAATTCAATTTCTTGTCATCAATACAAACTACATGATTTACATCCATGTATCCTGTCAAAAATTTAATTATACCTTTAATGTATCTCAATACCCATTTTATTACTTCATAATGTTTCACCTTTGGTTCCTATATGAAATATGAAAGATAGATGATAACATAGATAATATATAGCCTAGCATATTTCAAGTAAATGAGCCTCTCAATGAACTACCAATAGAGAGTTGCATTTACTTCTGGTGATGGACCTATACAAGACAAATAAATTCTTGTCTCCATAGGTGTTGTAATAGGCTTGTAGCCCATCATCCTAAATTTCTTGAGAAATATATTGATATACTTCATCTGTGAAACAAAAATTTTATGTTCCTTATATCATATCTCTAAACCAAAAAATATTTTAGTATCCTGAGATCTATCATGTCGAACGGTCACTTGAGATCATTCTTAGTTTCATTGATCATCTTCATTATGCTACAAGTGATGACTAGATCATTGATATAAATAATAACTATAACATCCTCCCCCCCCATATTTTTTGAGGTAAAGGATAGGATTATATGGTCTCTTGTTGAATCCATGTTGTATGATATGTTCTTCAACATTGATGTACCAAGAATAGCGAGCCTATTTTAGCCAATAGAAATACTTGATAAGCCTACACACTTTTTTTTCCTATTAAAGTACCAAAAATACTTCAATTTGAGTCATGTAGAATTCCTCTTAAAAATATATATTTATAAAGGAACTTCTTATCTCCATTTGATGGACTTTCTATCCAAACTATGAAGCCATAGCAAAAACCATTCTGATAGTCTTTATCATAGCCATGGGAGCAAAAGTTTTCTCATATTTAATGCCTTATTTATAAGCATAAAATTTTACAACAAGCCTTGACTTGTACTTATCAATACTACCATATAATCTATATTTAGTTTTAAGGACCCATTTTCACCTAATAGACTTCTTCCCTAGTGGAATATCAATAAGCTACCAAGTGTTATTCTTTATCAGTGATTGATATTCTACATCCATAGCATATTTAGAAGGTCTAGACTATAAGGCTTTTGTTACTATTAAGGGCTCATATATTTATTAAAAATTACTCATAAGGACCATATTAACCTCTTATCGATCCATACTTCAAGTCCTCAATCTTTAAGTGCATGTATTTGGTACTCCATTCAAGTTATCATCTCGTGTAGTTCTTGTATACCACTTAAGCATATGATGAGGATAGGTGGTGGCATTAGAGGTCTTATCTGACTATCTTTCTTTTCAATTTCAACATCACTATCTGAAAAGATTAAATGATAGTTTCCTGTATCATTTTCCTATGTATAAGGTGGATTGATTTTACTCTTTTTATCAAACACTACATCTCTATTGATTAGTACCTTCTTTATCTATGGATCAAGGAATATTTATACTTTTGCTTGTGTATTGTATCTCAAAAAAATACATTCCTTTATTTTTCATCCAACTTATTTATTTTCTTATTAGTAACATGCATGTATGCTTTAAGCTAAAAAAATGAAGATGAGTGATCTTTGGTTTGTTCCCTATCCAATCTTCATGTGGTGTCATGCTATCAACAGATCTGGTGGGTGACCTATTCAACAAGTAAACTATAGTGTGACAAGTTTTTACCCAATATGTATTAGGTAATTTTGCATCCTCAACCATGATGTGAAACATTTCCATAGTGAATTTGTTATGTTTTTCTAAACCTCCATTATGCTCAGGTGAATATGGATCTATCAATTGATTATTGATTTCATTCACACTAAAATAGGCTGAGAATTCTTTACTGGGTAATCCCCCATGATTTGAGTGGAGGGTCTTGATTTTCCTACCAATTTAATTTTTAATTATGGCCTTCAATTCTTTAAATATTTGAAAATCTTGATATTTAGTCTTCAATAAATATACCCAAATTTTCCATGAGTAATCATCAACAAAAAATTGAAATTATTTGCACCTTATGAGTCTAGGTGTAAAATATCTACGTAGATCGGTGTGCACTAAGTCCAAATTACCAAGTGAGTTATATACAATCTTTCCAAAGGGAGATGTTTTTTTTCTAGCTAAGAAACCAGTACATATATTTTAATATTTCTTGAGTTTGGGAATACCATGAATCATATCCTATTATCTCAATTCAAATAAATAACCATAACTCAATTGTCTATATCTTTTGTGTCATAAATTGCCTAGTTTTGTATCTTTGAACACAAGTGAATGATGATCATTTTGAATAAAATCAAGATGAAACATTTTACCAATATTGGAGGCCTTGGAAATCACTTTGAAGTGCCTAGACTTGTCATTGATGTGTTACAACATTTGACCATTTTGGTGATCAAATTTAACCATGAGGTTATGGTCAAGTAGCTGATTAATAGATAACAATTTTTTTTATAAGTCCTTAAACATATAGAACATTTAAAATGTTGAAATACATGTTTCCAAGTTGAATTTTGATGTCACCACTACCTTGTACTCTATATGAGGTATCATCTCCAAGTGATACATTTCCCTATGTTTTTGTTTTGTTCAATGTATAAAACCATTATTTTCTCCCTATCATGTGTCGAATTGCTCTTGAATCAACATACCAAATTGTACTTGGATGATTGGTAGACTCATGTGTTTGGGTAGCTAAACCATATTCCTCATTTTAATAATCATATTATTTAGGAATATTTCCATATTGTTTAGGCTTGAAATTTCTCTTTTTCCACCTATTTTATTATTTTGGTTGTATTTGTGGTGAATTTTTAGAAGATGGCTTCTTATTTGATGAGCCCTTTTGAAATGTGTTCTACCAACAATGATTTAAGTCATTTCCTTGTCTTATACAAATTTTACATGCTCTATAAGAATGTGATTTATTCCCTTGTTGGTTTTTTTATTATTCTACTTTGGAGATAGTTTTATACCCTTCATGGGTTTCTTCCCCTTTTGATTTGATATGAGTGCATGCTCCTCATCTGCTTCCTCTAAATTATACAAAGATTCCTCTTATTGAAACAAATTTACCAACATTTTAATGGTTTTTTTCCTATTACATTTAAATTGGTCTCAAAGATCTTGTATGTGGGGGGAAGTTCTCTAAGGACTATAGGGACCAAAGAATCATCTATCACTAGTTTGCCCAAAGATTGAAGTGAAGCCCATAAAGTTACAACCCTACTGAAGAATGCCTCTACTTTTTCATCTATTTTGATTTTGAGATTATGTAATTGGCTCTAAAGAAGAAAGACTTGATTCTAATTCTTTGCTTCATATACTATTTTAAACTTATTCCAAGCATCTTTTGTATTTGTAGCACTTTGGATATGGGGTTATATGTCATCCAAAACTCCAAACATTATTATTAACTTAGCCTTTTTATTAGATTTGTAATATTTCTATTATTTATCAACATTATTTGCATGTTTGACCCATGTTACTTCTACAACTAACCAAATATCTTCAAATTCTAGTTGTGTTTTGACTTTTTTTTCTAAGGAGTCTAGTTTTCACAATGAATAAATTGTGTGTAGGAGAGGATGAAACAAGGTCCAAAACTAGACTTCATGAAATGCAAGTTGCATATGACAAGAAAGTATAATTGTGTTTTAAGTGTATATAAAATGTGTGAAAATATAAGATACAAATTCACACACACAAAGAACATCAGACTTTGTAAAAAATGTGTCCTTAAATGCAATGGAAAATTGAGGAATCTAAACAATGGTTTTACCTAAAAATGCATTTGAGGAGTTTACAACATGAATTTCCCATTACAAGATGATCTAAGGGTGGCAAACCCCCCTCTAAATGGTCTTTGAAATTCCAAAAATGAATTGTAAACTTGAATCGATAAAGATAAAGTGTTTAGTCCTTCAAATAATTTTACAAGATGAAAATTTGCAAAATTTAAATGACCTTTTATTATTATCATAAATGGGATAGCCCCCTCTAATAAATATATTTAGATTGGTTTTTAATAAAATTCCCTCTTTCCCCTCTTAGATAATTATATATTTTTATATTATATCATAAACAAGATAATAAAAATAAAGAAGAGTGGAAATGAATAGAATTATATGCTTGACCTAATATGAGGAATGAAATAGTGTGGATGGAGAGTATGGATGTTTTTCCTTGGGTGTAGATTTGTTCAAATCTCATCATCCATCTCTTTTTGCATTGATGTTGGACTTTTAGGATTGATTCAATCTTGCTTTCCACCAAAGACTATTCTTAGAGGTTGGGAGATGCTAAGGAGATTGATGTGAGTAGAGAATGAATGATTTTTCTCTTAGAAGGCCTTTTGAAGGAAAATAAACCCCATGGCATGGCTAAGATTGTACAATGGTTGACTTAAAGAAAATATAGGACATAATACTTGACTAGATGCCATTGATGGATCCATTTATAGGTTTTAAGTCATGGCAAAAAGCTTGATCTGTACTTGTGTTTTCCTATAATGGGAATCAAATGATTAATGTTCTTTATAAGGTTGTTAGAATTCCCCTGGGTGCTTGGTAGGGGCATGGATTTGATTGGAGGCTATATTTTATGAATGTGAATACCTAAATCATGTTCTCCTATTGAAAGGATATTCAAATAACATACCAATATATAGATCTTTGATCCAAAATATGTGTGATAAACCCAAAAATTAAATATCAAATTATATGATTGAGTATTGAATATCAAAGCCACTTGTGTGAGATGTTTGAAAATAATTAAAATTTTAATAATAAAACCCTCATTACCCTCATTACAATGGCTAAATAAATTGGTAAATTCTCTTGAATAAATATGTAAAAATTTCTAAAAGACTTGAAAAAAAAAAATCCTGCATGACAACATTTTCCTTTTATAATTTATCAGAGTTTCATCATGGGATGGCAAATATTGGAGCAACATACGACTATAAAGGCTATCATAAACTTATCTTTTAATATCCACCTTATCTCCACCACTTTTAAATATTCTTAGGATTACCTACTCTAATACCAAATAAAAGATGGAAAGGAATTGCATGAACTAGAGTGATAGGCTCTCGTTATACCTCTCATTTAACCAATCAATGGATTGGTGTCATTTTATACCAAGAATAGTATTTAAGGCTATATACAATGACACCATGGGATATTTGAGTTAAAAAATAAATATTTGAGAGGTTTAATCTATTGTTGATGTCTAAATCCTAAGGACAACAAACAAGAGTCTAATTCTATGTTTCAAAAATATAAATCTAGAAATTTTGGCTAACTAAAGATCTCCTATGGCATTCATTGTTAAAAGGATTCTTTAGTTCACACCAACAACATCTAGATCTTAAACATATGGCATAAATAAATATGGTGTCCTTACTTGACATGCTTAGTTGGGTAAGATAATGTGATATTTTAGAATGTGAGAATGTTGATTGTCTACTGTCACTTAAAATGCTTCCTGATAAATTCTAAATATGGGTATGAGTTAACAAACTTTACTTCTTATGAAATTTAAAAGATAGGATTTGCAAAAAGGAAACTCACTTACATTGCATTGAAACAAAGTTTACATTTAACGAAAACATACTTAAATTAAAATGGAAATCACACTTTGCTTTGAAAGGTAAATCATGATTACATACAAGAGAGAAATCACACTTTATAGTGAAATGAAATATACCTGAATCAAAAGAAATATACTTTTAAACCATAAACTAAAACTACCAATTGTCCTGATCTTTAGAGAGAAGTGGGCCCTTGCTCCTTAGAATAGGATCAAAGTTTCCTTAGTAATGAAAAGGAATGTTGAACTTTATTTTAATATCAAAAGGAACATATATAAATGTAAAATTACACTTTAATGTTTCTTTTATATTCTCTATTATATGATTTTTTGACTATTCATTCATTATCTAGAATTTGAAGGAGACATGTATTTAAAGCACAACTCAATGACTATTCTTAGAATATAAAATCTAGAAATCTAAACATCCAAATTTTCTAATTCAAAATAAAAGATCTAGAAATCAAATACCACACTTATAGGGAAGCATTGAAATTGATTCAACTAACAATAGACTGAGAACAACTACTATATATCTAAAGAGATTATATTTAGTTTTAAAAAATAGAAATGCATTTATATCTAGATTACTTTATACTGTTACTATGAATAGTAATGTCTAAAAGAATGAATGTGTGTGTGTGTGTGTGTGTGTAGAGGGTACAACTAGGCATCTTTAGAGTACAATGAGACATCTTTAGAATATAGGTGGACAAGTCTTTGGAGCATCTTCAGATCTATAGATCTTTAGAGCTTGATGTGTTCTTCACTAAATCTTCAAAACTATCTCCAAAAAAGGTTTCCAAAACTATTGATAACTTCTTAAACTGGTCCCACCATAGGGATGTGTCTCTATATATAAAAATATGCTCATTTCATCCAAGTTAGACACAAAAGATAGAAAATCAACAATGTATTACATATGAACAAAAGATAATTAAACTCATTTATTACTTAATGATACCTTAACTATTAAATTTAATGCAATATATAACTAAAATACAACACTTATAGATAGTATATATGAGTTATAATGAGTTATATGGAATGATCATCATTTTCCCCCCATACTTTACCTTTTGCAAGTCCTCTTGTAAACTAGTGGGTGAATTATTATTAAATATAGAAGTATAGATTATAACCATTAGTTAAGATTATATATTTGAAATTGGTGCCCCCAATCATGATGGTTTCTGGGCATAAATCCCAAATCTCATACCACTATATGTAGCCATGCCTAAAATTCTATTTCTACTTATTTATGCTAATTTTGCCAAGGGGGCATAGGATAAATAAGAATGGGTTGATAAATTTGCATGATAATTCATATATCTAATCCTCATTCATCTAAAAATTGAGTGATAATATATGTAATTGGTCAATCTCTCTAAAGACTCCAACTGATGGTGGTGGGACTTATAACTTTCCTACATTTTAAAGCAACAAGTGAAGTCTCCCATCTAGCCATACTTGCATTGATGGATATGAAGTAATGTTGGCTCAAAAAATCTCTAAAATCTTATACAATTGATCTCAATAATTCATGATATATTTGTTTATGTACATATGATACATGGGTTGAAAGGTAACAAGAAGTTTATGGTCCTCTAGAAATTGAGGTCTCATACATAGACCTATAGTATTATGTAGTTCCAAGAATTGATTGTGTGATTGATCCCAATATGTTTTATTTATCATTGTGGAAAATAAATAAAATAATTATGTTTCCCCCACAAACAAATTGATAAAAAATCTAGACTGGTAACCCAATAACATGTTACAAAGATAGAACTCAAAAAGTTGATCCTATTTTTTAGTGGTACGTTTAAGAAAGACATCCATGAACATATGTTCATCCTCACTAACATGAGGAAAACTAATATAAATAAATTTAATTTCCCACTTATATAATTTTTCATGAATAAATAAAACATAGAAACAAGAAGGTTTCCTACAATATAATAATTTTCTAGTAATTTCATAAATATTCTGAATATAAGTCTAAGCTTTCTACAATTGTTGTTGAAACTTTGCTTTAATCCTAGAATTTTATTCTTCCAATTTCCAAATCTTGTGATAAGATTTATTATAAAATAAAATCATCTCATTAAGTGGTAAAGGGAAGGAAGGAACAGTCCTTGTGGCTCCTTTAGTTTATACAACTATATCCCTAGTCTCCCTTTTCATAGCTTGTATAAAAGCTTGCAACCCAACATTTTGAGTTGTTAGCTTCTATATGCGATTAGTTTGTTGACCAAGAAATGAATTGTTACTAGAAATATAATGTTTTAAATTATTAATTTGATAATCCTTACTAATAATATAATTTTGTAGACTAGTAATTTGGGCATCCTTATTTGTAAGGGAATTTTGTAAGGTGCTAAGTTTATGGGATTGGGAAAATAAATGATTATGTATTCTGGTCTATTTAAAATTGACTACTATAATGATTAGTTTTTGTGATCAAACCTAAGAAATATAATCTTAATATATTTTTTCCAAACTAGAAATAGTTTTATTCTTACCTTGCAGTGTCAATTGAAAAAAATATAACTCTACCTATTGCTGTTGAATGGTTTTTTCATACCATGACAATGTCATAACATGATACAACTCCTCATCTTTAGATGAGGTTGAGGAGAATATGAATCTTCATCTTTAAGTGGAGATTTTATATTTTTAACTATAGAGGGTAAGGTTATTTCTTCTTCTTTCGATGTAATTTCCTATGCAAGGGTTTATTCTTCAACTATTTGTTTAACATCTATAAATTCTAAGGGAGATATTAAACATCCTAAAAATTTAGCTTCCTATATCAATTTCTTCTTCTTCCTAGAGAATCAGTTGATGACTTCATCAAGGTTTGATTGATGGAGTATGTTTTTTTGAAGAAAATCCCATTTTTTTTACCTTTGATGTAACATCTTTGGAGTTAAGGGTGCCAAAGATGGACCTTCTTCTATCCTTATTATGGTGGGAGGAGGAAAAATAATACATTTTGATTTTTGACCAGAAATTTGGGATGATTTTTGTAGAAATGAGGACCAAGATTTTTCACCATTAGGGTTTTTTAGAAAATGATGATGATAGATGAGATTAATAAAACCATGATGTTTGACTAACCCAGTTCCCCTTTTTAATTTTTGACCTACATTAATTATAGCATAGTCAAGAAAGGATGGTAAGTTTACCTAGAATTTTGGTTTGGTGACTCATTTCATCAAATGAATGAGAATCTAGATGATATCTCCATCAACCATAATGAATTGGTCATCACAGGTGAGATACTTTATGACCCAATATGTGACATTATACCATAGTGATGGAAAACTATCATGAACGATTCCTTTGGTCATGCCTTGTGGGGTTTTGGCCAATTTGAGATGGGGTTCATTAGCATCAATGAACATTTGAATCATATTGACAAAACTTAATTTATTAGTAATAACCACACCCTCTTTAAGAATCCCTAATTTCACTAATCATAGAGGAATCCATAAGAATATTCTTACCTCAAATAACAAAATGATCCTCATCAAAAATTTGTAAACTCTTTTGGATAATATTTTTCTGAAAACCCTAAAATATTTTTAGAAAATTAAGTCATCTTGCCATCTCAAAAATAACCCTAGCAGATTCATCTTATAACAGGGATTCTACCAATTCTTGTTCACTTTTCTTATTCTTTCCTCCCATCTTTGGAGCTATTCATGGTATTTTTAAAAACCTACTTGTGTGATGACAAATTGAGCTCAAAATTACATGGAGTGTAAAGGAGGGCAAGGAAATTAGGATTATGATGCAGTAATGAATAAAAAGTACAGGGGTATCACAAAATCATGGTATAAATTATGGCCAAGCACTTTATATCATGTAAATTTTTAATGAGAAAGCACTTTTTGGGGTCAACATCAATGATGTGGTGTGAAGGATTACACTTAGTAGGACTTAAAATAATATTTGGAATGATTTTTTCATGAGGTCTTTCTCTTTGAAAAGATATTTTATAATAACTTCACATCAAATATTGAAATTAGAAAATGGTATCAACCTCAATCACATTCATATGGCATCAAAATAACTTATCCATAATGAAAAAGTGTTGTCCACATAATGGTCATATATGTGGAACATAAAATAGAAAATTCCTAACTTATTGGGAAGAAAGTCCAATTGTACCTCTACTATATGGATCTATGTTTATATGCTAAATTTTCCATGTGTTGTGTAAGGATAAATAATTTTGATAAGATAAGTTAGTTGGTAAGACAATATTCATATTTACTACATAAGTTTCTTCTGAAAAATGTCATTTCTAGTTTTCACTTTTAGTATATTTTTTTAATTTATATTTTTTATAATTTTTTTATGTTTCATTTTTATATTTTTATATTTTTTAATTTTTGAAGGGAAGATAACTACCATTTTCTAGTTTTTAGTAATCCCCCTTATTAAATGTCTACTACAAATATCATTCAACCTTAGTGGAAGAAATATATTCTTCCATAAGGTCTAATTAGTCATGATTTTGTTCAATGAATTATTTCCTACTGAGACATATTTTATACACTTTAAGTCAAACACTATACACCAAAAGTGTTCCTTGGTCACCATCAATTGGTTGAAGCTAGACAGAGACATTGTTATGAATGATTTTGATTAGGTATGGGCCCAACCATATTATCCTAAACTTACCTTTAAAATTCTAGAATTTAGAATCAAATAGAAGATTCTAATGACCTTCTTGAAACTATTTTTCTATGATGTGAGTATCATGCCACTACTTTCTCTGCTTTTGAATCATGTTGGTTTGAGTAAGTACATCCATTCTTAGTTCATCCAACCCATTCAACTTCATTATTATTTCCTTATGTGCTTCATCAAGATCAATTCCCATATCAACTACATTATTAAATGTCTATAGTTCAAACTCTATTGGTAATAGAGGTTTATTTCCAAACACAAGTTCATATGGAGAGAATCATGTGGCAGTCTTCCATGTTATATTTTATGCCCTAATTACTTAAAGTACTCTATTTACCCAATATTTCTTGTTGTTGTTCATTATTTTGGTCAGAATATTTTCAATCTCTCAATTGGTGACCTCCACTTGCCCTTTAGCTTTGGGTCAAAATGATGAGTACTTTTGGTGATTGATTTGTTATAGTTTTATTGAAGCCTTGATCAAGTTACAAAAGAATTGGGGCTCTTGATTAGAAATAATAGATCTAAGATCTCTAAATATCAATATGATCTTGTGATATAAGAAATTAGCAACCATTTCTTCCCTAACAAAGGTGAGTGTCTACACTTTAGCCCACTTAGTAACATAATCAATACAAATTATAAATACTCTTTTCCTTGAGATGGTAGGTCTATTGGTCTAACAAAATCCAAACCCCATTTCTAAAATAGTTATAAATTTATTTGAGGATGGAGAGGCATTTCTAAGGATAAATTAGGCCTACCCATCTTTTGGTAAGGATCACATTGCCATACAAACCTTTGTATAGTCTTATAAAGATATGGCCAGTAATAACCTACACCAAGGATCTTATGAATGGTACTTTTTTCTGAATAATGTTGTTCTCATGGTTCACTATGGCATGTTATTATGATGTCAAATACTTCACCTTATCTGACACACCTATGAAGTATATGATTAGGTTCAATTTTAAGCAACATGCCTTTAAACCATTTGAAATGAGAATAGCTCTAATCCAACATTTTCTTTATTTAAAATTAATTCAAGGAATAAGGAAACTTCCATATTTCAAAGTAATTTGTCATGTTTACAAACCATGAGGAGTATGTAGATATAGAAAATAGTTGTCAATCTGGAAAAGAATCCTCCACACATTTATCTTCAGCTATATTGACCAATCTAGACAAAAAGTCAGCAATAACATAATATTTCTAAGGTTTTCTATGATGGTAATGTCAAAATTTTGAAATAGCAGTAGCCATATAATAATTCTCCCACCTACTACTAGTTTATTCATTAAGTACCTAATATTTGATTGATCTGTATAAATAAACACTAGATAACTAGTAATGTAATGCTTAAAAATATTTATGGCATAAACAACAATAAGAATTTCCTTTCTTTTTATATTGTATTGTTTATCTATGGGATTAATATTATTATTGATAAAATAAATGGCAAACATTTTTTCTTCCTCATCTCTTTGTCCCAATACTTATCCTAGTACATGATTGGAAGCATTAGTATAGATATGAAAAGGTTATTTCCAATTAGGTCCTTTCAAAACTAGAGGAGTTATGAGTTTATTCTTTAATGTCTCAAAAGATTATTGACACTTGTCATTTCAAACAAATTCACTATCTTTTATTAGCAAAGAAAACATAAGTGTAATTTTTTTGCTAAAATCTTCAATAAAGCTTTTGTAATAACTTGCATGTCGAGAAAACTTTTGACATCTATTTGTGTCTGAGTAATGAGGAGATTAGAAATTAACTCAATATTTTTGGGATCCACTTTTATTCCTTGAGAAGAGATATTATTTCCTAATACTATCCCTTCATCAACCATTATTATAAACTTTTCATGACTCAAAGATACTTGGTGTTCCTCACACATGGTAAGGTGATACCAATATTTTTACGTCAGCAGATGCTTCCTCCTTCAATAATCAACTTTGATAAAAAAAAACCCCTTGATAGTAGGTAGGGGCCAAATGGATACAGATTCACTATTATTAATTACTCTTTTTACAAACACTTGTTTGAATTTTTTATTCTTAGGATCCTTCAAAAAGGGCAAGAGAAGAGCATACTCTTGAAACAAGGCTACTAGACTTCTAAGAAATCTTAGAAATTTTTTGATGTAAACTCTATGGTAGAGAGGCTTATTTATAGTATTTTGGGAGGTCCTACTTGGAATATATGCTAAGGCAATGTCATGTCCCATCATACTTTATGGCATAAAATTTAATCTACATGGAGATGCTGTTGGATGTGCTGGATGAGGACATCTTGCTTGGTGGGTCCAACATTGATTCTAATTTAGTTAGCAAGTCATCTTCACTTATTGGATGGAAAAGACACCTTAATTGGTATGTACTGGAGAGATGCTAGTGCTGGGATGTAGCTTCATGTGTGTGATAGTGAGGAGTGATGTAGAAGTAAGATTCCCATTCTAGCTGTCTTCTAATAATAGTATGTATGATTGTGTCTTGTTCATGGTCTTCTTCTTCATGGATACGGTGAGGACCATATCTTGCCACCCATCTATATAGGTTTTCATTGTGTAGAGACCTAATCTTTATCAGCCATGTCTATAAAGGATGCTTTAAGAGTTTAGTGAATTGGTGGAAGAGAAATTCAATATTTAATCTTTCGATTATTATCACACTAGTTTTTTTATGATGATTTGCTTATATTTTTGTTGCTAAAGACATTTGTAGATCTTGCCCAGAAGTATATGAAATCCTGGTGTACCTTGGGTGCAACCCCTCTTGGAGAATTTATTCTTGAACAAGAATATTCGAAGAAGCAAATCCTTGGTTATAAATTTTGGTTAAGTTAAAACTAGGATTGGGTTGATACATGAGATTGGCAGGTGGATTTCTGCTGAGCCAATCAGCTGTAGTATTATCAGTACCTTTAATATGTTCTATAGAGAAGTTAAACTGATTAAAGAAGGCTTGCCACTTAAAAAATTTATCATGACCATCTTTTTGACCATGATCCTTTTCCTTGAAGGTTAAAGATCTAGTGTAATCAATTTTTACAACAAAATGTTTCAAATGTAAAAGTTTTAACGTAAACTTCTCTAAACACTTTTTTGCAACATAAATCTCTTTATCAAAAGAGATCCACTTAAGAACATCAGTACTAAACACTCCACTAGAGAATTCACAAATGAATTCTATACTATTATGTACACAAACAAGTACTCCCCATGCAGTATCTGAGGCATTAGTATAAACTATCATTTGATTAGATTTTGGGATATACAAATCAGGAAGTAAGACTACTTTGGATTTGATCTTGTGGATAGTAGCTCTATGTTCTTCCTTCCATTTTAATTATTTATTTTTCTGGAGAAGTTCTTAAAGTAGAAACCTATCTTCACCAGAGTTAGGATAAAAGCTATTTCTAATAATTCAATAAACCCAAAAAGGATTAGAGCTTAGGTTTATCCAGAATGTCTAGAAAATTGATGACTTTATCTTTGATATGTGGCTAAACTTGTAGTTTTGAATCTTGGATCACCATTCCAAGAAAGTTGCACTCAATTTTGCATAACTAAATTTTTGTTTCTGATAAAATGATTCCTACATTTTGTGTCAATTCAAAGAATATGGAGAGATGAGTAAAATGGTCAGTAAGAGAATTGCTAAATATTAATATGTCATCTATATACACGCATAGAAATTTGAAAGTGCCTTAGAATATTTTATCCATATGATCTTGGTAGAATGGAGGGGCATTTATCAAGCTGAAAGGCATTACTATCCATTGAAAATGGCCAAATAGACAATTGAATGCTATCTTTTCTCTATTGGCTTCTTTGACTCTAATCTGATAAAAGTCAGATTTATAGTCGAACTAAGAGAATTATATACATGTTGTTGCCTTCTCCAATAGATAGCTTTTATCTAGAATCAGATATGGGAATGGTTGAGTAATGGCATTTAATGGCTTGTAATTAATGACCATCCTTTTCTTTCCTCTCTTTTGCTCAGAATGTTTGTTAACCATGAATGCATAACAGTAGTATGGAGAAGTTGATTTTTTAATAAAACCATTACTTTCTAGTTTTTTTGATCTGGAGTTCCATATCGTTATAATCCTATGTTGGTATTGGGATTCTCTTCCTAATTTTCTTTTATTTGCCTTCAATGATTTTGATATCCATCTCAGGCATAGATTTTAACCAAAACTGATGAGGGTTGTCAGAGCAAATAGTGGTCTTGATCTTTTCACCTATGGCTTGTATTTCAGTAAGGATTGTTATTTCAGGTATTTGAGTCATTAAACTAGGAAATTGTGTAGCGGCATAAATGAGGTGATGAATTATAATCCTTTCATTTTCTATAGTAAACATGATACTCTTTGTGGTAGAACCATAGGGTGAGTATCTATCTATAAAGGCACCACCTAGTAAAATATCTATAGGCATTCTATATAAGGCAAAAAAATTAGCATGGAATATTTTATCTTGTATCTTAAGGGTTTGTTGATGTTTGTATTTATTATAGATGAAACTATTCCCTTGGACATCTAGGCTCTTGTAAGCCATGGTGCCATCTAATGTCTTCTAGTCATGGATGAGCTACAATTTGGCAAAGGAGAGAGAACCTCTTGTATCGATCTAGGCAACTACTAGTCTTCCATTAATTTCTAAAGTTATAAACTGGGCAAACTTTTCATTAATTAACTATGTTAGATAAGTTGATTATGGAATATCTAAGGGAGGAATGCTTGTACATACTAGTTTTTGTCTCCCTGGATCTTGAACAAGAGTTTGTTTAAGGTAGATGTCTTCTAATTATTAATCTGCTTCTTTTTCTTAGAGATTATTGCATTCACCGAGATAGTAATCTTGGTCTGAGTAGAAAAAACTTTCTAATTTTTCATCTTCTTCTTTTTCTACGGGAATCAATATACCCCACTGTGGTTCTATCTTTGGTGCTAGTATTTCTCTTGGAGAATCTATGTTGGTGAGCTTGTTCTTAATCCAAGAGGCACTGGGCTTGAAAGAGATTTTGAATTGCAAAGGAGGATACTGAGGCCTTTGCAATGTTGGAGGTATCCATGGCATTAAGGGTTGTCTCCCTCTGGTTGATCCTTCTCCTTTGGAGTATCCTCTAGTCCATGGTCTCGTATCTCATTTTGGTATCTCATGATGATGGTGAGACCAATTACCATGAGATTCATGTGGTAGCTATGAATTATCATGGTGTCGAGGTCAGTACCAAGGTCATTACATGTTAATGAGTGGTTGTTCCAAGTCATCATCTAATGACTCGAGATCATCTTCATCTTCATTATCTTTTGAATCATCTTCAGGGAGATCATCTAGAATTGGTTCATAGATGTCATCTTGTAGGTAGAGATATTCATTAGAATCAACTATATGCCACCACATTGTTGCATTGGAAGTGAAAAAAACTTTGACTATAGAATTTTTGCAATGGCACTGAGGAGCAATATGGCCAAGTTTGTGACAAATGTAGCAAATAGGCTATTTGGATAGAGCATGAACAATGCAACGTTTCTTGAGCAAATGGTGAGGAGGAGCATATGAGTGTTTACAAGGAAAAGAGTGGTGATTAAAAGAAAGATGCGAGTGATGCTACTTTTGTTGCTTGTGGGGCTATACAAATGGCCGACAGCTGAAAGGGGTTGTTTCAAGAAATGTGGGAGCTATTTGAGAGGCTTGATGCTTGGTGAGCTTTTGAATGGATTTAGTCTCAGAGACTAAACACATAGCCTATTGCTTGGAAAAATCAATTACATCAGAGAGTGAGATATCTTCAATGGTTAGTCCTTTAAGATTAATATAGGCAATAACTCTATCGATCAGATTATATGGTAAAGCATACCAAAATTTTATCTTGATCTCAGAAGAGGAAAAGATTTTACTTTCATATGCCATTCTCTAAACTATTTGGCGAAAGCATCAAATTGTTTTAGATCATAAAGATCCATTTTTAGAAGCCATTTCTTAGATTTTAGCTCATGATTTGCGACTGGAGGAGCAAACTCATTGATTAGTAAATGGAATAAAGTACCTAGAGGATCAGGCTAGTTATGAACCTTCTCAAATTGTTTAATTTCATTCATGGAGTCCCACCATTAATTTATAATTCCCTAGGAGAATTTAGAAGAAAAATTAGTAGTACCTGATGGATCTAAATGAGCATTAATGGTGATAACTCTCATGGAGTTGCACCATGCTAAAATCTCGTTTAATGGATTAAAAAAAAAGTCAGTGTTGAGGTACCAGGGATGAAATTGGACATGGGTCCTTTGCATAAGTGTAGTATTGGGGTATTTTTTGTTAGGTTTAAAATAGGGACCGAGATTAACTCTATAAGTTAATATTTTAACAGAGGATTCTACTTGTTGATCCTATTTTACAAGCCAGTCAAGGCTTTCATCTAAAACTACCAGTTTGGAATCAATAGAAGACAATTGACTTTGAATAATTTTATAGAGAGTATTGGTATTGTCTTCTAGAATAGTTAGTTTTTATAGACTATGTCGGATGTATAACACATCTCTGTAGAGATCATCAAAATTCTCTGTTAGATGAGAATTAAACCTAGACATATAATTTCTATGTTTAAACTCATTTAAAGGCTCAATATCTCCTTGATAAGTAGCAAAGAAATATTGTACTATCCCTGAGGGCTTTTTATGGATTCCTTTGTGTGGTGGCCATCTTCCACCTTTATACAGATTAACTTTATTTTTTGTATTAAATTCTAAGCTATCTTCTCTTAGAAGATTCATCATCATACAAGGTAACTAGTCTTTAAGATCAAGTCCTTGATTGATTTCTTCATCTTCAATAAGAATATGTCTTATTTTTATAGCTCTTAGAGAAGAAGAGGTTGATGGTCTGAAGGGGGAGAGAATAGAATAATTATTTATACACAAAGATCTAGGAAGAATATTAACTGTTCTTCCATCACTTTTATGTACTGAGGATTGACCTTTCATTTTAGGGGAAACATTTTTCAACCAATCAAGCTTCCAATTAGAAGGTATCTTGATAGACTGAGTGGTATTGTCCAACTCCAAAAAGGTCACATAGCATTTTATATAAATTATTCAATGCTTCATCAAATATAGTTCCATGAAAAGTGAAATCATCCATGTATACTTATACGCAATCATTTTTAAGATCATAATAGATAGTTGAAACTGCTCTTTGAAAGGTAGTAGGTGCATTGCAAAATCTAAAAGGAATGATTATATAAGAAAATGTTCCCTAGGGTTAGGTCAATGTATATTTATCTTGATCTTTAGGGGCTATTCTAATTTGATTGTATCTACTAAACCCATCTAAGAAATAAAAGTACTACTTCCCTGCCAAGTTATCCAAAACTTGATCAATAAAAGATAAAGGAAAGTAATCTATCATAATGGATTTAATCAATTATTTGTAATATACACAAACTCTCCATTTGACATTTTTCTTAGGTACAATGACAAGAGGTGAAACCCATTGGCTATTAGATATGGGGTAAATAAAACCAACTTCCAATAGTTTTTCTATCTATGTCTTTACAATTTCTTTCAAGGATGGGTTAATTCTCCATTATGGTTGTCTAATTGGTCTAACATCTTTGGTGTAGTTGTGATGGTTATAGACACTAGGATATACTTATTTAATATCATTATACTCCAAGTTAAATCCTTTTTATATTTATACCAATACATCAAATACTTGACTTGATTTCTAGTCAATTAACCAGATGTTGATATTCAATACTTTACTAGGTTAGATTACAATTTGTTTAGTACCTCAAATAATGGAATTTAACTATTTTTATTCACTCATCAAGGCATTCAATTGACATATGTGTGGTAGTAACATGTCAAATGTATCCACATCCTTATAAAAAATTTCACTTGTAGAGAGCATATTGGTCAATGGACAATGAATATCATTTAAAAATAAATTATGCTTTTTTTGATCCCAGTCAACTATTGCTTGTTAGATATCTTGTGGACCAGATAATATGGTTGGGGAACTTGTGAAATTAAATTGGTTCTTAGTAGTGGATTTTAATTCCTACCATTCATGTTTATTCATCATCAAATCTAAGTCATCAATCTTCAAAGCTAAGCTATTAGTCTGCGGAGCTAAGATGTCAATCTTCGGATCTAGACTTTCAAAATTTGGAGTTAGGCTATTAGAATTCAAAGTTAAACCATCAGAATTCAAAGCTAGGATTTCTTGAGAAAAATCCTATGTTATTTGTTCCTTAAACTCTTAGACATGTTATTTTATGGTAACCATGGTTAAGGAAGACACACTAGTCTAATTTTGTTCAAGTTGATCCACCCATATTTGTTCTTAAAACCCGTTGAATGTCTAGCATGTGAATAAAGAGATATTTTTTTGGTGTGAAATCCATTAGAAATGGTCATGTTTATAGATCTATAGTCAATTGGTAATGTGATTGTAGCTAACCAAGGTCTTCTAATAATGATTGGATATCCTACCTTCTTGTGTTTAGGTTGAAGGATCATGAAATCCATAGGATATTCCCAAAACTCTATGATGGATTGATCTATCATTTTTAAGATTGTTATGGCAGGCTAAAGCTTTATGAGGGATATAGATTATACTATGTTGATAATGATTATGTTAATGGTAGTACCCAAATCTACAAGAATATTTGATATGGACTTGTTCCCAATTGTTACAATCATCACAGGACTACTAGGGTCTCTGTATTTAGGAATAATTATGTTTCTTACTAGCAAATCAATAGTTTTTCTAGTTACCTGAATAGTTTTAGGATATTATTTATTCATTACTAGTGATTTGATTCATAATATTTTAATGATTTGATTCAACTTAAGAATATCCTTAATGTCTCTTAACAATGGATTTATATCTTCATTTCTCTTAATCCATGCATCAATTAAGAATCCTCCATAGTTTTTAATTCATTAAGTCTCTCAATAAATGTAACAACAATAGGATCTTGAATTGTGGTTGGTGAGATTGGAGTTGTTTTGGATTATACCTTTTATTTATTTGGTTCTTAGACTATAGGTGACTCAGGAGTGTTTTCCTCAATGGTAATTTTATTTATGGTAATGGGTGAATCTCCTACTACCTTTCCTAACCTGAGCTATCATTATTACACTTAGTTAAATCATTTGAAATGCTACTTTCTTGATCAATTCCATAAATAGGAGTATTTTGCCTATTCTTAGGATTTACTACTAGTTGGGTGGGTAAATATTATTGGTTAACCCATTGTTTAATTGGTGATGGATGATGTTTTGAAGGCATCAAACCCTATTATGAATTAAACCTTCTCTACATTTTGTATTCTTGATTTGGCCATTGAGGTGGTGATTGTTATCTCCAATATGGTTGATTGTTTTGCTATTGTGCTCAAGTTTGTGAAGGATTTTGAAGCATTCCCCACATATTTAGAATACATTATTGTGTACCCCATGGTTATGGTAGTGTTGGTGGTCCCCACATTTGTGTTGTGACTTGTCTAGCCCATGGTGTCATCCATGGTTTGGAAGGAAATCCTGGACTAAATTGATTTTGAGGCATGGAATACTAATTTTATTATATTTGGATAAAGTTCACTTCCTCAAATGCATGTACTACTTGTTTGACCTAGTTTCTCATCCTAGGAATATGTTTTTAATTCTTGGTAACATGGTCTAGTTCATAAATACCACATGCCTTTGTTTTATATAAATGACAATCTTTTAAAAAATGTTTGAGTCTACATTTAGGACAATATTGACAATTATTCAATGTTGGTGGCATTGGATTTTTATTTGGGGCCATCTAATGTTGATGTCAATTATACTATAATATTTATTTTTAAATTAGAAAATTCTTCCATTAATTGGCCAAGTTTAGGTGATTTTTCTAGCCTTGATTTCCTTATTCTAGGTCTTTTCTTGAAATAGTTAGTACATAATACTAAAATCTGATGAAAACTAAATTTGTCAATGTCACCCTTTTCCATTAGGTTTAAAGCATCAAGCGCATCATCATCTAGGAATTTAATAAATACTATATTTAATACCTCTTCTATGATTTGGTAACCACTCTATTTATGGGAAAATATAAAACTATCAAGGTAATCTTCTAAGGTTTCATCTTCATTTTGTTTGATCTTAAAAAAGTCTTATCTCCATTCTTTGACTCTACAAAAATCTTGATATTTATCAAGTAATTTATTTTCCATTTCATCCTGAATGCATATAGAATTACCCTCAAGGCCCATGAACCATTTCATGGTTGCATCCTTAAGTGTAGATGGGAACAACTCTAACTTTTGATTGTCTATGGCATAGTCATATGTTTGGTAGAGAACCTAAAATTAAAATAGGAATTGATCTAAATCCTATGAGGATTGACCTCTCAAAGTAGGTAAAATAGATGGTGAGATATTTTTCATGGATGTTCTATCATCAAGACCTAAGTTGATTAGATAGGGAAAAGTTTTACCTTATTGAGGTTATCAATCAGGGTTTTCTACATGTGCATGTTCATCTCCCATATTTTATTCCCAAATTTGGTTATTAATCCAACCTAAGTTCTCTTCTTGGGTTCTCAACCTATGGTCTACTTCAAAAGGATAATCTTTGTTGGTGATTAGATCTTCTTCTTATAGATCTTGTGGATAAAATTTGACTATTTTATAAAGGTGATTTTTTAGGATCAATTATTCCTATAAGAGAAGATGTCCTAAATATAATTATTCTTGTAGGATCTATTTGTGAGGATGAACATTTTTTTGTATAAGAATAATAAAAAATTTGTATATGGATTTCAATTGCCTTTCTTTCACTTCCTGATCTTTCTAGCAAGGATATAATTATCTCTTCTTGTTTTATTTGGGAATCTTTAGAGATAAACCATCCTTTAGAATCTCTTGGGTGGTTATTAAATCTAAGGATTCCAAGATTATTTTTGTGGTTTTGGGGTATATGAATGTTTTTAAACTTTCCTTGTATAACTCTAATATATAGTCTCACTAACACTTATTGATTAAGATTCCCTGACAATGGTGCTAAAAATGATAGGTTGTCTTTATACCTCTCATTTAACCAATTAATGAATTGGTGTCATTTTATACCAAGGCTATTGTCCAAGGATATATGTAATGAGACTGTTGGGTATATGAGTTAACAGTTCATTGTTTGGAGTGTCTACTCTATTGTTGATGTCTAAATCTTATGATAGCTAATAAGACTCTAATTCTATGTTGTATTGAAGTAAATCTAGAAATTTTGGATAACGAAATATCTCTTATGGCATTCCTAATTAAAATTATTCTTCAATTCACACCATCAACATACATAACTTAAACTTCTATCATAAGACACTATGGTGTCCTCATTCAACTTGCCTAGCTAGGTAGGATAGTGTGATATTTTAGAATGTGAGAATGTTGATTATCTATTGTCACATCGACTGCTTCTTGATAGATTATAACTATGGGGATGAAATAAAAAAACTTTAATTCTTATGAAATTTAAAAGTAGGCTTTGCATAAAGTAAACTCACTTGCATTGAATTGAAACACACTTTACATTTAATGACAACACACTTGCATTAAAATGGAAATCACACTTTACTTTAAAAGGGAAATCATGCTTGCATTGAAGAGGGAAATCACACTTTATAGTAAAATTAAATATACCTGAATCAAAATAAATATAATTTTAAACAATAAACTGAAAATACCAATTACCCTAATCTTTAGAGAGAAGTGAGCCATTGCTCCTTCCTCAGAACAAGATCAACTTTTACTTAATAATTAAAAAGAATGCTAAACTTTATTTCATTATTAAAACAAACATATATAGATATGAAATTACACTTGAAAGTTTCTTCTTTATTCTCTATTATCTAATTTTTTGACTATTCATTCATTATCTAGAATGGGAAGGTGACATGTATTTAAAACACATCTCAAAAACTATTCTTATAATACAAAACATGGCAATCTAAATAGCCAAATCTACTTATTTAAAATAGAGTATCTCAAAATCATATCCCATGCTTATATGGAAGTGTTGGAATTGATTCAACTAAAAATATACTGAGAAAAACTAATATATATCTAAAGAGATTATATTTGGTTTAAAAAATATAAATACATTTATATCTAGATTATTTTAAACAAGTATTATAAATAGTAATGTTTAAAAGAAGATATCTAAAGAAGGAAAATCTATATATATATATATATATATATATATATATCTTTGGAGTTACTATCTTGATCTCAACGGTACATCTATGCATCTTCAAAGTATCTTCAAAGTTGTAGATCTTCGAAGGTCAATGTGTTATTTGTTTAATCTTTAAAAATGTTGTCAAAAATGTTGATAACTTCTCAAAATGATCCCACCATAGGGATGTATCTTTATATATATAATTGTCCTCATTTCATCCAAATTAGACACAAATAAAAATATTGACAATCAACAATGTATCGCATTGAAATAAAAGACAATTTCACTCATTTCCTACTTAGATGAGTCTTTAATTATTAAATGTAATACAATTTATAACCAAAGGGAAACAATTATGGATAGTCTATATGAGATATAATGAGCTATATGAAATAGTCATCATAGATCACTACAAAAGGTACTTATTTATACATCAAAAAGTGAGATTAAATCTCCTAATCTATAGGTGATTATGCCTCACAATGTAGCTAATCACACATAAGAAATATCTAACTTAAATAACCTATGCTACATTTCAATCAAATGTGTAACTACACCATGAGACATTTATTACATATAGGCTAGGATAAATTAATTATTATAACATTTTAATTTCATTTGTTTATGCATAAGGCTACTTGTAGGGTCTAAAGTTAGGTGGTGTACTTCCTAGAATGAGCCTAGTGGCATGATCATTTATGTGGCTTAGAGGAAGTCCTTTCGGAATGTCACCATAAAAAAATAGACTGATCATCTAGTACTCTTTGCATATCATGATGTTTAGACTCCTTGGTGGGATGGATCTCTATGGAAAATAAGAATGCCACCAATCCCTCAACATATTTTTGTAGAATCTTCATCAAAGAATGGAAACTAACCAATTGTTGATATTTTTCTCATAATCCATGTAGTTTAAATGTTTTACCTTTTGAATAGAACTTCATGAATAGTTCTTATAAATTCATCTCAATAATACCCAAATTGGTGAGCCAATGTACTCCCAAAACAATGTCATCTCCTCCCATGGGAATAGCAAACATTGAGGAATCAAATAAGTTGTCTCCCAGAGTAAGCTTAATTCTATAAAATTTTATAGAGTATTTGACTATACCATCATCTACAATCATGACTTAAAATTATAGAGCTGGATAAATAGAATAATTCAAATGAGTAGGCAACTTACTATTGATGAAGTTATGTGTAATACCAGATTCAATTAACAAAGTCACCTTATGTTTTTTAATAAAAACCATCATATTAATATTTTGAGTAGTACTAATTCCTAAAAGTACATGAAAATATATATTAGGTTTAGAATCTCCACATTCATCCTCAAGCTTTTCCAAACTTGCCCCTAAAACCTCATCATCATCTTCCTCGTCATTTATGCCTTAAATGTATAATAACTTATTTTCTTCACATAAATGTAATTTTATTGATTTAATATCACATAAAAAACACAAACCTTTTACATTATTTTATTCAATTTATTTAGGGCTTAGTATAGTAGGATACACAACTGATAGTGCTTATAAAGTTCAATCAAAGACATTAGTGAAATGTCTTCACTTGGTCAGCTATTTTTCCTCAACTATACATACACTTCGTATGGATTCATATACATTATTGGGATGAAACATGTGAAACTAAAATTTGTTGTTATTTCAAAGGCTACCCAAAGTTATGTCAATCATATTTTCTTCAGTGATGTCTACCACACGTAAGGAGAGACTATAAAATTTCCTAGCTAGCTAAAGTAGTTTTAAGAGACACTATTATAATAAAAAAGCTTCAACTCCTTTAAAAAATTGACCATGAAATTGGGACACCCTTATTTATATTTTTAGCACACAAATAGCAATACCAAATGAACTAATTAAGTTCTAGATATAGAGAGGCCATGAAATAAAGAGTTTGATTTAATTAAAATATTTTTTTAATTTTAGTATACCATGTAAGTGAATCCTTACCATCAAACTTATGTATGTCCATTTTTCACAACATTTCCTTCAGCCTCATATTTTTGTTAGAATCATTTAGATTGGAAGACCCTAAATCGAATGGTAGAGATTTATTTTTAAAAGTCTAAGCTACAACATTCTCCAATTGCCTAGTTAGTTGTTACAATTTATCCATGAATCCATTAATCTTCCCTCTCATCCCCATGACTTCTTCTTTAACCTCATGGAGATCATCTTTATACACGATTTCATGTAACTATTTTTGAAGGTGTTGAAAAACCACTCAAATAATCAGATCTGATTTTTTAGACTCCATGTTATGTTGGTTAGGGTATTTAGATTTGTATTTCCCTTTCTTACATCCATAATTATTTGGCCTAATAATGCATAAACACTAGGGAGTTTCCACCCTGAAAAAATGTTTCAATAGAAGATATTGTTATGATCACCTCACCAAGATGAATATAAAAACTACTAATGTGCATAAGGGTCAAATAATTTATCCCAAAAAAGTGTACTGGCAAAATATACCATTATTGTCTCATAGTGATGAATCCAATGACTACTAATTTGTAAAAGGTTAAATCTTTGTTGACTACCTATGTTTGTCCACTAGATTGAGGATGATAAGATGAACTATGAACCAATCAGGGACCCAAAGATGAAAATAATTCATTCAAGAAATTAATAGTAAATATGGGATCTATATCGCTTACAATGAACCATCAAGTACCATGTAATTTCTAGATCAAATTTAAAAAACAAGAAGCTATTGTACTACAAACAAAAGGTTGTGATAGGGAACAACAATGAGCATAGTTAGTGAGTCAATACAAAGCCACCATGATAAAAATTTTACCCTTATAATTAAATAACCTTGTAATGAAATACAAGCAAAGCTCATCTAAACATTATTTAGGGATGGATAAAGGGTGTAAAAGACCTAGTGTCTTAAAGGTATCCCCTTTTTTCTATTGACATATCATGGATTATGACACATATTTATGGACATCCTCCTTGAGTCCCTCCCAAAATAAGTCTTACTTGATTCTATGATATATTTTCAAAGATATGGAGTGGCCTCTGAGTGGAGAGGCATGAATTCCATGAAGAATTTTATGTTTGAGGATAGAATGCTTATAAAGGTAAAATATATATTTATACCACAATGCATTCCCCTTCCATGTATTTTTTTTAGATTCATCATAACCCTAGTGAATATTTTGAATGAAATCCTTGGTACCATTTTCATTCTCCCATTCTAATCTTGATTCCTCTAGCTAATCTACTTACCACATGGTCATGGCACATAACAATGCCTCAATCAATTCATCTCATTGAGAGAGGGTATTACTCACCACATTTTATTTTCCTTTCTTATAAATTATTTAAAAATCATAACCTAACATTTTAGTCACCCATTTTTTTCTTTAGATGACAATCATTTCTCCAAGTATTAGAGGCTATTATGATCAATATTTACCTAAAAGTGATGACCCATAAGATAAGGTCTCCATTGTTGGAATACATGTAGAATACAAATAATCTCTTTCTAATAAATTGGTTTGAGCCTCTTTTTTTCCTTAAATTGGTAACTTTAAAATGTAATTAGTCTAACTTCTTGCATTAGTATAACCCCCATGACATATCTCAATGTGTCTCACCCCACAATAAAAGTTTTTAAAACATTAGGAGTATCAAAACTAGTGTTGTACACATATCCATTTTGTTCAAATGCATTTTTAGATGAATCATTCCATTGGATGGAGTCTTTGTTCAATAAATAAGTGTGTGGGGTTACAATTCTACCATATGTTTTACCAAACCTATGATAGTAACCAAATATCCCCATAAATCCTTAGAGGTTCTTGAGGATCATGGGAACCTGCCACTCTATCATTGCTTTAATTTTTTTAAGATCAACTTTCACTTCTTCATGTGAAATAATACGACCCAATCAATCAACCTCTTCAATACCAATAGAACATTTGTAAGGTTTGGAATAAATTTGATGTTGTTCAAAAACTAAATGTATCTATTTCACATGCTTCAAATGGTCTTCCTAATTTTTATTTTATATGAGGATATCATTAAAAAAATAATAAAAACTTTAACAAAAATGGCCTAAAAATAGTAACCATCAAACTCTGAAATGTAGATGGTGCATTTGTGAGGCCAAAAGGCATGCCCATAAATTTATAATGGCTTTCATGAGTTATTAAAGTGGTTTTATGTATTGATGTGGAGGTTTCTTCCTAAAACTTCCTCATTTATTACCTCACTTTGATATCTTCCTTGAAGGACCTCAATCATCTATTACTTTGATTTATCATGCAAGTACATTGATCCATTCTTCTCACACTTAAACACTCTAGTCTTCATTAGGAACCTAAGCCTATTATCATGCATATTCCTCTCTCTCTTTATTAATATATATCATCCATAAACACTCTCTATAATCTCCCTCTTCTAGTACCAATACCATCCTATACACTTTTTTCATCTCTTCACTCTACTTACTTTGTCCAAACTTACTCATTATCTAATAGCCTCATAGGCCTAAAGGATTAATGTAAGGTTCCATGTTTCATAAATTTTCATGATGGATCATATGGGCATACACTTTCTTAGTTTAACCTCCATTAACGTCTAATCAAAATCCTTAATCCCCAAGTTTTCACTTTCCACCAATCTTCACTTTCCTTATTTAGGACCTTTCTTTATAGCCTTGTTTTAGGACAAATCCAGTAGTTGGGAACAATATGCAAAGATTAGAATAAAAATAAATAAAATTTTAGACACATTATCCTCTTATATCTTCATGAAAATTTTTAAGACCTAACTCTCAATGAAAGCCTACTAACTCAACACCCCCCTCAAGTAATTAGGTTTCTTTAGGCCTAGTTTAATGCCACAGACATGGGGACCATAATGTAAGGTAATTTAATAAATTATAACCTCAAAAATATTTTATTACACATTAAAATACATCAAATTCCAAAGTTTGGGTAGTTTTTCTGGATGGAACAAAATTTATTCAAGATTCCATTTACAAACCCAAGGTTTAGTATTGATAGGGACGCACGAACTATAAATCACATAATTTGAGTTTTATGAAATTTCAAAATCTCATTCCACTTAAAAAATATATATTTTATTTATTTATATGTTTCCAATGGTTATATTTTCATATACAATCATAAAACACTCCCAACAAGCAAATTTCAAAATTTTGAGTTATGTTTAGGACTGTGTGTGAAGGTTTGTTTATCTCTTACTCTTTTAAAAGGAATTCAAGAATATAAATGTGTTTAATTATTAAAATTAAAAATATATACCCTATTTATGATCCAATAAATTAATAATCACTTAAACAACTATCAATAATGCAAAGAATACTTACCAATCTTGGTTGTACATGAGCAGAATTACTTCTAAATAGATTAGGTTGTAGGTGAATTTATGATTACCCTAGACATAATTATGAGAAACCAATTTTTACATATAAAATAATAATATAATATTTATTACATACCATTAAAATCATATAGTAACACAAATCTCTCTCAATCCTTCTTTTATTCACTGATTTCCTTGACATACAACAAGCAAAACACATAATTTACACAAAGGCAAAGTTCTTCATCAGATCTTGACCATTATTGGACTCTATACCCATATCATTTGGATAAATATTGTCCTATAATCTTATACTAATATCCTACAACACACTCTCTATGCACCCCTTATCAACATGCATTTTCCAATCTTCTATATCACTCAAACATGTAAAGTCATTCTCACACAAGGCCATTTCCACATAGATGGCAGTTATAAATTTCTTGTTTCTTGGTTTTATTGATATTTAATATGAATTTTATGTTATTAAACAAATAAAACACATAAAATACCTATAAAAAATATTTACCAACCCTTTTATTTCCCACAAGGCTCAAAACATCACTCTAGGCCTAGTTCTAGAAGTCAAATTTTCAAATTTTACTTTTTAGACAGAAAATAAAAAATTCATAGAAAAACATAACCTAAAATAATAATAATGACATAAATACCACCTAAGGGTCCATATAATGCCCATATCACCTACACAAGACTGAATATGGTAATTATGAGACTAGTTAACATACTAACTTCTTAAACTACCTTGTGATGCTCTGGATCAAGTATGTCCTCATGACGGATTTGAATATGATGATACCTAGAGTGAAGGTTTAATTTTATTAAAAAAAAGAAAAAATTAAAATAATATATGAAACTATAAATTACTAGAATAGGAAGCTTACCTTTCATTGTGTACTTTTTTAGTTCTCTATAGTCTGGGCATATCCTCCAAGTGTGATCGTTCTTCCACACCATGACCACACTGAAGGAATATTTGATGAATATTTTATATGATTCCTACATATAAAATATCATATAACATGATTTTAATCTCACTCTTATAGACATACAAATACCTATAGGTTATGATGTTGGGTGGTCTACTTCCCCAAATGATCCTGATGGCATGATCATGCACACAACTTGGAGTAAGTCTTTTTTTCATGTTACCAAAAGTAACATAATGATCATTTAATCACTATATTAAATTTTGGGGAGAATTTAAATGATATTTTGTGATTATATATGACTGTAGCCTTGTACACTTGGCAAAATTAAACTTTGTCTATTCTTCTTAGTTTTACATATGCCTTGTTTCTACAAGCCTTGTATCTACTCTATATTATGTCCCTTGGCCTATATCTTAGTCTAATTAGTCTTATATTTATAAAATAGACATGTTATATTTCTCAAAATATTTAAAATGTACTTATCTTACACCTGTAAAAGTTTTAATATTATACATGTTTTGCTACTCCCAGGACACCAACATTTGATACATACATTAGCATCGATGTTATTGTCCTACCCTGACTCAAGTGTATAGTTATTTAAAGTCATCCAATATGAAAATGAAACATATTCCAATGGTGAGCCTATGTTATTTCATGTGAGTTATCTCCTAATAGGATTTGTATAAATACAATATCATCCCTCATTCACTCTTCGCCTAATAATCAAACCAAAAAGACCAAGGGAATTATAAAAACACTCTATTCAAGCATTAAATTTCTAAAATTATTCCCTATTTCCATACCAATAATAGGTAAAACACTATAGGTTTTAATTACTAAGGGAGTGCTCATGAGTTGTTATTTACCATGTTATAAGCTAGGTCATGGTTGTACATTCTTTACAAACATTACATGATTCACACACAAGTGAACACATAAGAGATAACTACATAAGTCTGATGACCTCTTATATAGTATTAGATACATCGGTAGTTCCCTTTCATAGTAGGGTCATTATGGGTTAGCTTGACACTATGTGCCCACTAACTCATTTTTTCGCTGAGGTCATATTAAATATGGAAAGCTAGGTTTTTTTCATTTCATAAGGGGTGACAATCAATGACTCAAATCTAAATGTAAAAAATAAAAGGTGAATCAAAACCTAGAATCATCTAGTTTTTCACATCTTATTTCATGATATTCCATATAGGACACTAACATTGAACCCAAATAGTAGCATTGATGCAATTGTCTAGGGCTGAAGTAACTATCAAGAGAGCTAGAGGCAATAGATCTAGATTCTGACAATTGTTTCATAATTTTCTTCCCACCTAATTTCAACCTATTCTAGATAAAAATATACATTAATATCATAATAATATAAATACATCACTTATTTTTCATTTTCTATATCTAGCATAGTTTTAATTTTCATTAATAACTTATCTCAGTTTAATAAATTCAGTATATGGTATATATTAGTTTAACATTTAGTTGGCCTAATGTATATCTATTATTTACATTTTTACCCTATCATTTACATATTCTTAACTCTATCTAACCAAGAGGATACACATCTAACTTAGGGTTAAATAGTAACCTAGTAATGAAATATATGGAATCCTCCTCCTAACATTGGTTGGGATGGATAAAGGTTGTAAAATACAAAGTGTCCCAATGATTTTCCCAATGTTATGTTGACATATCATGAATTCCACCACATATTTTTCGACATCACCCTTGACTCCTTCCAAAAAGAAATCTTGATTGATACTATGATATGTTTTCAAAAATCTAGCGTGACTTCTAGGTGGAGAGCCATGAAGTTCCTAAAGAAGTTTATGTTTGAGGAGAGAATTATTATAGAGGTATAATTTATATTTATACCATAATTCATTCCCCTTAAATGTATATTTTTAATATTTATTATAACCCTACACAAGATTCAAAATCAAATCCTTGGTATCACTATCATTCTCCCATTTTGATCTTACTTCCTTTAGCTAATCTACCAACCACATGGTGATGGTGCATACCATTGCCTCAAATGATTCATCCTGCTAGGTGAGGGCATCAACCACCACATTTTATTTTCCTTTCTTATACACTATTTTAAAATCATATATTAACATTTTAGTCACCCATTTCTATTGTTCTTCAAATGATCATCATTTTTTTTAAAAAAATATTGAGGCTATCATTATCAATATTTACTTAAAATTGATGACCCATGATATAAAGTATCCATTTATTGATTGGTATTTACCTAAAAAGGATGAATGATCAAATAAGTTCTCCATTGTTTAGCTACATGCATAATATCCATCATCTCTTTATCATTTATTGGTTTGAGCCTATTTTTCCCATTCAATTGGTGACTTTCAAATGCAAATGGTCTACCTTGTTGCATGAGTATAGGATCTATTCCATATCTTAATGTGTCACACTCCACAACATTTTGTTTTTGAAGATCAGGAGCAGCCTAAATTGGACTTGTGCACATAACCATTTAAAACTATTCAAATACCTTATTAGTTAAATAAATCCACTAGAATTTGTCTTTTGTCAATAAATAGATGAATGGGGTTGAAATGCTAACATAATTTTTGACAAACTTGTGATGGTAACCAATTAGCCTAAGACATACTCAGAGGTTATTAAGGGTCTTGGGAACCTACCACTTGATCATCACTTGGATTTGTTTAGGATAAAATTTCACTCCATATCAAAAAATGTGATCCAATTACCCCACCTATTGGACACCAAAAACACATTTATAAGGTTTGTCATATAAATGATGTTTTTATAGAAATAAAAGTACCTATTTAACATGCTTCAAATGGTCTTCCTAATTTTTTTATTATATGAGGATATCATCAAAAACACCGCTACAATATTTATAAAATATGGTCTAAATGTATTATTCATCAAACTCTATAATGTAAATAGTGCATTTATGAGGCCAAAATGCATGACCATAAATTAATAATAGCATTATTAAGTTTTGAAAGTGGTTTTAGGTATGTCCTCATTATGGATTCAAATCTTATGATACCCAAAGTGAAGGACTAACTTGGTAAAATAAACAACACCATGCAATTCATGTAACAAATCATAAATTATTACAATAAAAAAACTTATCTTTGATGGTGTACTTGTTGAGTTATCTATATTTTGAGCACATCCTCCAAGTTTAAAATTTATTGTACACCATGACCATAGGGGAGGAATTTTCCCTTTGAATATGTGGGATGATTCCTTCCTCCAACATATCTTGTACCATATTTTCAATTTCACTCTTATAGGTATAGGGATACATGTATGGTCTGATGTTTGGTGGCTTCTTGGAATGATCATGATGACATGATAGTGTATGTGACCTGGAACAAGTGTTTTTGGCATGTCATCATAAATAACATAATGGTCATCCAATTCCATTTGTAATTTAAGATGTGTAGACTCCTTGTAGTTTGAACCTCTGTGTGTAATTCCCAAAATTTACCACTCAAACACACACAAAACCACACCAATTTTTTTTCAACACTTCAATGAATGTATTAACTCCTATAAATAGAAAAATAGTAACACTAACATGCAATACAAAATCAAGTGAACATAAAAACACAATAATACTATAAAGTTGTGCTTCAACCATTTATACTTTAATCTACCACACAAATCAAAACATACAAAGATTCAAGGATCAAATATAACTTAGACCAATTATTAGTGATTCAATTTCTATCAATTTGATACAACATGAATTCCAATGATTAGAAGGCATAAAAAAACACTTAAGGCTGCATAGATTTCAATTCTCTTTATGAATTTACCATGAACCCCACAACCAAGTAAAATATAAATTTTATAATTTCAACTTTACAAATAGGGAAGCTTCACATCTAAACTTAGTTAACATTAAAAAATATAGATTAATGAATAATAAAAATTAAAGGAATAATTGGGTCAATGCAAAAGTTGAACAATCCAAAATTAATCTTAAGACAATAAAGGTTCAACAAGACTAAAAAGATTACAAAAGGACTCAAGAATAAATACCTAAATAAGGTTTACACTATTATGAAATAATGAGTCCAATTTTTATGAAACATCACCATAGGATAAGTATTGTCTCAAAAAATGAGTGAAAGATATGAAGAATAAGTATATCAATCTAAAAATAATAACATTTTTTGTCATACCCAAAAAACAATGACAAATAGGGTTCAAGGAGGATTGACCAAAAATATCAAACATAGTTGAATACCAAATACAAGAGGTCAAACATGAATATGAAAATCAAATTAAGAGGCTAAAATTTTCATATTTAGGAAATCTTAAGCTTGGTGATTATTAAAACACTCTTTTTAGAATGAATTCATAGAATTAAATTAGAATAACACAAAATTTATAAATAGTTTTTATTTTTAAAAGAGTTATTAAAAATATAAAATGGTATAAAAAATAGAAACCAAAAGATAATATCTAAATTTAAAGGTAAAAATATTGGTAAATAGATTTTGTTTCTAATGGAACCCATTTCTATCTATTTATTAGGCATCGATTTTAGAGCGTGTTCACTAGAAAAGAAGTAAGGTAAAAATGATTTTCCCTACAAAAGTATTTAGGAATCAAGGTACCATTTTGGTTCAAATGAGTTAAAATTTATTTAAGTACTATAAACCAATTCTCTTAGCTAGTGATAATTATTGTTGAGTTTTAGATTCAAGTTTAGACTAATTTATCTATTTTTAAAACTCACTTTCTGAAGGATAACGAAAGGCTAAAACACACCAAAAAATTACTACTAGGAAATCAATTTAGTGAAATAGATTCTATAATATTTAAAAATATTTGACCCATAGTATTAGGATTATAAATAGTTTATTAAGACCACCAAGAGGATAGTGCCAATAGTCGATCTTGAGGAAATGTAATGTTTGTTTATGGTTTTGGTTGTCTAAATGAATTACACTTTAGTTTGTTTGACACAAGGTTAGTTTAATATAACTTATTGGCTTGGTTCATTTATTAAGCATTTAAATGTTAAGGAAGTAAATAAAAGATATTATGCTCAATGCCAATCATTTTTAGATAGTTAAAGTCTCCATTGATTCATTGTAACTATGAGTGTAAAATAAGCCTAAATCTACATTCTTAAAGCTATTTATAGATTTAGTTATCAAGTTATGTTTTTATGTTTTAAAGGAATTTATATTACATAAGTAAGTTTATATAAATTTATATATTTATAAATTCAACCCTACATAAGGATGTTGTTTCCAAAATGTCATAATCTCATGATAAAACAAATAATTTATAATATTCAAAAGACTAATAATTTATGGAATAACAAATAAAATATTTATTTTAAAATAAGATGCATTAATTTTATTCCAATAACAAAATGTTAGAATTACAAATATATAAAATACTCTAACTACATACACCACTACATGTATACACCTAAACATTATATTGAGTATGTATAAATTATCTAATGTTGACCTCTACTTACAATCAGGGGGGAAATGGATTACACACACACACACACACACATACATATACAAACACATACATATATATCATCTTATTTTATTTTATTTTATTTTATTTTAAACAAGAAAACTATTATAATCAATTTAGGTGGGCAAAAGTGGAATAAATTAGGTGATTTTAAGAGATCAATTTTTTTTTGTTTAATTTTAAACAAGGAATCCATTATACCTTATTCAATGGAAAAATAGGAATAAATATATTCTTAGAGATCTAAGGTTTGTATATATATAAATTTTAATTTCTTAGATTCAAGAACAAATACCCAAAAGGAAATATGGTTCCTAAAACTAATAACATATTTTCAAAATCAAATAACAAGATTTGTTGAACAAAATCATAACTAATACACACCCCAAGGTTTCATTCAATATTTAATATGCTCATTAGTTTGGAAAAACTTAGGAATTTAAAAGAACTCCCTTAACTATTTAATTGAAGTTCCTTGTTTCATTTAGTTGTTATTCCCTCCTTCATCACCCCTTCCTCCTCCATATTTATTCTTCATTCTCCTTCCACTTACATTTTTCCATGGAAAATATTTAAAATGGGCTCATATCTCTACTAGGTTGACTTTTTATTGGAAAAGGTAATGCTTGTATATTATTTTATTTTATTTTTAAAATTAGGGTTTCCACTCCTTTATTTTAATTCATTTAAGTGTTTGTTATTATTTTATTTTTATCTAATTAGATTAATTATTACACTAAAAATTAGGTAAATGAATATATTAAATTTATTACAAAACAAATAATACTATTTTAACCTATATTAATATATAAATATGATCATACAAATATGCATATTAATATGTATAGATATTCGAGTAGCCATATTTGATCCAAATTTATTTATTTATAAATACTATGAATAAATATATAGATTTATTAATTTAATTTAATTGTCTACATAATACCTTTTTAATATACACTATTTCAATTTATTTTCTTCATTTCTTAATTTTGAAAGTACATAAAAGAAATCTAGTAATAGGGTGTGTAGAAGAATGTCTGGTAGAATGCATGTGTGAATCTAGATGAAGGTGGGAACTAATCTTTGGTTAGGAAGGAATAACCTACAGATCATAAGAGACACTTGAAAGGGGGTTGTTAGATGGTTGGTTGAGTGAATTTTCTAGCATGCACTAGATCCAAGAAGCACAAGCTTGCTAGAAGATTGTCAATCCACTTTTATGACAATTAAGTCTAGAAATGATAAAAGAAGATACTTGAATTCAATGATATAAAAGTAAATATGTGCTATAAAATAAGAGATAACTTTCTTACTAAATAAAATGATCAAATTTTGATGCTAGGATGGTCAAGGTTTGGCTTAAAAAATCAAAAAAGGTCCTATTATCAGGGGTAAACTTAAAAAATGGGGATTGATTTGAGGCCAAAGGGTTAAAATGGCTTGACATAAAATTATATCATAGTGAACTATCAATAGTTAGGGGAACCATCAGTGGTTGAGGCAAACCATCGATAGTTGGGAAATCATCAATGGTTGTAGCTGACTATTAGTGGTTAGGTGACCATCAATGGTTACTTGTGTAAATCTGGAGGTAATTAGAATAATAAGTATACAATTAGGATTTTAGATAGACAGAGGTTGGATATAGGGCTAAAATTTGGAAAGTGAGGTATTGGTAAATCTAATAGGGTAGAGGGATTAAAAACTAGATAAATTAAAGAACATAAGCATAAGATACCTAAAACATAGTGGAGGGATCCCAAAGTAATATAGCTAGAGTGATGATGTTTTGGTCCTTTGAAAGTGATTTTGATAGAGTTTTAGATCTCTAGTGATGATTCTCACTTGTTGATATGGATGTTCAATACCTACAAGAAAGCTTGAATACCAAATGATAGATAGTTGATTCTCCCCTTTTCACTTCCTCCTCTTCTCCTTTTATAGGTAGAAGTTTGATAAATAAAATAGAGGAAGTTAATAATTTGATGGAGTATAAAGTTACCTTTTTTCATAGCTTTAAATTCTTATTTTAAAGGTGAGTTACCATTCAAAGAGTTTTTGATCTCACATAAGAGTTGGTAATACTTTAAAGTTTTTAAAGCAAGATTGATGACAAACCATCAACTGTTATGCCAACCATCAATGGTTAGGTTGACCATCAGTGGTTGAGGGGTCAGGAAGAGATGGATGGAAAAATAGATGAATAAAGTGATGCAATGAGCCCAGGGTTAGGTTTAAGTTGTAAACAAGTCTAATGGACTAGGTGGTCCACTAGACATAAATTCAAATGAGGGTCTATAGTAGTACAACATTGAAAATTATAATGTGTAGTTTCTAGGTGTCTACATTTTTTCCATTTTTTTATATAACTTTAAGCAAGCTACAAAATAAAAATAGGAGGCTGGTCAAGGTCTAGGCTAGTTGCCCTGAGTATGGGAGGAGGTATTCCCCCTCAAACTAGGAGATGAGTGAGGTGAATACAAAATTGGGTCAATGTTTGATAAATGAGATATGGGTGTTCATAAGGTGGGTGACGCTAAAGGGGTTTGGAACTTGAGATGTGAACCTTCACACAACATGTGACTAAGACTAAAATTCAAGATCACACAAAGACTAAAATTACCAATGGTGTTCAAAATATGTTTGAGATCTATAATGAAAAGAGAGGGTAATTAGGCCATAACATTGGTCATAACTGATCAAGTTACACCTATCAAACCATATAAACAAGGTTGGTGTGTTTTATAGGTATCTAGGTTAGGAAGTGCTCCTAAAAAACAACACAAGTGGTTAGGTCATGCATAAGGTGGTGTAAATTATAATTGGTCAACTTGGAAAAAGTGGTTGGTGTGGTCAAAGGACCATGTAAAGGCAAAATAAAACATGTGAAGAGGTTGGGTTAAAAATAACCAATGTCAAGGGGGACACAGTGTGATAGTTGGTGTGTAGGGTATTGTTTAGGTATGGAGGTAGCTGAGCTAACTCTAACTATACAAGGTGAGTGGACGTTGCCTACATAGTTCCATAGATATAAATATCTAAGAAGAACTTTAGGCCAAATGTAGTTTAAAGTGTGGTTGAGAGGATAATATTTATTGGGTTGGAAATGTAAGGGGAAGAGTAAGGGACCTAACCATTGATGGTTAGGATAGCCTTGAGGGTAGACTGTGAATGATCATCCCGACTATCGCTAGTTAGGGTAACCCTAAAAATCCATGACATAAAATTAAAACAAAAATTCTTTTTACTCATTACTAACCATGGCAATTATTATCCAAAAATTAGGTGATTATGGTGAGTTTGGCCATTGTGAAGTATTGATCATGTTAAGGTGGAGGTAGTTGATTGGATGAGTGCATGTGTTTGAGTGTGTAATCGCTAGAGGGAGAATGAGGACATGGTCAAGTAGTGGTGAGAGGGATTCATCCACTCCATCAATCATAGAATGAGGTGGGTCTTGTTATAAAATTAGTAGAATAGGTGTAATACAAAGATATAGAGTGATTATAGGAAAATTATTGGTAGGGGGAAGTAGCGTATTATTGGTTTGAAACCAACAAGCTCAGGCCAAGATGTTTTAAACCTAGGTTATGATAAAATTATTGAAAACAGTAGTTAAAAATATAATTTGAGGGTGGGGTTAGGTTTAAATGGATAGTAGCTTAATAGTAAATGATAATTTTGTTATTGTAGAGTAAATGGTGTTTTTTAAGAAGGCTAGGTGGTAGGGTTTTGCCACTGATAGTCACACATAGTGACTATCAGTGGTTCAACCCAATCATTGATGGTTAACCCTAAGGGTAAAAGGGGCCAAAGGACTATCGATGGTTCCTTGAATCATTGATGGTCAATTTTAAGAGTTAGGCATTCAAAAGGTACTTAATGTCTTTGGACATGTTAAGGGATGTTTAGTTTGATGGTTATATTATTTTTTAATTATTTCTTGAAGTTTGTGAATGGTATGAAGGGAGGTACATGAGGGATAAAGTTGTAGGGGTTATATTAGAAAATTTAGGAATAAGTTGGTAGAGTGTTGAAAGGAGTAGATGATGAAAAAGCTTAGGTAAGAATTGTTGTATCAAAATGGCGTAGGTCCTAGTAAAGATTGAATTAGAGTGGAAACACTTAGGGAAGAATCTAATGATAGTGGTGTGATAAAGGCCCATGTGTAGATTCAGATAAGGAACTAAGTCCCTAAGATATTCATAGAGGTTCAAGATGGGATGATACATGCTAAGTAGATGTAGATGGAAGAGCTTGGCCTAGGAGCCATGAGGCACTACTAACACCTATTATGGGATGTGGTAATGATTGTGGCACTCATCAAGAGATGGGATCCTAGCATAAACACTTTCCTATTTCCAAATAGGGAGATGTCAATACTATTGGAGGATGTCAATAGGATTACTTGGATTCTAATTCAATGGGATCTAATTTACCATGTGGAGAGTGATGAGAGAGACTACTTCATGGATCTAATTTATGGAGCTGATCAAGCCTAGGCTAGGTACCATACTGGTGGAGTTTACTAAATGTCCCTATCCAAGAGGGCCCCACAAGATACATGCCTTTTGACCATGATTATGATGGTTATATCATATTTTGTGATTCTATATTTGAATAGTGATCGATTCTTATGTTTGTTATTGGGAGTGTTGAAAGAGATGCTCCTATGGAGGATGGTATTTGGATGGGGCCCAGTGTTGCTAGTGTAGTTCTATAGATAGATTTGAGCCTTTAGAGTGTGGAGATGATATGGGATCAATGTTGGCTTCATGTTCTAATATTGGGAATATCAACACATATAGGTATTGAGACCACTTGGGCTACCCTAGGATAGATATGAGTCTAATGACTATAGGGTTGGTTTCATAAGTTGGCAAGGTGATTATGCACTTTCAAGAGTTGGTTATGGAGTTAGAGATATAGATTGGTTCTGAGATGCCCTAGATGTCTTGGTGGTTTTAGATATTATATAGATTCCTTATGTTAGTTGTCCCTTATGGATAGGTTATAGGTACCACACCCTATCATTATAGAGTTGCTAGTGGGTTTATGGGAGATGGGATGGAGAGACTAAATGGATATTAGTATATCAATTCTAGAGGTAGCTTGGCTTAGTACAAAACATTCCACCAGATGTTCCTTAGTATAGGAGGGAGGATGTAGAGTAATCACTTCTAGATACATAGTCAGATGCTATTATGTTGGATTATGAGGAGATTATAGTGAGAGCTCTCATAGATGATGTGGGATTTATTGATGGATACACGAGATGATACCAAGCTAAGTATATGGTCACAAATTTTGGATGGGAATATGGGGGATAACAGGACATAAATGTTGATCCTACACTAGTATAGGGTGGAAGACTGAATGACTAGATAGTGGGAGACCTTACAGTAGCATAGGCCCAAGTGATAGGTTTATAAGAAAATGTGATTGCATTTTAGGCACAAATAGTTACTTTGTAGGGGTAGATTTATACTCTAACAAGCAATCATGATCAGGTGAGAGGCACTCTTGGGTTGGTCATGTACGAGAGAGACTCTCTGAGATAAAAATTTGGGATGGCCATAGTAGGAGGAGGACCAACTGACTCAATTCCAAGGATATGGTATCTAGCCACCATGGAGGAGCTTAGATACTATGAAGTTATAGTGATAGTTTGGATATTAGATGTAATGAGATATGGGGAGTATAGGGCTAGCTTAGCTAGGGGTCTAGCAGTAGCTACACTAAGTCAATGGGAATTAATAAAAGTACAAGTAGGTACATTATGGGGTCCACCACTAGATGGTTGGGTAGGTGCAAGTGATTTTGGTTTTGTTATTTTAAGGCTCTTAGAGTTGATTTTTTTATGATGTATATTTTTTGTATATATTTTGATACTGACCAATGTGTCAATGAGGTGAGATGTATTTATGAGAGAGACATATATTATGACATGTATTCTTTTATATTATGATGATGTTATGAGTATATTGGTTAGGATTATGTTTAGGAAGATTACAATGTGATGTTGATGATTATGATCATTATTATGGTTTATGCCTATGTTTTTTATGATCAATTAGTTTAGGTATGATGATGAGATGTGATTATTACTACTATTATTATGTTGATTATGATTTTTATGTTGATTTGTGATCATGTTTATGAGGGTATGTGTGTATAATGGTTGTGATGTTTTTGATGATCATTTCATGATGTGATGAGGTTGGTTATGTTATGTTTATGTTGATTGGCTAGTTGAGGTATGATGATGATGATGATAATGTGGTGACTAGACTATAGAATGTTTAATTTAGGATAGTTTAAATAATGGATGTGATGATATTTTGCGTGATGCATTAAGACATATCAAAATGTTATATTAGTATGATGTGATAGTGTAGTGGATAGGTTTGACTTGATATGATAATAATTTTGGGATTGGTAATGGTATGATGTGATTCTTTTGATGTTATGGTAGGAGAGGGTGTAAGATTGTCTTGGTCATGGGAATACTTGACCATGCTAAAAGGAAATAAAGAAATACACACATGTTCACATGTCCCAAGAAATGGATAAGGAATATGTATGTTGTTCTAATTAGTAAGAACCTAATAATAAGAAACCATAGCTAGACCAACTTAGTGAACACAAGCCCATTAAGTACTTCATAGGAGCATGCTTTGATTGAGAAGAAGGGTGTCTTAATCACTTAATATCAAGTAAGATCATAGTCCTTTGAGTTTAGAGATGAGTGAAGGAGATATGTGTGATAGGTAGGAGGTTGAATGTTAAGTGGGTGAATTGTAACCTAATGTGGGTTAGTTTGGATCATCTATAGTTGATGAAAGAACTATAGTAGACAAGTCCATGCCTTATTATGATATGTAGACTGATAAATGTGGGAATTATACTAATGTCATGTATAAGAGCTGATTACAACATGATGGGATACTATGTAGATTGATCAATGCAGGAAGTCTACCAATGGTATTTCTAAGGGATAATTATGAATTACTTATTTTGATTTTGATAGATTTTTGTGTTTTTTTTTTCTATTTTAATAATTTGTTGAAGTTAATCGATGTGGGAAGCTTCAAATGATTTTTTCATATCCATCCTTTAAGGGAGTGGTCCAAAATTTGATTTTTATAGTTTTCCTTTAAGTGATCAATCTATTTTTAAACAAATTTAAATTATTGGGTAACTGTCCTTCAAGGGAGTAGTTTGTGATTATTAGCGAGAAGTGTTTTTTAATTCAAATTTAGACATGGACAAGTCTATTTAAAGGTCTACCTATAAGGGGGCTAGACTTTACCATAAGAGGTTAATGTTAAATGGAAAGGAGGGGTTGATAAATGAATGACCATGGGATTCCATCTATTAAAAGACAAAAATTATCCATGAGAACCATGTTACAGGTAGAGTCAAGGTACCCATACATAGGATTAGGTTTATATGTGACTTTAGACATGGACAAGTCTATTTAAAGTTCTACCTATATGAGTGAAAGACTTTAGCACAAAAGGTTAATGGTAAATGTAAAGGAGGGGTTGAAAAAAATTGACCATGGGATTCCATCTATTGAAAGACAAAAAATATCCATGAGAACCCTATTATGGATAGAGTAAGGGTACCCATACTTAGGATTAGGTTTTATATGTGATGGATGAATCACATGGTTCTATGTTGTAGTCAGTTGTTCCCAAAGGATAAAAGAAAATATAGGTGAGAGGAGGTAAAAGTCTCGTGAACCAAGGGATGAGCTTAAATTAGAGATAAAAGTGAGATTGATCCTTTTTAACAGTAGGAAGGAAGTAGATGCAAAGTGTTAATTGGCTTAGGTTTTGGTTGTCCTTCGAGAGAAGTCAAATGGTAAGCACCAAATCCATACTAATGGGTTATAATGTAAGGTCCTAGCTAGTTAAAATAAAACTTGTCCTTTTTGGTCTTCTCTATGTTAGTTACATGTTGATTTTCTTTGAGGATGAGGTCATTAATGTTGAACTCTCATTTTTTAAATGTTTGTTATATGCATGATTGATTAGTTCTTGATAAACATGAAGATGATTAATTAAGGCAAGGTGATTCTCATCAAGAACCTATAATCATGCAAGGTGTTATTGATGATAATCACTTTTAGAGAGGATCTCATCTAAAGATATGTGAAGTGATGGAATTTGGAATTCAAGAGGCAAGACTACCTTAGCTCTAAAGAGGAAAGAGAATGGTGTAACACACATAGTGGTTTAGATAATAGTGTGATAGGCCCATGAAGAAAATAAGATATGGAGGTGCTAATATTTAACATAAGCACTGACCACCTTTATGATCATTTTGATGAGGGTTTTATTGAAAGCTTCTACCTATCCATTAGCTTGTGGATGATAAGGTAAGGAGAAGTTTAAGTTGATGCCAAAAGCATCAAAAATCTATTAGACTTTATTATTTTTGAATGATTTACCATTATCAGTGATGATCTTATGGGGGACTCTGAAGTAGTAGATGATATGATAGTTGATGAATTCAATGATATTTTTAGATTTGGTTGATATAAGCAGGATGGATTTCACCCATTTTGTGAAATATTCCATGGTAGTGATGATATATTAATTTTATTATGAAGAATGGAGGTTGATTTCCCCAATAAGGTTAAGGCCCCATTATGAGAAGGGCAAATAATCTTGAGATACATAAATACTATGGGGAGGTGTGTGATGAAGGTTACCATGTTGTTGACACCTAATGCATTTCTTGACATAGTCATAATGGTCTTGATTAAATGTGGGCCAATAGTAGCCTAGGTAAAGAATACATTTGGAGACAGCTAGGCCACTAAAGTGTTCCCCATAGATGTCATCATGTGCTTCATTGATGACATGAGAATCCTCAAGATTGTGAAAGAAATGAATAAGAAGACCATCAAAGCCTCGCTTGTAAAGGATTCCTCCTATTATGGTGTAGTGAGAGGTACCTTGGATAAAATCTCTATGGACATTATTCAAAAGATCAAGAGGGAGAACATCAAGGTTAAGGTAATCAAAAACCTAGGTATACCAAATGTTGGAAGGTTATGTTTCCACTCTATAAATGGTAAAAAGATCAAAACTAATATAAGATGTTGTGATGAAGTAGTGGATGGTGACAAATAGTTTGGATTCAGTAGGTTGAGATGGAATTTGGAAAGCAAGAGATGATATGGTGTCTATAAATTTGTTCATTGATTAAAGGATGGATTAGATAATGTAATGGTCAAATCATGCCAAAAGTACATCTAATAGTTTTTTTTACTTCAAGAGAGCATCATTTTTGCACTAATAAGATTTGGTGACTTGGTTGATGATGAGTTAGGAGTCCCCAAATATAATGATTATTTTGATCCCCAAAGTAAGGGTGGTTTGAAGACCTATGACCAAGGCTTCATATTTAGCCAAGGTACTGGTGCAATCAAAGTCAAGTTTAAAGGAAAAGGGAAGAGGTTATCCATTAAAGGGAATAATGATTACTGTAACTCCCCTACCATTTTGGCATTTAGAGCTGTTGAAAAACATGGTCATTTGGTAGGTAGGTTTTTTTGAAGAAAGATTTGTTATAGACTCATCTGGGAAGGTAAGAGGAAGATGTTTCTTGTAAAGTAGATGGGATTTAGGTAATTGGTTAGTAATGACCTATATTTTGATGGAACTTTGTAGAATAAAATCAAGATCAAACTCTATTAAAAGCATGAGCCACTTAGACATATGTTGGTTTTGATATGGCTTAGAGTGCATATACTTGAGAGGGTCAATGCTAGTGATGAAATAGGTTTTGTGATTAAAAAGATAATGATAGAGCTTGGAGGTTACAAAAACTAAGGAATGACAATGGTTTTTAGGATGGGTATACTGGGTTTCATATTTGATTAGAGTGTGACTAATGTAGTAGATGACCTGCTCTTTATTATGTTCATCATGATGAGTGAGCATGGCTCCCAAGGAATGACCAGTGGTGGATATATATAGATAAAAGAGCTGGTCCTCTCTAAGAGGAATGAGTATGGGTGGAGAAAGAATATACCCTTTGATTATAGACAATGATTATTGGCATTTGTTCATCTATTTGAAGGAGATGTCCTTGTTTAAGAGGTGATAAAAAGGTTGACAATGATCAAAAAGTTTGGAGATAAAGCATTGGATTGATTGAAGTTTGCCTTGCATGCTTTGAAGTTGTTTCAAGTTAGTGGGAGGAGGAATCTCCAAAATGGCTCTAAATTTGGTGGGGTCTATTTTAATTTTGTGAAGAGAGATGATGAAGCTAAGGAGTTTAATTGATAAAACTCCAAATAATAATTTCTTTGGATTGAGCCTAACATGATATTGAATTAGTCATTCAAATATGATAGCAAGAATAGTGAGATGACCCTTACGATGATTGACTTATTGAGAAGATCATACACATAGCATTCGATAATTTTATAAATAAGGTCATGAAAGATATAGGTCATGGCCTAATGATAGGTTGCCTCTACATTCTTTAGTCCAAAGGGCGTAACTCGATAGTAGAAAGTTCTGCATGGGGTGATAAAAGAAGTTTTTTGTTGATTTTTAGGGGCAATCAATTTTTTATTATATCTTGAGAAACCATACATGAGAGATATCATTTCATAACCAACCATGAGATCAAAAATTTATTTGATGTTAGGTAGGGGAATGTCATATTTAGGGTTGGTGAGGTTAAGTTCATGAAAGTCAATGCAAAGGTGAAGGGCCCCCATGGGCTTGGTGATGGGAACAATATTAGAAACCCATTATGGATAGTCAATGGGATGGATGAGGTTAACAGATAAGAGGCATTGAAGTTATTTTATTTGACAAGAAGAGCTATGTGAGGATGCATGCAGTGAATTTTTTTCCAAACTAGCTTAACCTCAAGATGGGTGATGATGTTATGGAGAGTGATAGAGGGATCATTTCTAGGCATGTCCTAATAAGACCAAGAAAATGCTATGCTATGGTCATGAAGTAAAGAAGGGTAGTCATGTTGCTCTTCAGGGGTTAAATATTTGCCTACTTTGATGATGCAAGGGTCCTCCTATGTACCCAAATTAACATCAATGGCTGATTCATTCAACATGGTTTGGTTCTCAAGAGGGATAGATTTATGGATAGAAGAATCAATCACACCAAGGTAGGTGAGAATGGAATTTTCATCTTAACATTGAATGGTGTTAATAGTGGGTGAGTCATGTTCAATCATTTCTATGTAGATGAGAGGAATGGTTTTAGTTTGGCCCCCCCTTTTGGTAGGTTAGGGGGCTTAAGCTAATAATATTGATAAAAAAAAAATTGTATGGGATAATGTTAGAGTCCTCATATTGGGAAGATGGGGTTCGTGAGGATGGAAGTTCTTTGATGGTGGTAGCAATGGGTTTTTATGATGTGGGTCCTTCTAGTGATTTGAACCCAAGTCCAAAGAACTCACAAGGTTTCTATCTTTTGATAATGGGTAACTCATGAGGTCCTTGTTCATAAAGGTGAAGACCAAACCCATTACAAGAACACTGATAAAGGTAGGCTTTAGCAAAATCTTGGTTGCTTAGGTAAAAATAATTAGAGGTGAATGGTTAGATATATGTAATGTTGGTGGGAGAAAGAAGTGGTCGAATAAGTCCCCCATAGATAAAATCTATTAGATTGTTAGGGATCCCAAAGGGTATGATGGTGCCAATGTTGGGGTTATAAGAAGGGTCATTTTTAAGATTCCCATATTCATGTAGAGTACAAAAAGCATCTAAATATAAAAGTTAATATTCACCAAGAGAAAGACATTAAAATGTGGATTACAAATGGTCCTCAAACATAATCTGAGATGATGGGATAGTTAAACTATTTGATACCTTATCATTGTTATGGGCATAAGCATTGATGGTTTGGGTTGGTGAGGTTGTTTGGTTAGAAGTGGGTCTTGAGGAAGATGAAGGGGGAATGAAAACATCATTAGGCTAGTATGTCATATTATAAGAGGCAAAGGGACTCAGATCTATTTTGATTATAATGACTTGTCCCTCATACTCAAATTTGACACATCAGTGTAGGGTAGAGGGGACACAACTCATAGCCTAGATCCAAGGGTATATAAGTAACACATTATATTAGAACTCACCCTCAATAATGTAAAATAGTTAGGAAATAGTTATGGGTCCCAAATGGATGTCAATAACCATAGTCCCTAAGGTAGTTTCTAGGGTATCATTAACATAGTAAAGGACCATTATATTCTCAGACATGATGTTTGTGGGAAGTTAAAGTTGCTCATATGCATAGGAGGAGATGATATTTGTACTAGCTCCTCCATCAATCATTACCCTTTTGACATGGATTTGATTGATTTATGATGCAGGAGCATCTACGTACAGCTTTAGGCAAGGCGTGGTTATTAGGCCTGCAAGCTCAAGTCATGTCTTAGTTTTGTATTTGAATTCATATTGTTGTCTTTTCCCTCCAAAATGTTGTTAAGGAGGAATAAATGTAATTATTAAATGTAAAAGTAAAAGGAGTAAAAATGGGTGAAAGTGGTTGGAAGGAATCCCTACATTGGGAATTTGTTGAGTAAAAGAGGGGGAGTGGTTGAAATTGTTTCAACCTTAGTATATTGTTAAAAATCAAAAATTGTTTATGTTTTATCTTGTGCCCAAGTAGAAGTCAGGGAGAAGATTCTTTAAAAACCAACAAAGTAAGATATGCAAGGTGGCATGAGAAGGATGAAGAGGAATAGAGAGGAAGGACCTCTCGTTCAAAGAAGCTACTATAAGAAGAGAAAGAGAGGAAGGACAAAACGTGTTCCTTCATGGCCCATGCATCTGCAGAAGGTAGAGAGTGAAAGTCAAATGAAAATGTTATGACTGATAGAGAGAGGAAGAGGAGAATGTAAGGATTTGGATGCTTGTTGAAAGAAGAAGTAGCAGCAAGGCTTGTAAAAGGAAGGAAGGCAGCCAGGATGTTGGCCAAGGCCAATAAAAAAGAAAAGAGAGAATTCAGTTAGGAGGTAGATAGAGAGTGGTGCGCTGTCGTAATGTGGATCAAGCCAAGATGAAGGTTAATGTAGGGGGTATCAGATGGCCTATGATGAAATTCAAAGCAAATAAAAGCTTTGTCATTTTAATTTGAGTGCAACCAAGTCTATGGAAGTCATCGATGCTGAGAACTTGGGAGAATGTCATTGGGAGCTTTGTGAACACCATAGTGACGTGTTGGTTAGAGAGAGAGAGGCGAATGATAGTGGATATACAGTCTAAATGTGATTGGTGCATACTTTTTTTAGTATGACCTTCGATAGGTAATGTGTTTTATATAAAAATATTGTAATAGTTTGTAGTGAAATACAATGTAAGCTGTATTTGCAAAGATAGAGGGTGGTTTCAAATATACAGAAATCTGAATCGGGCACATAGGCTGAGTGTATACTGATCTTTGTAGATCGATGCATAGTTTCATATGTAATGATATGGGCCTAGATGTATAGAGGACTCATTTGAATAGGGCCAAGACATGTAGGAATCAGATGAGATAAATATAGATAAGAGAGAGAGAACAAGGATCTCTCCTTCAAGAGGAGAGAATAAATATATGATATATATATATATATATATATATATATATATATATATATATATATATATATATATATGGTTCTATGACAACACAGTCTAAGATCTGGTAAGTGAAGCTGAGCATGAAGGAGAAGATGCTTGTTACAAGGACATTTGATCCAGATGTATTATGAATACCTATAATGCAGAATCCAAGTCATTTATATAGACCATTGTGAATGAACATGCACCATTGCTCAAGCTTTTTAGAAACTACGGACTCTGCGGGCTAGAATTTATGGACTCTGCAGGCTAGAATCTACAGACTCTGTAGGCTTAAAGCTATGGACTCTATTGGGTCATTGTTTGTATGATTTTGAATGAATTAGTGGGAAGTATGTTGATGATAATAATGAGGTTACCCCTAGCAAATGTGCCATAGACCAGGACTTGATAAAGAGGTAAACAAATATACCTTGTTTGTAGCGTATCTGAGATCAGCGCATCATTTTGGTTTAAGAGCAGTTTAGGGATTGTTTAAAAAGGACACTTTTCATCATTTGGTATCAAAGCTTGAAGCTCATGGCATTTGGCAAAAGGATTAATAGGACAAAGCACCAAAAGACTTTGCTGAAGAAAAGGTATGAGTAATCTGTGATATTTTATTTGAGTTTATTTTGTTAAGAAGTAAATAGGTGAAAAAGGAAGGTTTAAAGCCAAGAAAGGCTTAGTGAAGATCCAAGAAGAAGCTTGGATAGTTTTCCAAAAGACTAAGGTGAAATGGACTTAGGTGAGGTAAAGGATGGAATTTGAATAATTGAGAAGAGAAGCTTGGAAAGCTCAAAACTAAGAGAGCATAGTGGATGCTCAAGAGCAAGATCCAAAGCAAGGTAAGCTTGGATTTGTGATTTGTGTTTGTTGAAGTTTTGTATAAAGAGTTGCTGCAAGATTGAGAAGAGGATCAAAAGACTAGGATACAAAAGGCCTAGGTGAGATCAAAGGAGATTGTCAAAAGACGAGTCAAGGAGAAAGGCTTGGGTGAGACAAGTGGAGCAAAAGGGATCAAGAGACCAAGGTGGAAAAGACTTGGGCGAAGATCTCAAAAATGGAAGTACTATTGAAGGCACTACAAATTAGCAAGATACAAGAGGGCACCAAGAACGAAGCAAGCATCAGGAAGAAGAGAGATGGATAAGCAAGCATGGGTATGGCCAATGAGGAGGAGGTTGAAGTGGCCAATAGATCTCCTAGTGAAAAGGAGAAGGCAAAATGAGATTGCCATGAAGAGAGAAGCCCATAGAGGAAAGAGGATGAGTAGGTTGCCAAGTGAGCAACAAGAGAAAGAGGTGGAGAAGAAGGTTCTCATTGTGGAGAACAAGAGAAGAGAAGAAATAAAAGATGAAGTGCCAGGAAGAGCACTTGAGAAGATGAGAGTGTTGGCGAAGAGAACACTCATAAAGACCTTGTGGTCTCTTATTTTTATATCTAATGTTGTATTTGCATGGGTAATTATAGGTATGAGTAGCCTTATTAAGGTCAAAAGAAAGGCCTTGAAGAATGAAGAGATGGGTGCAAGAAGAGACACCAAGTGCACAAGTGAATGTGTAAGAAAGAGAAGAGAATTTTTTGTTGTTGATAAAGAAGAAGAGATGCATTGGTTAATGCATGAGGAAGGTGTTGAGGAACCCCTACAAGCAAGAGAAGAGATGGAAGATGAGGATGAATTCCATGATGCCATTGAATGCCAAGAAGAGGAAAGAGAACATGCAAGCATAAAGGAAGAAGAAAGTACAGATAATCATGAAGTTATGCAAGTCAAAGAACTAATGGAGCAGCCCATTAAGGAGGTAAAGGTGAATTCAAAAATTGATTTTTCTTATTCTTATAAGAATGAAACTATTGATATGCATGTTAGAGAAGCAAAGAGAAAGGTGAAGTTTCCAATTAACCATGGATATGTGATTCCTAAATGGTGGAAGAAGCAAACTCCCAAGCAACAGGAAGTGCTGGTACAAGAGCATGGTTACAGGATGCCTAAATGGCTTGTGAAGTCAATTGATAAGAGAAAGAATCAAATGTGGGTGCCTAAGAAGGCAAAGAGAGAAGATGTGAGTGTTAAGGCAACAACACTAAGAAGTCAATGGAAGAGGATTGAAGGTGATTCAAGCAACCAAGAGAATGAAGGTGAGATGGTGAGTATGGAAGAGGCATTCCATGAAGATAGGACACTTGAGAGATATACCAAAGAGGTAAAAGGTAAACAAATTGTTTATGATGATGATTTTGAATCCTGTAATGATATTTTCATAAGAAATGACAAATGGAAAGTGGCTATGTGGACTAATATTCAACAAGGAGAGAATTCGAAAAAGATGGATGATGAAAGTGAAGATGTGAAATCAGTTCACATGATTGAATAAAGTAAGGAGACATAAGGTAATAGTGTTCCTATTTTTTTTTATAAGTATATTGATGATGATGAAGAATTTGGTTTGTATGAAGATAGCTCAAGAAAGGATGCGATGAAGGGTTAGGCTAGTGAAGGACAAGTAATCCTTGTGAGTGATCAACCCAAGTTTGATGAAGAGAATAGTGAGATAGGTGAGAACTCACTAAAGGAAGAGTTGAGAATGTTGGAGGAGCTGTTTGGTCATTCAAGAGAGATAAATGAAGGTACAAGCTATGGTGAAGACACCATTGGGAAGAGTGAAGCAAGAAAGATCAAAGCAAAGAGGCCAATACAGTTTTGATCAAGGAGCAAGAACATGGAGGCAGCCAAGAGGCTTCATGGCCTAAATATTTTGATTCTAAGGTGGCTTTGAATGTTTTGTATGCAGGTATGAAGGTTGTTGAAGTGAATGATATACATGAGTCATTGGAGAAGCCCATGAAACAAGAAGAACAATAAGAATATCTAGAAGACATGTATAAAGATGATGAAGCATGGAAGTGGGAGATGGCAGCTGAGAAAGAGATGAGGAGAAAAACATACTAGAAGAGGAAGAAAAGCAAGATGAAAGATAAAGACTATAAAAGACAAACATCAGCATTGGTATTGGCAACAAGACCTTGGGATCCAAGCATATACAGAAGACTAATGCATGGAGGCAGCATTTCATTTGAACTAAGGTTCAAATTGTTTCTAGAGGGAGAGTATGATGCAGGAGCATCTACGTATAGCTTTAGGCAAGGTGTGGTTATTAGGCATGCAAGCTCAAGTCATGTCTTAGTTTTGTATTTGAATTCATACTGTTGTCTTTTCCCTCCAAAATGTTGTTAAGGAGGAATAAATGTAACTATTAAATGTAAAAGTAAAAGGAGTAAAAATGGGTGAAAGTGGTTGGAAGGAATCCCTACATTGGGAGTTTGTTGAGTAAAAGAGGGGGAGTGGTTGAAATTGTTTCAACCTTAGTATATTGTTAAAAATCAAAAACTATTTCTATTTTATCTTGTGCCCAAGTTGGGCGTAGAAGTCAGGGAGAAGATTCTTTAAAGACCAACAAAGTAAGATATGCAAGGTGGCATGAGAAGGATGAAGAGGAATAGAGAGGAAGGACCTCTCATTCAAAGAAGCTACTATAAGAAGAGAAAGAGAGGAAGGATAGAAGGTGTTCCTTCATGGCCCATGCATCTGTAGAAGGTAGAGAGTGAAAGTCAAATGAAAATGTTATGACTGACAGAGAGAGAAAGAGGAGAATGTAAGGATTTGGATGCTTATTAAAAGAAGAAGTAGCAGCAAGGCTTGTAAAAGGAAGGAAGGTGGCCAGAATGTTGGCGAAGGCCATTAAAAAAGAAAAGAGAGAATTTAGTTAGGAGGAAGACAGAGAGTGGCGCGCTATCACAATGTGGATCGAGCCAAGATGAAGGTTAATGTAGGGGAGATCAGATGGCTTGTGATGAAATTCAAAGAAAATAAAAGCTTTGTCTTTCAAATCTAAGTGCAACCAAGTCTGTGGAAGTCATCGATGCTGAGAACTTGGGAGAATGCCATTGGGAGATCTGTGAACACCATAGCGACATGTCGGTCAGAGAGAGAGAGGCGAACGATAGTGGATATACAGTTTGAATGTGATTGGTGCATACTTATTTTAGTATGACCTTTAATAGGGAATGTGTTTTATATAAAAATATTGTAATAGCTTGCAGTGAAATACAATGTAAGTTGTATTTGCAAAGAGTGAGGGTTGTTTCAAATATATAGAAATCTAAATCGGGCACACAAGCTCAGTGTATACTGATCTTTGTAGATCGATGCACAGTTTTGGATGTAATGATATGGGCCTAGATGTATGGAGGACTCATTTGAATAGGGCCAAGTCATGCAGGAATTAGATGAGAGAAATATAGAGAAGAGAGAGAGAGCGAGGATCTCTCCTTCAAGAGGAGAGAATAAATATATGATATATATATGGTTTTGTGACAACACAGTCTAAGATCTGGTAAGTGAAGCTGAGTGTGAAGGAGAAGATGCTTGTTATAAGGCCATTTGATCCAGATGTATTACAAATACCTGTAATGTAGAATCCAAGCCATGTATAGAGACCATTGTGAATAAACATTCACCATTTCTCAAGATTTTAAGAAACTACGGACTCTGCAGGCTAGAATCTACGGACTCTACAGGCTTAAAGCTACAGACTCTGTTGGGTCATTGTTTGTATGATTTTGAATGAATCAGTGGGAAGTATGTTGATGATAACAATGAGGTTGCCCCTAGAAAATGTGCCATAGACCAAGACTTGATAAAGAGGTAAATAAATGTACACTGTTTGTAGTGTATCTGAGATCAGTGCATCATTTTGGTTTAAGAGCAGTTTAGGGACTATTTAAGAAGGACACTTTTCATTAATTTATGTCATGATGAAGAGTGGGGGATCAAGATCTTCAGTATGAAAAGGTAGGATTTTTTAATCTTGAAAGATGATAAGGGTATCTTGGTAAAACTCTCTTAAAAAGGATGCAAGAGATTGTGGATCATCTGGTTGAACCTCTATGGAAATAGAGCCTCTATTAATGCTTGGTGATGTTGAGGTGAGGTGTTTATTAGATCATAAAGGCTCATTTTCATTAGTGTTTGGTGAAGTTATTTCAACATGAGCCATTGGATGAATGGAGTGGGGTTGGGAGGTGGAGCTCCCAAAATAGAGAATTTTGGTTTTGATGGTTGTGAGGATGAAGATGAATATGGTTGGGTTTGGTTAGTGGGTTGAGAGGTTGAAGGGTAAGTCCATGAAATGGCTACTTTGGATTTTTTTTATCCTTCTATTAGGCCTAGGAGTGGGTATCCATATGAATGGTGTGGATAAAGGGGCTCGATGTTCACTTCAGTTCCTCCTCTTCACTCTTGAGTGGGGGTAAGGGATAGGTGATTTTTGGGTAGGTTGGATAGCTAATGGGGTAGATGATGGACTTAATATAGGTTCCTCTAATAGATCATCTTCATCCAAAAGATTATTGACAAGTGTTTGGAGAGCATTGAAATTATTTGTATAATGTCTAAGAGTCCTCTAGTAAAGACAAATCAAATTATCATTGAACCAAGTAGGTTTAGGATGAGATGGGTCAAAAGGTTTGATTGAAGAAAGGCTAATGGAAGAGGTTCAAAAAAACCTTTGAAAAATAGTTGTGTAGGACTCCAACAAAGGTTTTTTAGGTAAGGGTTTTGAATTTGAGGGGTGAGAAATTAATTGGGCATAGGATTATTCATGGAAGGAGCAATTGGAGAAATGATTTTAGTTGATGGTTTTGGTTGGGTTTGTTTGGGTATGATCATCTTGGGGGTTGGAGACTTGGATGCAAAAGTTTTTTGTGATGAAGGTTTGGTTATAGGTGGGAAAGTAGATGGGGATAGGCTTGTTAGGAATGATGAATAACTAGAGGGTTTGGTGATTATAGGTATAAAAAAAGGAGATGGTTTCTTAGAAGAAGAATATGTAATAGGGATGGTAGAAGGATGGGGTCCTAAAATGGAAGGTAGGTTGGAAGGAGGTGGTATGGGCTGACTTTTTGGTGGAGGTTTGGGCAGTCTTGCCTTCTTAAGGGACTTAATTGGATTTGGCTTTGGTGGACTTGATGGAGTTAAGTATAATATCAAAGTAGGGTGAGTGTGACTAGGCATGGGAAGAATCCCTAGGTTCTTGATTGGTTTAGTGAAAGAAGCATAAGGTGACATGGAAATTTTAGGTGAAGGTTTTTGAGATGGTTCATTAATGACTATGGAATTAGGTGAAGTTGAGGAGTCATGTTTTCTTTGATAAGGAAGGCCAAGTTGATTCCAAAATGTGGCTCTATCAAAGTTAGGCTAGAATGTAAACTTTAAATGTTGGACTAACCTAAGAAAGGGCTTTTAAATGGGTGTAGTTTTTTAATCATTGGTTTCAAAGCATAAAGCCTTGGGTGGAGAAGGAGGAATGGTTTTAGTATTGGTATCTTTGGTGGAAGGCAAGGTTTTGGTTTTGTTATTTATGGAAGGCTCTAAAGGTGGTGATTGGGTAGATGAGGTGACCTTCTTTTAGGGAATGATTTCCAAAGGGGGTATAGATAGTTCTATGATAGGAGAGGTAGGTGTGGTGCCCTCAAGGGAAGAAAAGGTCATGGTTTCTTCCTTGGCTTGGCTATCTAAAGAATTAGGTGGTTCTACCACTTAGATTAGAGTGGAAGAAGTAGTTGAAGTAATGGTTATCTCCTTTTGTGTTTCCACCAAAGGAAGGGTAGATAGGGTTATTATCTCATCAACGGAAGAGGGAGGGGTTATTGATTCCTCTATTTGGATATTTGGAGGAAGAGGTGGTGGGTTGGTCTCCTCTATTTTTGTGATATAGGTAATGATCTCTTTAATAGTGGGAACATTATTGATAATGTTGATTGTATGTGCTTCATGTGAGTTATATGATTTGGGTTTACTCTCATGATATTGGGTGGAAGGAGCATGATTCAAGAAAGGATTATGAAAAATGTCAAGAGAATAATTAGGAGGTGCATTAGGGTTATCAAATGAAAGATCTCCACTATCAATTAGGTTTTGGATAATACTTTTAAAGGCATTACATCTATTAATGTCATGTCCAATAGTTTGGTGAAATTCACAATGGTAATTTTCATTATACCACCTAGGTACAAGGCGAGAAAAATAAAATTATTGGGGTGGTCTAAATGGTGGAAGTTGGATAAGGTTATCCTTGAGTATCTTATCCAAAATAGATGCATATGACTCCCCAATGGGAGTATATTTTCCTAGAAGGGCTCGGTTTTGAGTTTGATTTTATTCATAAGAAGATTTAAAAGAATTATTTTGATGTCATTAGTTAATAGTTGGAGGTGGGGCAATTTTTAGAACCATCAAAATTGTGGATGCTTTTTCCTTGGTATTGGATTAGTTAGTGGTTTTGGTAGATGGAGGGTCATTGGGTTTGAAACTATAATTCTTATTCCACAATTTTAGTTTCCCTTCATCAATGAAATGGTTTTCAAGTTTTTGTGCCATGGTGAATGCCTCATCAAATGTTCATAAAGTTTGAACTTGAAGAGTAGGTGCAATATGCTTAGCACAACCTCTAGATAATATTTAAATTAATTTGGGTTGGGGTAGGGAGAAGTAAAGTAGGTTGATGAGGCCTCTCCATCTAGCCACAAAATCAACAATTGACTCATCATCAAATTGTTTGATATAATAGACGTCATTTATGGAAACCTTTTTAGTTACATTTACTGAGAAAAGTTCTAAAAAGATTTGGGCTATTTGGGAGAAGGAGAAGATGGAGTGTCTAGGGAGAGAGCCATACCAATCAAGGGTAGTTATTGATAAGGAAATTGGGAAGGTTTAGAGGAGGAGATCATCATCATATGCAATCAAGTAACAAGAATAATATAATACTCTCAAATTTTGTTGGGGATCCTCTTTACCTTGGAATTTGGAAAATTTAGGAAATTCCCATTGAGGAGGATAAGAGTGGATGGGAATAGATGGATGGATAGGTTTGTTGCAAATTTGGTCATAGTATAATAGTTTATGAGACCCAAAAATAGATGATTCTAAGTTAGTCATTTTGTCCATTAGCATCTTAATCAAATCTGGCTAAGGTTGGGAAGATGAGTAATTAAGGGGTACATTTTATTGTGGTTGAGTGGTAGTTATATAAGGATAGGTGGTAGAAGGCATTGAAGAGGTCCTGTATTGGTAAGTGATAACAAGAGGTTGAGATGGTGCCACAAATGACATGATTGGCATAAATGGTTGGGTGGAAGGTGGCATATACCAATATTGGTAGGTTATAATAGGTAATTATTGGGGGATGGATGTGGGTTGAATCAAAGGTATGGTTCAGGTGGCAGGTGGAGGTTGGGTAGGTTGAGGTTGGGTGGTGACTCTAGTGATGATAGGCAAGATTTTGTGTGGTATATAAAGCACTACATTCTGAAATGAGGTAGTGGTGAAGGGATTGGTTGTAACTAAAGGAAGGATGGAAATAGGGGTAGAAGACAATCCCATGGTAGGTGGGATATAGGTAAATAAATGTAAAGTTGAACCTATATGAGGTTTGGTAGGAGGTGTTTGGTTGAAAGTTAGGATATTTGATTGGGCTTGGGTAGTGGTGGTGGATGGAATGTTGGAATAATATGAGGATTTGGTTAGCAAAGGTTGGGTTGTGGTAGTAGCCACCATAAGATGGGATTACATGTCATAAGAAGGATATGTAGGAGGAACCAAAGCAAGGGAAGTACAATAGTGCATGGTATTAATGTAGTGTTGAAGAGCTACCTAGTTGTTGTCAAGGAAGGTGGCAAAGTGAGCATCACCTTCAAATATAATCAAGATTTAGGTAGAAGATTGAGGGGAACCCTCAACATCAAAAGTGTACTCCATAGAGGAAGAAGAGGATGGTGGTGGTTGGGTAGTTTGATTTATTAGTTGTTGTCTAGTAAAGACCATATGAGAAATTGGGGGATATTGTGACAAAACTCACACCTCAAACAAAGAGAAACCAAAAATAATTCAAATCAATCAATTCATACACTAAAAGTGTGTTTATACTAGGATTCTCTTTAGATCACTTTTGGCTTACGCCTTAGAGAGAGTGAAGAGGAATTTGGTGTATAAATTGGTTACTAAAGAGGTAATTTATGGCTAGTTTTAGGCTACTCAGGTGCTCAAGAGAGAAAATATATATTGAACTTTGGTACATGGCTTGATATGAGGGCCTACCCCCCTCACTTCACAGTCCCATAGTGATAAGAGTATCAGGTGCTGAGTTGAAATATACTAAGTTTAGAGTTTATACTCAACTAGAGAGCTGAGTTGGTTCTCCCTTTAGTTGTGAAATCCAAGTAGGATAGCCAACAAGGGGTAAGGTTACCACTAGGTGATGAAATCCTAGTCGGGCCTTATATCAAATATGTTTTGATGTGTTAATTGTTTTGTGGTTTGGTTTAGAGTGTGATAATAAATGTGAAAGATATGATAAATTACTTTACCTCCTGATTTACTAGATGAACTAAGATTAGAAAGCAATCAAAGGATGTATAAGGTTTATTTTAAGCCTAAAAAGAATGTTTAAAATTTCATTTTATGAGCAAAAAATAAAATAATAAAATGGGAACTACGTCCCATTAGGCATGCCAAAATGTTTTATTTTATTTTCATCATTTCTCAATTTTGAAAGTAAATAAAAGAAATCTAGTAATAGGGTGTGTAGAAGAATACCTAATAGAACTCATGCATGAATCCAAAAAAAGGTGGGAACTCCTATATGGATAGGAAAGAATAACATACAAAACACAAGAGACACTTGAAAGGGGGTTGTTATATGGTTGGTTGTGTGAATTGCCTAGCATGTGCTAGATCCAAGAAGCACAATGCTTGTTATGAGGCTATCAATCCACTTTTTTGATAATTAATTCTATAAATGATAAAATAAGATACTTGTATTCAATGATAAGAAAGTAAATATGTGATAGAAAGTAAGATATAGTTTTCTCACTAAATAAAATGATCAAATTTTGATGCTAGGATGGTTGGGATTTGGCTCAAAAAATTAGAAAAATTCCTATGGTTAGGGGAAAACATAGAAAGTGGAGTTTGATTTGAGGCCAAAGGGTGAAAATGGCTTGATATAAAATTATGCCATAGTAAACCATCAATGATTAGGAAAACTATCAGTGGTTGGGGAAACATCAATAGTTGCAATATACCATTGGTAGGTAGGTGACCATCGATGGTAACTTATGTAAATCTAGAGGTGATTAGAACAAAAAGTATAGATTTGGGATTTTGGATAGATAGATGTTGGATATGGGGCTATAAAGCGAAAAGTGAGGTATTGGTAAATCTAATAGGGTAGAGTGATTAGAAAGCAAATAGATTAAATAACATAAGCATAAGATGCATGAAACTTATTAGAGGAATCCTGCAGTAATGTAGCCAAAGTGATGGTTCTATAGTCTTTTGAAAGTGATTTTGACAGTGTTTTTGATCTTCGATGATGATGTTCACTTGCTGATATATATGGTGAATACCTATAAGAAATCTTGAATGTCATATGATAGTTTATTCTCCCCTTTTCACTTTTTCCTCTTCTCCTTTTATAGGTAGAAGTTTGATAAAAGAAAAAGAGGAAGTTACTAATTTGATGGAGGATAAAGTTGCATATTTTTGTACCTTTAAAATATTATTTTAAAGGTAATTTGACATTCTAGTAGTTGTTAATCTCACACAAGAGCTAGAAATGCTTTAATGTTTTTAAAGCAAGATTGGGGATAAACCATTAACAGTTAAGCCAATCATCAATAGATAGGCTTACCATCGATGGTTGAGGGGCCAGGAAGAGTTGTATGGAAAAATAGATGAATAAAGTGATGCATTGCACTGAGGGTTAGGTTTAAGTTATAAACAAGTCTAATGGACTAGGTGGTCTACTAGATGTGAGGTTAAATGAGGGTCCACATTAGCATGACATTGAAAATTGTCATGTGTAATTTTTAGGTGTCTAAACACACACACACACACACACACACACACACACACACACACACACACACACACACACACACACACACACACACACACACACACTTAATGAGCTGAACTTAAGTTTTGAATGCTAATTTTCATTTGTACCAAAGGTTCAAAATAATGAATATCCATAGCATACTGTACATGTTGTTGAACATGGTGATATCTAGGGATTTTAGGAACCCAACCTTATTTGAAACACACTTTAAAATGCTTTGTAAGATCATTCTAAGACATGTAGAATTAAAGAGAAGCTCTCTAGAATCTATGACAAATATATATTGAAGTGGCATTTCGAGCATAAGCCTTTATGAAACGGTAGACACTTTCTTTTGCACTTTTTCAGATCGTTGAACCCTTTTAGGTGGATGAACTTAAATTAGTTTAATAGGAACCATATCTATCTATGGTAGTGGGTACTCATATGGGATAGCCATAACTGTGATGACCCCATTATAATATATCTACTTTAACACATGTGAACTATAGAAGAAACTATGTGAATCATCTAAATCTAAGGTTGTTCCAATAATATATCAAATACCCTTGCATTGGATACTATTATAATCCGGTGTCCACATGTATTAGACCAACATATAACCTCATCAATGGAGCTCTAAAAGTTACCATTTAATCTTTTTATTACCATGGTTGTGGGAAGCAAATCTCTATTGGTGTATCTAGGATGATTAAGAAGTGTGATTGAGCACATATTCACACTTGAACTTTTATTGATCATGACACTTTGAATAGGATGGTTATCATTGTATGGTTGAATGAAAAAAGAGTTTAAAATTGAATCATCATATATTATTTCATGCTTTGAAAATATGATGAGTGACATAAATGGTACTAAATTATGATAGATACCAATAATGCCATTCAAACGATATTGTGCTTTTATATGAGAATGATAATAAAATGGTGGAGGGTGAACATTGTATGCATAATGCACTTTTGATGTATTTACTATCTCATTAGTTGTATGTATTGGAAAAGGATCACTATATATTTTAATTATTTTGATATCACTTGGTTGTGCCTTTGAATTGTATTAGTGACATTAGTGAAAGGTATTCATCTAATAATCTCTTTTTCCTCATCCACATGTTCCCTTAGTATGGTTTCAAATACATTACTAGGATGAAACATGTAAACCTATAATTTAATGTTATCTTTGAGGCCACCCAAAAATAGGTCAGTCATATTTCACTTAGTGATTTCTACCACACATAAGGAGAGAGTCTAAAATTGATGAATTTAATCCTTTATAGTTCTAATTTAGTGCAACTTAGCTAGCTAGTTGATGTGGTTTCTAGAGACATTGTTATTATAGTGGATCTACAACTCATAAAATAATGATCATGAAACTAGGACACCATTACTTTTATTTTGATCACAAAACTAGTGATACAAAATGAACTACTTAGGTTGTGGATATAAAATGGCCATTATCAAATTTTTCAAATAGGGAGTCTCATGTAGATCAAATAAATTTTGAATTTTAATAATCCATGCGAATGGATCCTTACCATAAGACTTTCACAAGTCCACTTTTTGCAACATTGGCTTCCACCCCAAATTAGCACTAGAATTATTTAGATTGGGACACCCAAAATGGAGTGGTAGAGAGTTATTTTGAAAAAGATGAGATACAAGGTTGGAAATTTTCCCAATGAGTTATTGTAATGTATCCCTCAATCCATTCATCTCCCTTCTCATCACCATTATTTTCCCTTAAACCACATGGAGATCATATTTTTGCATCATTCTATGTAACTCTGATTGAAGGTGTTAAATCACTACTAAAATATTCAGATCCAAAGTTTCAAAATCCATGTCATTATGGTGAGCCATTTTTGACTTTTATTTTTCTTTCTAGTGTCCATGAGTATTAGGCCAAGCCATGCACAAGCTATAGGAGGGTTACATCCTTGGAAAAACATTATCTTTAGATGATGTTGTTGTGATCTCCTTGCCAAGATGAATCTTACAAATTCTAATTATAAAAGGGTGTAAAATTTAATCCCAAAAAGGTGTTTTAATAGAATATACCATTATGATCATCTTGGATAGATGAATCCAATGACTACTAATTTGCATAAGTTTTAAAAAAATCATTACTTTTTAATAATTTTTTTTATTTTCTTGATTTTACTCTTTTTAAAAAATATCCACAAAAAAACTATGGTGATGAAAAAATTAATTCTTCCTAAATCACAAGCTATGTTTTTTGACCTAGTGCTTTAGATACTAGATCCAGAAAAATTGCATCATAAAAACTTTCTTAAATATAAGCTCTGATACCACTTATAATGAAATTACTTAGATGAATCACAATAATAGAACAATATATCATATAATTAATAATAAAACAAGTATATCCACAATAATAATTGGTGAAAAAATAGAATACTTGGATATTATGATTGAGAAACTTCAAAGGGGGGACCTACACAATAATTAAATAAGAAAAAAATTCATAAAATTATCCTCTAAGACTAACCTCTACATTATATATATATATATATATATATATATATATATATATATATATATATATATATATATATATATATTCTACCTAGCCATGTTTATTCCATAGGTTGACTTAATAAGGAACATGTATAAATATGTCAAGAATAGAAAATAGGTATGTATACCACACATTAGCCACACATACCCCTATACATTCGATAGCATATGGGATTTACATAAAAACCTTGAAAAGAGACAAAACCGAATCAACTTACCTAAAGAAAACACCAATAAAATTTGCAAAACATTTGAAAAAATTACACAAATCTAGGTTGAATGTATAAAGTAAATATAGATTCAAATAAACTAAGAAATCAAATGATCTTAATCATAATTTAAACTCAAACAATCTCAAGATAAAACAACAATAAAATGAAGAAACTAAACTAAAACAATAATTACTTACAAACATATACAAAGTTCATCACCTTCTTCATTCTGAGATCAATGGTAGATTTATTATTTATGTGGAATACAGATGCTTAATTATTTATCCAATGAAAATGGGTAATGTACAACATTTTGATAAGAAAATACACTCTTGATGGCATTTACTTTCTTTAGATTCACTTGGAATTTTGATGGCAATTCATTAGCTTAAATGTGGACGGATGAAAATGATGGTTTGCATGCCTATTTATAGATTTTTATAAGATAGATCAGATGATGGAAGATTATTTGAATATTTCAAATTATCTAAATAATATATAGTTGAGAATGATTTCTCATTCATGAGGATGATGACTAGGTCAAATGGTTGAGAGAAATGAGGAGTTGGTTAGTTGAGTCACCAAGAATGGGTCAAGTTGTTTGAAAAGTCAAAGGTTGACTCAAGGGTAGTTGAGGAATTTATGGGATTTGTTGGGTGAGTCAACATGTGTGGTAGATAAATATGGAGTATATCTTGGCGAGGTGGAAAATCTATATTTAATAATTAAATTTGGAATAAAAGTGTGCATAATTGATTAACTTTGACTTATTTAATTATTTAAATAAGGAGGCAAACAAAATGAATTTAAATTTAAATTTGTTGAATAAGAATTAATTTTAATAGGTGAATTTTGACACTAAATGAAATTTAGGTGTATACAATGAAATGGCCCTATAAGTGGAAATTTTGATATTTTTCAGAATATATCTTAAGGCAGTCCAAGACTTAATAGGTTCATGTAGATTCAGGTCTTTGTATCCATGTAGTCCTTTATGAAAACTCCTTTATGCTAAGTAAATATATTAGATCCTCTAAGCTAAGACTTATATCAAATAATTTAACCACTATAAGGTTATGAATTAAAGTTCTCAAATTCAATTAGAACATCCCATAAAACAATTCTAGACATGATTAAACTAGAAGACTAGACTCCAAAGTAGAAAGAGTTTCCATGATTTACGAAGAATTTATAATTTTGTGCAAACAAAATAAATAAGCATAATCACCTGAAATGAAACTTGAGTGATAAGAGATTTAATTAAGACCACTCATCCTTATCTTAGCCCCAAACCTAGCCTTTGTGTTGGCCACACCTATCAGTAAACACCCTTAAAGTAGTCCCAAACTCTCAATTTAACATCCTCGCCCATATTGCCTCAGGGTTTACCACCTAGAAACTAACACCCTAATAGGGATAATAATGCCCCATGGTCCTAGTGTCCTAGTTTGGGTATTATTATCCTTTTCCCTACTTTTTTCTTCAATGGATATATTTTAAAATTAGTAACCACCTAGGGTCAAACTAGACGTCTTTTAAGATGCACACAAGCATTAGAAAAATATAAATACATGAATTGTATCCCTTTTTCCACTAAATATAAATCAGATGCAAATCACACAAACAAACATAGAATAAGTTATGCACAATCAAGGGTATCAATCCCTATTCTTCCTTACTTCTGCATATAACATCTATAACATTCCTAGGCTTAAATTACTCAAATTTAAAGTCTCAAGGGAATTCAAAGATATAAAACTAGTATTCATGCTATCTTAACCAGCACTTAGGTGGGGAGAGATACATCGGGATTGATCCCTCCTTAGAGTATTAGTATATAGATGACTCTCATCATTACATGGTGTTGAGTATGTCTAACCTTCACAACCAACAATACACTTTTATACTTGTGACAATTGAATACCCTAAAAACATGGAGGTTTAGGTTTTTCACATAAAATTATTTAAAATATGTCATCTAAAGAGATATATAACTCATGCACACAAGAATAGGATTGAAAGACCCAGACATAGGTACATCTAAAAGCTTGAAACGATTATGCCATAGGAACTAATACTAAAACAAGGACACTATCAACATATGGTGTTACTATCTAATTAGGGCACTACTATCTAGGAAGAGTTTTGACACCTTGATCCTATTTATGACACTCATATAAGCCTTGGTCCTAGTTTACAACCTTTAGATCTCCCATTTTAGTAAATTTATAGATAAGTACTTGTTTACATTATATATTAATACTTTTAGAAAGGTCAATCTAAGTCAATTTTGTTTTAAATTAGTGGTTGTATTTATTTCATATTTCTACCTTGATTTATTATATGCAAGCCTTTAACAACCTAGGGATTAAACTCCATAAAACCTGAACAATTAAAACATTTGGTGAACCTGACTTCAAATATTACCCAAAACCTAACACTAAATAACCCTAAGGTTGATGTTTCCATCCTTTTATGACCCACATTTATATTTCATATCCCTATATTTAATTATTTGTATTTCATATAATCATGATAATAATGACAAATGAAGTTTCTCACTTTTTAATACAAAATTTTCTAACTTCCTTTGCATTCTTGGTTCCTTTCTTTTGGAATGAATTAAAAGATGAAATAAACACATATGTACATGATGTTTTATATCAGTTAAAATATTTATCATATTTCATTATATTTTTATCATGTTATTTTTCTCTTATGTAGAATTGAGTTAATAAAAGAAATCCTTACATAAATAGAGAATCTATTATATAAGATAACAACTAGGTTTCATGTTTTAATGTCATATCTTATACACATGAAATAATCTCCTCCTCATCTCCATTATGATGATATCTAGTTTCCCTCTAACTAGGTTCATGCTATCACTCCTCCACAATATGGTGTAGCCTATACTACTATTACTAGTGCTCATACTCAACCTATATATGCTTCCACATCTTCTCTACATGGTATGTGCCTACATGTTCAATTATAATTAACTAGGGTTTGTACTTGTGAAACTCTAAGGGATCAAATTATTAGTATGAGCAAGTTCATTTCATAATTAAAAATCAAAATGAACTACTACATGATAATATTACCACATTGGAAAATTAGATTACAAGACAAAAGCCTCCAAGGCACACTAGTGTAAATCATGTGTATGCATATTCACCTAGTGAATTTGTGGCAAGAAATGTTACATATCAAAATAACAAATCATAAAAAAAGTGCATCTACAACTACTGATTTAGAAAAACATTCAAATATCAAATCAAAGTTTAAGTGATTTTTTACAAAAAATGATTAAATCTAAGTTGATCAACCTACCTCATTTACATCTAGTGAAGAGATCTAGATATTAATTTGCATACCATATAATGCACAATCAACACATAGATTCATGTTTGGCATTGAAAAATCATATAAAACACATAATTGATAATCATGAACCTATACAATATAATTCAATTATGTAATCCAAAATTATACATGAACATATTAAAAAAGGTTCAAATTCAAAAATAAAACCAAAGTGATTACCGAAGCATAACTTAGAATAATAAAAGGTTCACAAATCAAAATTAGAGCAAGAAATAATACAACAAGAACATGCAAATCAGGTTAAGGATACAAATATGCCTCTCTAAAATAGGGTCACACTTTAAAAAAATATGGGTTTGGTTTAAAATATCTATAAAAGTTTGATTATCAAGGTCAAGCGTTAGGCAAACATGCCCAAGGCATAATTACTCCTATTCCATCAATTGATAATGTTGGTCAACAAGGTTTGGTATTTATAGAACTTACTAAGATAAACCCTTTATAGATACACTTTATCAGGTCAAAATATCTAGCTACATAGTAAATGTTACAAAAAGAGATATAACTTAATTTGAAAATTAAAAATCATGCTAATCGAACAAGCATTCTCAAAAAAGGCTTTCTAGCAAAAGAGCCTCCAAAACACCATATTCCTATAATAAGCACAATTTCAAAGGGCATAGTTAGAATTAATATTACAAAACATAGTTTATAAAGGTTAAATCCATAGTATGAGGTGATTCCATATGCTCATCAAGATACAATAGAAGTCAACACTTCTAGGTTATTATGACTAATATGATGTTAAAAATGAACAATAATTAGGTCATAGTGTAACTTAATTAAACTACACCATATCAATCACACTACATGATATGTTACGATTCCTATTTTTACACAAGCCACATTGATTATGAGTCTCCAAGGAGACTCATTAGTTAGTATGTTCCTCCCTACTTATACATAATTTCATTCACTCTTTCTCTTTGTATATAGTTTCATTTTCTCATGTTTCTTATACATAGTTTATATCCATAAACTAAAAAAACAATATAATATGTCAAAACACAAATAAAATCAAATATTTAATTAGAAAACATAAATTATAGATTGTATGCATTGTCATGTTTGCATTTCTTATACTTGTAAGGTACTACATATGATAGTTATCTTAGTATAGTCCATTATCATCATATGCATACATTGTTTCACTTGTTCTTGTCAAGTGTTCAAAGATAATAATAGGTCCTAGGCACACTACACAGACCCAAATTTTCTACTATCTACCCACTAGGGGCATATATACAAATACATGGGTTCTCGCTTTGATACATTCATCTATTTGGGGGCATCTTATACACAATTTTGATTTCCAGGTTTAATCTTTCTAAACTCTACATCATAGATTTAACATTGTTATATCTTGATATTGATCAGTATATACCTACTCAATTTTTTTTTACCATCTAATACTAATCTAGACATATCCTATGTATGCCTTAGATATTATACATATTTATACCACATGTTCATACATACTTTCATTTCTACATTTCCTAGTTTAGATTTGTTTGTGTCTGTATGCTTCTTCTATTCGAGGGTATTTGAATATGATATTGGTTTATGGCTCTACGCCACTTATATTCATTATATGTATACTTTAGACATGTGACCATGTCCTTATATGTGCCTTCCTAATTGTGTATGCAGATAATTAAACATGTCTTTCCATGTGGATCTAAGCCAAATTACTTTATATTTTCATATCTGGACATTTAAACATGTCCTTGTATGTCATGCTTCCTCAGATTGAGTGACATGTGCCCATGTTCCTTGTATTATGGTCCCTTGGCCTAATTTTTGTTCCTCATGTGTTATGTATGTATGTTTTCTTGTATACATCATAGACATGGCACTTTTCCCTTTCTTTTTACACACTCCAATTTTAGATGCCATGAGGGACATCATGCATATCCCCTTCTTACTTGGGTACATTGATAGACATCATGCTCCATCCCCATAGGTATATGCTCATATACTATTCAAATTTGTTGTTCTTATACATTGTCAAATCTATCTTGGTAGCCTTGTGAATGCTAGATCTAAAATACCTCATAAACTAAAAACTTATGCTTAGATTATATTACATTGCGATGTTATGTATACACATTATATTAGTTTATTATGTAACTATCATATATGATTTGAATAACATACACTTTTTAGATAATTTTAATTTAATGATAGTTCTTACAAAGGTACAAAAACTCCCCTCAAAAGAGGGGCCATTCATAGGGGTTTGTCAAAGAGATCAAACTATATAAATGCACTTACAATATGATATTTATCACATAGGCAAAGAGTACAAAAATTAATTTTAGGAAAATATATTGGGAAATAATGATATAGAGATCAATTTTAGTTGCACAAAAATTAGAAAAGTTGGACATTAGCACCAAAATTGGGACACTAGAACCATAGGACTCTATTGTCAAAAATATGGCATTATTGTCTAGTAGACTCCGTTTCAAGAAATTAGAGATTGGATAGAAAAGAAAAGTAGGTATAGTCTACATTTATATAGATTTAGTTATAGATTACCATTTTTATCTTAGATTAATACTAATTTTCTTAGATTGGGGGAATCATGCATGAAATGATCATTCACATTTTATTTTAGATGCTTAGATATAGATTATTAAAACTTAATCTAGAATCCATATACTTAGATATTAGATTTGGGTATATGCATGCATCACATTATTTCCATGTGCTCACTTATAAACTACTGGATTAGATACAATGACAAACTCTATGTCATTCTTTATGTTATACACATAAGAAACCATGTTCCAATTTACACATCATATTCATGCCTTACTCCATCTATACTGGTTATAATTTTTGAGTGGCCTAGAGATGACAAATATTCCCAAATGACCTAGAGTCATTTTACATTTTAGATTTCCCAAGTGGATATAGAGCTGGCATAAACATTTTTAATTATGGTTACACATATTTAGTTACATCATGTAGTTTTAGTTTCATATGCATCTATTACACATGGGTAGGTAATGATGGAGTCATAGTGTGCTTGAGTTCTTGAGCCATGTACATGAGAGGGTTAAACACACCATCAGTATAATCCAAGCCATTCACATGTCATGATCCACCAAGTAAGGGTGGGAAATGATGGAGTCAAAATTAGATTGAGTTATTAAGCCAACCGCACATGGGGATTAAGCAAGCCATCAACTCTGTCCATGTTATTCACTAGTTTATCATTATCTACATGTACACACATAGGTTGTCACCATGATTATGAATTGATTCATGTACCTAGTAAGGTTTTTTTGTTCCTTTCCTCTCTCTTATCTATTTGCTTAATTTTTATTTGATTTTTATATCTATAAAGTAAGGAGTGATCTATTCACATTTCATTTACAATATATGTAATGGAGGGTGCGTCACATACTTAGATCTAGGTTCATAGGCTTCACCTCTTAGATAATTCTAGGTACACTTATTTTTCCTTTATCCTAGTCATTTCACTTTACTACATTTGTATAATAAGGGTGGGGGGGAATGTAATCACCTAAAAATGACACTTGAGTGATAAGAGTGTTACTTAAGCCCAATCATCCCTAGCTTATCCCTGGACCTATCTTAAGATTTATTTAGACACTTATCTAGCCTTTGTGCAGGCCACACACAACCCTCAACATCCCTAAAGTAGTCCTAGAATGTCAATTTAACATCATGGCCCTTAGTTCCTTAGGTTTTTCCAAATAAACACTAGTG
>JARHVA010003699.1:257500-272500 GCA_037957365.1 Torreya grandis | reverse complement strand
CATATCCCTACAATCACTCAACCACCAAACTCCCTAACTACCTAGAATCACTCATAGGCTAATAACCTTACATGACCTATATATATAACTCAAAAAACATAATATATAAGCTCAACTTCATAAAAAAACTACTAGTGAATTAATATTCACTCATCTAAAAATTCATGTGAGATCTATTTTTCCTATCTTTTTCTCATCCATTTGAATTTTTTTCGCCATGTCAGCTTTAGTAGGTTGTTTTCCACTTAACATATTATGGTATCCTTTGGATTATTATTCATCTTAAAATGATTTGTATCTATTTATACATGTTTCAGATCTTGATTTCATGTATTGAAACTAATTTTATCAAAGGGAGACACATGGTGTTATGTTATGTTTTTGCTCGCTCAAATTCTAACTTGTGTACCTTGGTATTTTAACCTCTGGTGAAATGGGATTCATACACTTGTTAGGATTTAATTTTCCTAGAGTATCTTTGATTTTGACTATGTAAATCCTTTGGTAAGGTATGGATTCTTGAGATGATGATAAGTGGATGGTTATTTCTTGTTCATAGGGTCATAAAGAACTATTAACTATGCCAACAATCTTTGGCCAAAAATGGATGGGATCACTCCATGTTGAGTGATCTTACTTATCCAAATGCCTATTGAGTTTCAGATATTTTATTAAGTATAAAACAATGGTGGATGAATGGTATGATTCCACATGGAGTGATCTCACATCTTTGCATGTCTATTGAGTTTCATATATTTGCATAGGTATATAGCATCAACATATAATAATTCCACATGGAATTATGGAAGAATGAGATTATGCTACATGGATTAATATCACCTATCCAAATGCCTAGGACCATTAATTATTTGACAGTTTGAGAGGATAAAAGTGGATGAGAAAAATGATGACACTTGGAAATATTATAGAGGCTTGGGGATAGTAATACAAAAACATTAGTCACAAAAACAAACCTACACATACCCATAATATAAGATAAACTAAATCATAACATAATTAATTTTTTTAATACTTTAATATAAAATATTAATTCAAAAAAAAAAGTTAAACCTAATGTAAAACATTATATCTAATGCTCAAACGCAAACTTTCATAAAGTAATAAAACATTAAACTTTGACACGAAGGTAACTATTAATCTTCATAAATTAGATCAATTTGTGGTTTTTAAGGATATCTTATCCTTGGACTTCATCATGAAGAAATTTTTCTAGTCAAATTGGATCCCTATCTGAAAACTTAAAATGGGGCATGTTGGGACACAACAAATGGTGACTCAGTGGGGAAATACTTTTTAATATTTGAGAACCCATAATTTATAGTTCATGTACTATGATAATACATTATATTTTAAAAGAAACAAATAAATAATCAAGAAAACTAAAAGGGAATCCAAATTTACATGTAAAATATGAGCCCTTTTCATTTCTAAGATCAATGTGTGATCCTGTGAGGTTATTTTACCCTTGACATAAAAATTTTAAGAGAAATGTAGAGAAAACTAAAGTTTCATATGATCTTTCAATTTGATTAAAAAAGGTAAGAGAATATTCACATTGCTTTGGTTCCATTTATATATCTATATCCCTAACAAAGATACCTTTGATTCCACTCTAAGTATTGTTCCACTATCAATCATGTGTCTATATGCTAGATGGATATGATTGAATCACCTTTCTTCCATAAGTCTATGATTCTTTTTGAAAACAAGGATGGAATAAGGTTGGGAACCACCATTGGTTGAGTGTACGTATAAGAAAACATAATTTGATCAATAAATTCTAGTCAAAATATAACCATCTCAATGTGTATTATCTCTTATTCAAATCTTAAGCATGTATAAGTGCAATTGATCTTTATAAAATGAAAAGAATTTCTAAAATTTTCATAAAAATGTCAAAAAAACTTTCAAAGATCTAGTAAACTTATTTAGTTCAAGTAAAACCTTAATTCTATTCATAGTAAATACCTTGATTCAGGAACTTTAGCTACCTATAGAGCAATCCTAAATGAATACTTTTTTATCTAGCTTTAGTCATCCTTTCCCAAGATAATTTTGATGGCCTCATCATAAGGAATGGATCATATTTTTCTTCAACTTTAATAAAACTAATCTAGAAAGCATAAAACTAAACAAAGAAAACAAATGTGTAAAGTATGAATATACTCTATAAAGCAATAGATCTAATCTTATTCTACTCTTATGGTCAAAATCATAGCTATTTAGAAGCATACTAAACTATAATAAAAATTAAATAGTGTTTTAAAAACTATTTATTTACTAGAAAATTAAGACCATTAGCTTGGAGGTCCTTTACGTGAAAAGCATTATTACTTATAATTTTTAAAATTTGGTATAACTTGAAACACAAAGGAGTGAATCTGTCATGCTATCCTTTATTTTTTATCTCCTTATCCCATAAAATCACTAATTCTAACATTCTAAAAAAAAAATAGATCTTTTATCAAACCACCTCTTTACAATGTCTTGAAGTATTCTAATGTTGTGTAATACTTTTGTTTGGGCATCCTCTATTTGAATTATGTCTATCAATCTAGACTAAATTATTTCATCTTCCCCCATGTACTCCTACATAAATTTATATGTTGGTATCTTGAGATTAATAATAATAGGATAATGTCCATATACCAATAAAAAAATGGAAGCTTTGAGGCCATGTTTGTGTCTTGTCTTATTTTCCCATAGTGCATACATTAGTAACAAATACCATTCTCTTTATTTATATTCTACTTATTAATTAATAGAACCCATCAAATCCTTTTATAATGATCATAAAACTCCAATCCATTGTGGATAATAGTTTATAAATAACTTAACAATAACATGATTATTTTATGGCCACTCTATAAATTTTTTATATTGGAAGGTTGGACCATTGTCACACACCAAAGAAACTAAAGTTCCAAATCTTTTCAGTATATATTTTTTTATAAATTTAATCACATATCAAGGTATGTAATTATATATGGATGAAACCTTATTCCATATAGTATAATAATCAGTGGCTGAAAATAGAAATCTTTTCCTTGTTGAAGAGTTGGGATTGATTATTCCCACATATTATAAGCCCCATTATGTAAAAAGGTGTCCTTCAATTAAAAGCTACAAAGACATAGTTGTGTGTGTTTATATTTTACTAAATACTTGGAATAGATGACATGTCCTAATGTGGTAAATACTAGGCTAATATTACCCCATCTTTAAAATTTTATGATCAATAATATTACTTGATGGGTATCCACTACCAATTTTATGGTGAAATTGTCTAGATTTTTTTCTATTGAAACACATTTTAGATAGATGCCTTCATATATTTTTTGATATCATACATATTTACTTATCATGTAGTGGGATTATCTGATCTGGAGTGCCTACATTTTTTCTCTATTTGGTTCAGGAGGGTATGTGATTATGAATAGGTAATGAATGATCTAGTCATACTATTCACCTCGATCTATCTATGCATCATTGATTTTGTGAAAATAAATGTGTGGATCTATTTTTATCATAATATAGATAATACCTTGTGTCTTACTATATTAGAAGGATGTATTTTTATATCAAATTCATTTATCTTATCCATCCATTTCCCTCTTCTCTCATCTATCTAATTTTATCTAGGCACGAGTTTGATAGTTGGGCTAGGGATGATGGCATAGGATTTATTATGCAAAATGTATTACCTAAATTTATTCATGGTTTTGATCAAATAATATATTTATTTATCTATCATATAATATTTAAGTTCTACATCATTCATACTTCATGCTCATAAAAGCAATTAGGTGTTCACTATCATATATTTTATATGTGATCACTAATGCAACAATATATTCTGATGAAAATAAATACAAGAAGATATATTTGGGTAAGTTAGGGATGATAAAAAATAGAGCTTGGGAAATTGAAATTTTGATATCCTTAAATTAATTCTTAGATTAATTTATCCATTCAATTTTTTCATCCTTCTTTAGCATAACATTGAATGGATTAACAATTTATACAATCCTAAAATGAACATGGACAAAAGGTTTATTTTTCCAAAGAAATAATTTAGCTATTTTATGTTTTTTGGATGTATTATCTTTGAAATGGCCTAGACTCATTTTAGACAAAATGAAATCCCATCCTTGGAAATAAGTGGCCTATAATTTTTCCATTTGTCACTCCAAATATGCTTTTTTCAAGTTTAGTGATGATCCATATAAAATAATTTATGTAAATGAGTCACATGGTTTATTTTCTTGTTTGAAAACACTATCAGATCATCCATATAAATGATGATATAGTTTTAAATTAGTATTTAAAAGGTGAATATCGCACGTTAGAAGTTTTATCCTACATTAATTAGGTCCTAAATCATCCTTTTATATGCTAATGTTCCCCATTTAGTGGAAAAATTAGTATTCATGAAATCTTCTACCTCTACTAATTATTGATTGTAGCTCTAGAAACCATCTAGAAATTACATCATCTCTAACCCACTAACTGTCTCAATCACTTCATTTAGTGAGGCAGGAGGATAATTATCTATATTTAAGTTCCTAAAGTCTATGTATTACTTGATTTCACCATTATTATCACAACCAATTTTTTTGTAATACACATAATCCAAACAAAATAACAAAACAAAGTTCACCCAAAGTTTAGCATAGAAACACATAATGAGATACATAATTATGTTACAGCCAACATAGGAACTAGAATAAGTGCATAACCTATCAACCACTTTTGTAAGAACTAATTTAACCACACAATAATAAGATAGAAGTGGGTCAGTGTGCTCTTACCCAATCACCTATATCTATGTACTATGTTGTAGAATGTATAATAGAGTCACTATTTATTTATTCCCTTACCTAAGTACATGTATAGACTATAAAAAACCAATACATGAAGGGTAATTTCAACAAAGTTCATCAAACATTGTTGGAGTAAGATCAAATTCAACAAAATAATCATCATACTAAGATTGCTTAAGTATGATTTACCAAGTCATAATAAATATATAGAGATCAAAGGAAAGGACTATTACTCAAAGCAATGAAAATCATTTGAACGCTTTTTCATTACATAGGCAACTAATGTATGAGGTTTAACATAATTTTTAGAGGGAATATGCAAGCTTTGAGGGATGTTTTAATAACCATGCTTAAGTGATGATTAGGAAAATATTACCATTTAAAAATAGGGTAAATTTTCATGATAAGCTTGCCTAAGTATTCTATAATGACCAATGTTGGATTTATGATTCTCTTTTTACCAACATAAATGCCTCATGAGTTAACTAACTTGATACATTTTAAAAGTTTCATGGACTAAATTGTCTTATATTAAGTCTAACTTAAATCTTGTTCTTGAATATTTATCCCTTAACTTAAACCCATCATATTATCCTAAGAATTTATTGCATTACTTACTTGAATATTAAATCTTACTTAGTATTTCATTTCAAGATAGATTTTTATGATAACAACATAAGCTCACAACTTATTTTACCATTTAAATACATGAACCTGTTAATAAAATATTCAATGGCCTATTCCAAACATGGAGAATTTGTTCCTTAATCACAATATGATTATATAAGAATATCCATGTCCCTTTTACAACTATCAATGAAGGATATTATTTCCAATTTACCTTCAACATAAGATTCACTTAATCTTAAGGATAATTAATTAATTTAGGTGTTTCCCATATAGTCCATGACACACAATAGTGCTTAGTAATTAATATGAAAATATTATCTTCTAGGTGATAATTACATATTTCAACTTAGTCTTTGTCACACATTTCATTAAGTTATTAAAACTTTTCACACAATAGTTAAACTGAATTAAATCCATTAATTTCACAAATTAAGTTACAAGGACTTAATTTAATTAACTGTATAGTTAAAGTCCAAAATTTAATGAAGTATTAATACTTTCATTAGTTAATAAATGTCATAATTAGGATTCATAATATGTATATGGATTTAAAAAGGTCATTTAATATAACTTCCAACTTCACCCAAATTATCGCATGACAATGTTTACTACAATTAGATATATTTAGTGAATAATGTCACTTAACTTATACCATCTTGTGATTTTAAAGAAGCATACAAGTAAATTTAACATATTAACATTATGTCTCAATTACTTATACTCTATGTAAGGAAATAATCATGCCATACTCAAGCTATATTTTTCATCTGAGTTCAAACACTAGTATTTTCATGTTCAAATAACTATGTAATTTCTCAATCACAAACTAATGATTTAAAATTATATCTGAAAGACATTAATATAATTAATTATAGTGATTTAACATTATATAAATGTTATATAATAACTTAAGATGTTATATTATTAATTTCAACTTCTTTAACCACTTAGTCCAATTAAGTGTCTAACTAATAGTACAAAGTAAAGAACTCATAATTGTGTTCATCTAACAGAGAATTTATGAAAAAATATAAATTCATATTAAGCTAGTAATTTTAGATTATTCAAATAATCAACTACAATTATTTCATTAAAAAAAACATGTCTATGTTACATTACTTTATATTAAATACAACTATGATGAATAACATGAATTACAACCATATGAATTACATATCAATTTCATTTCATTTATAGACAATTAACATAACTTGAAATAAGAAGAAAATAATCCAATCATTTCATAAAATCTAGTGAATCTAATCCTACATCACCAGTCCCAATGAGCCCAACTATAAGTATCCCTAGACCACCCCAACCATCAATCAGATATAGATCAAGAAAATAGAGAATCGATGAAGAAAAGATCAAAAATAAATGGATCTTGACAACATTCAAATAAATTAACAACTAAAATAAAATGAAACACTCAAACCAATCCACCAAGATCCATTAATTTCATACTTGATTATGAATTCAGCTCTCTTTATGAGCTTCTTGATTTATGGGTCATGTTATATCCCATAATATAATATGTCTCCTAAATATATTAACCTATGTGGTAGTCCTCTTCAAATACTAAATTAATAGACATTTATGATTTAAAATCAAAATCATGAAAATAAAATTACAAACATAGTCAATTAAGAATTAATAAAATAAAACTTACATAAAGCTACAGGTCTCATTACTGACCAAAATTGATTTTACTAAACATAGTAAAAACATAAAGGTCAATTGTAATGATTTAAAAAATTAGAATAAATAAAATAATCAATATATTAATGACCCCCAAAATATAAGTCAATGTAATCATGACCTGATAATAATTATAGTATTATTTAACAACTGATCCATTAATTCCATATGATTTCATAAACCTAGGTCAACTAATAATGATCAAATAATTCAACAAAAGTCAAATAATCATACACATAATTAAAATAATAATAATAATAATAATAATAATAACATATTATTCCCCAAAAACCATTGTAATCATTTCAAATCCCTATGGTCCTTGCCCTCTTTTTTGTTGGGGTTCAAAATAATCCTTAGGGATTTTATTATCATTTTTTTCTTTTTAACTTTTTTTATTAACCTAGACACTACTAGGTTAGGATTTCAAAATAACAAATCAAATCAAAAACCTAGTTCATATATAACCCAACCAAACCATATATACAATCATACAGTCACAATAAAGTTTTAATGGATTTCATAAAACTAAATCCAACTCAGTTGAGGGTTTAAACTAAAATAAATCATACACTATCAATAAAAACCCAACTATGGGTTTATTGAATACAACATAAATAAACACACAATCTATTAGATTGAGTCATAGACTAAAATGGCTCTATAATTCATTCAACCAAAACATAAATGTAGTGGCTTTTCATAGTCATTTAAACTAAAGACAAATCCTTAAGAATACACATTCATAGTGAAATAAGAACTCATTCCATTAAATATACACGTAGTGATTCAAACACAATTATACTAAAAATAATATAGAAAAATAATATTAAATGTGTTCTACCAAGCCATGGTTGATTCATTCATGGCCATTCTATGAAAAAGCCATACAATAAAAATTCCAACTTTATGGCCCTAGTTAGGGTTTTAACCAAAAATAAAATAACGTATAAATAATGAAAAATTTTATGGCTAAAGCCCTAACATTTTTTCCATTTAAATAAATTTCCATAAATCCATACATAATTTAAAATACATCACTTACTTGGTTGATTTAAGTTGACCATAGAAGAATTTGTCTTCTCTTTTAGCCTCCAAGCTCAATGCTAAACACTAGCACTCAAAACCTAGTATGATTTCAAATAAACCAACTGAATAATTATTACAAAAATAAACCCAAAATAAATCTCCACAACTCATGTATGGATGTCAATATTAATGCATCAAACTAAAGTTTTATTCCCCACAAATTAGCATGCGGAACTACCGTACCTTCCCTTTGGCCACCATGCCAAAATGTTTAACAATGTTTGCCCAAGGTTTTAAGATCTCAAGATTGATTTTCATTAAAAACCAAATGAAGTATCTTAACCCCCTAATTCATGGTAATTTGATCCAATGCCATGATCCCTAAGTTGTCAAATTCAACAAATAAAACATAAACTAATTACTAATACCCCCATGTGGGTCTATAAACCTAACAAAATGCCCCTAAGCCAAATTGTGGCTTAACAACATGCCAATCAAAAAAATAAAGAAAAGTTTGTTCAACAAACACAAACCTTAGTGTATAAACCTTAACAAAAACACAACTAAGACACATGTTGATACATACTATAATTGTATAATGTTGATTTAAAATGTTAAGACAATGGCCTTAAGATGAATAAAAATGACATAAGATGTCAAAAAAAAAAAGTTAAAGTGAACAATCAATTACGTGATTGAAATATATTATCAATGTCAATAAGCATGGAGTCCATGAAAACACACAACACCAAAATGATATAAAAAAATAAAATTAATAAGAAGACAATAGTCACCAAATAATTATGATAAACAATGTTGATTAATGAGACCATCTTGCAAACAATAATATTAATTAAAATGATGTTTGCACAAATGTAAAAATTGACTCAAAATAACTAATAATGAAAACGACCATAAAATGATAACACATAGTAGTTAACTAATAAAAAGATAATGAATATATAATTAATACCAATAAGCTCAATTTTATGTTATAATTCATTGTTTCCTTTTTCCATATTATTTGTCCATGTTTCCCTATTACTCATGTTCGAATAAAACCTAGCTCAAATACATGTCCTTGAAATCAAGAAATAGACTATCAACATCATTTAGCATATAAGTATAATAAATATAATAACAAAATTTAAATAATACATCAAACTTAATAAGGAATCAATACACTTTAAACAATAATATCAATATTGTAATGAAAATGTAATCCATAATTGTCTCAATAATTATAATAAAAATATCTCAATGTAGATCACAAAACTATAATACTATAGTAGAATAATAAAATATGTCTCAAATAGTTCACAACTAGACAATATCAAAATAAATAAATTAAATGCAAGTCAATTAGGGTCATGTCATCCTCCCCCACTTGGAAAAAATCCATCCCAATGATCAGAACCACCAAGGATAATATTGTTTGAAAAAACTTTCATCTTTCTAAGTAGAACTTCTTTTTGATAGAGTATCTAATTTAACCAACACTTGAAAAATCTCACGATTCTTAAATTTAACACTTAAATGGTCTAGGATCTTATCTGGATCCAAATACATATTTTGTTTTTTTAAAACTTGAAGATAAGTCCAATCTAAAATATGAGATTGATCAGGAATATACATTCTCAATAAAGCAACATGAAACACATTGTGAATCTAAGACAAGGAAGGCAGAAGGGATAGATAGTAGGCAACTGGACTAATTTTCTCCAAAATTTCAAAGGGTCTTATAAACTGAGGGGCTAGTTTTTAAGACTTTCCAAATTTAATTGAACTTTTTTGCAATGTAATATATAGAAAAACCATATCTCCCATTTGTAATCCATTTGATGTCATTTTCAAATCATTATAACTCTTTTTCCTATCTGAGGTATCCTTTTAAATTATACCTTATTGAATTGATTTACTTATCATAACCTTGAAAAACATCGAGATCAATAATAGTCCTCTTTTTTCCAAACTTTCCCAACCAAGTGGAGTTCTACACTTGTGACCATACAAAGCATTGAAAGGATCCATTTTAATTATTGAATGATATGTAACATTATAAGAAAATTCAACTAAGTGTAAATGATCTTCCTTTTTACCTTATTAATCTATAACATACATTCTTAACATGTATTCCATGACTTAATTTAATCTTTTTATCTAACCATCCATTTTTGGATGATAAGACAAACTAAAATTCAACTTTGTACCACAAATAGAAGTTAGATTTTTCCAAAACCTTGAAGTAAATGCTTTATGCTAATCATAAATAATAACTTTAGGGATACCATATAACCATACTGTCTCTTTCACAAACCATGAAGTAAACATAAATACATCATTAGTCAAGTTTCTAACAATGAAATGACCAAATTTTGTAAATTTATCTATTACAACCAAAATAGCATCATGTTTGATTTTAGATTTTAGAAAAGTAGCTATGAAATCCAAATAAATCACATTCTACTTACCTCATGGTACATCAAGAAGTTACAAAAGTCCTCTTAGATGGTAATTTTCATCTTTAAGACACTGGCATTCCAAATATCTTGACACAAAGTCAACAAATTCATGTTTCATTCCATACTAGTAATACAACCTTTTTACTTCATGGATCATCTTCATGACACCTAGATGAGCAAAATGAGGTGTTACATCCACTTGTTTCAAAAAAAATTCCCTAACTCACCAAAGTCAAGTACATAGATTATGTTTTTATATCTGATTAATTCATACTAATCAACTAAAAATTAGAAAAAATATTTTGAATAGGCTCATTAACAAAATTTTCACTTACATCTTGGCTAAACTTATTAGAATGTTATTGTTCCAATAATTTAGTTATAAAATTATTATGTAGAATAGATAAGGCAAAAAAATACGCACATTGGCTGAGTGCATCAATAAAATGATTCTCCTTACCCTTCACATATGAAATATTCATATCAAAATTACTTAAAAATTATATCTATCTATGTTGAAACGTATTTAAATCATCCTATAAAAACAAATATTATAGGCTATGATGATCAAATTTTACATAAAAATGCTTATCCATCAAAAAGTATTTCCATTACTTCAAAACATGAATAATGGTAGCAAGTTCAAGGTCATGAGTTGTGTAGATATTCTCATGTTCCTTTAATTTTCATGACTCATAAGCCACAACTAAATGATATTGAGTTAACACACCATCCAAACCTTCTTTAGATACATCAAGCATATTTCAAAATTTCCATTCAAATTTGGTACAACAAGTATAGGTGCCAAAGTCAATATATTTGTAAGCTTCTAGAAATCTTGTTCACATTTAGCAGTCCACACAAATTTTTTACCCTTACACTATAAGGATGTTATTGTGTTAGCCAACTTATAAAAAAATCAATAAATCTTCTATCATAACCAATGAGTCCCATAAAACTGCATACTTCATGTATGTTTTTAAGTACAAGCCACTCTTAAATAACTTTAATATTTGTTAGATCAATAGTAATAACAACAACTTTGACATAATATGACAAAAATAGGGGATCTCAAACTGAAATAAAACACATTTAGATAGTTTACCAAATAGTTTTTGTTGCCTTATACTTTCCATCACTAAGCAAAAATATTGTTCATGCTTAGCTATATTCTTAGAGTAGATCAGTATATCATCAAGGAATATTAGAACAAACTTGTCTAAGAAATACTTTAGTACACTATTGATTACTTCATAAATGTAGTAGGTGCATCAGTCAAACCAAAAGGTGTTACCTTAAACTTGTAATGTTCATACCTTGTTATAAAATCCATATTAAAATATTTTCTTCCTTAATCCTCAACTAGTGATAGCTTATTCTCAAGTCTATCTTTAAAAATATAGTTGCATCCTTAATTTGATCAAATAGGCCATCTATCCTTAGAAAATGATAATGATTCTTAATGGTAACCTTGTTACGCATTCAATAGTCAACACATAATCTTAAGGTTCCATCATTGTTTTTCATAAAAACCACTAGTGCACCCCAAAGTGACACACTTGGCCTAATACTACCATTTTCCAATGGTCTTTTATGTTGAGCTTTTATTTCTTTCAAACCTATTTCATTCATATGATAATGTGCTTTAAATTTAGGGACCCCTAGAGTTACATCAATATAATAATAAAATTCACATGTAGGAGCTAAATGAGAAAATTTATCTAGAAAAATATCAAAAAATTCTTGAAAAAATGGATATTCCTTAAATGCCATTGTTGTTTTAGGTACAATTTCTTGAATTAAAATAACATATAACTTATAATCTTTATGGATCACTTTCTTCAGTTATAAATCTAATATTATCTTATGTTTTTTTGGTTTCAACAAACCTTTAATTTATATAGGTTTTTCCAAATCATTATAACAATATACCACTTTGTTGCAACAATCCAAATTAGATTTATGTTGTTGTAACCAATCCATGCCTAAGATAATATCAAAATATCTGAGATGAGCTATAAATAAATTTAATTATGTTTTAAAAACACTTAATTCTAGGCTCACTCCCTCAAGACACTTATTAAATGATACTCTTTTACATGAGTGAAACTCAACATCTCAATGATCCTTAAAATTCATTGTATTCAACTTATAACATGTTACTAACTTATGATTAATAAAATTGTTAGTTGTTCTTGAATTAAAAAAATTTGAAATAGAAAAAATATTTATTTTACCTCTAATTTTAATAGGATTTTCTTAGAAATTAGTTTTCCTATTATCCACAGTTGCATACACTTTGTGATTAGCTGATTGGCCATATTTTAGCTTAGGATAATCTTTACCATAATGATTATCTCCACATTCCTAATATACTTCAGTTATTTATGACATCACATAAATATTATTCATTCTAGTAATAGGCACATTTTGACTATCTTGAGTCATATTTCTTTTAAAATTATCGATCCTAGAAGATTTCAAATTCTATAAATTCTTATGCTTCCATTGATATTTATTGAAACCACTTATACTCCTTGTAAATATATGGTTAGAATCATATTTATTAAAAAATTTAGGAGAAGGGGATATATTTCTACTCTAAGATTATTGTCTATTCTATTAAAAATATAGTCTTACCTTTTGACAAGACTTCTCTTTTTGTTTTTATCAATAATCATATTCAATAGTCATAGTTAAAGTCTTAGGATTAGTCATATTCACATCATACATTAATATTTATGTCAATCCCAACTTAAACTTAGTGACTTGAGTCTCTTTATCATGAATGTACTTAACATGATGCAAGAAACTCAAAAACTTGTTTTCATACTCAGTCATAGTCACATTCTCTTATTTCAGTAGCTAAAAATTAGTGATTTTTCTATTCTTTGAAGTTGGAACTAAGGTGCATCTTTCTAAACTACATTTCAAAGGTAGGTCAAGTAAGAGTCATTATCTGGTAACCCTTTAATACATATAGGTTGTTCCACTAAATATCTATAACTCCTACTAACTGATAGGTTGATACTCTGGCCTTCACATTAGAGGAAATGTTATGTAGATTAAAATACTTATACAAGTTTACTAATCAATGCATTAGTTACATCACCTAATTCCTCACCTAAGAATTTTGGTGGAGGTAACTTCTTCATCTTTTTAATGATATGATCAACCATATTACTTAGGTTATTTTAAAGTTCTAGTTCATCAACTTGGCTTTCATCTCTAACTAAAAGTTCTTTAGCTAGCACACCTTATAAATTATTCAAGCTTCATTTTTGGGTGACCAATTTACTTTGAAGGGAATTTAACATAGTCATAATTCCATTCAAAACTAATTTTTGGTTACCGTTAGGAATATTTTCCTCATGGTTAAGGCCATCAACATTATTAAGAGGTGATTCCTCTCTCTTGGGAATTTTGGACCTATGACATTAAACTCTTCCTCTATCCAATTAACATTTCTTTAATTATTGTCCACTAATCCATATCTTTTCCTCACCATCATGTGGTGAAACAAACAACTCAATATAAATCAACAAGAAACATTTCCCAAAGTTCCCTAGAGTAGCGAAACTTTATTTGATACCAATATGTCACAACCATAATATTTTTTATACACGTAATCCAAAAAAATAATATAAAAAAAGTGCACCCAATGTTTAACATGGAAACACATAATGAGATCCATAATTATGTTATAGCTAACACTGGAACTAGACCAAGTGCATAACCCATCAACAAATTCTTTAAGAATTAAATTAATCACCTAGTATTGAGATAAAAATGAGTTAATGTGATCTTACCCACTTAACTCTATCTATGTACTATGTTTCCTCCTTCCTAATGGAGTTGTTACTAATTTATGCCCTTACTTGAGTACTTGTATAGGCTATAAAATATCCAGTACCTCAAGGGTAATTTCAATAAAATTAATCAAGCATTGGTAGAGTAAGATCAGATTGAATATAAGAATAATCATACTAAGCTTTCTTAAATATGATTTACCAAGTCAAAATTAGTGGATAGATATCAAGGTAAATGGATTATTTCTAAAATCAATGCAAAATATTTGAACATATTTTCATTACACATGCAATTAATGTATGAGGTTTGACACAACTGCTATAGTAAGTATGCAATCTTTGATGGATGTTTCAACAACCATGATTATGTTTTGATTAGGAACATCTTGCCATTTATAAGTAGGGTAAAAGTTCATGCCAAGCTTGCCTAAGGATTATAGAATGACTTAGGTTGGATTTACCATTTCCTTATTACCAACATAAATTCCTTATGAGTTAACCAACTTTATATATTTTTAAAATCTCATG
>JARHVA010003699.1:180000-252500 GCA_037957365.1 Torreya grandis | reverse complement strand
ACTTACTCCATTGGAAAATTAATTAAAAATATCAATCATCATTATACTACCTATATGCTTAGCTACAAAATCCCAAATCATATTATTTAATAATGAAAGGGTACATATATATAAAATAACATTAGTCAAAAGTCTGCCAAGGATTAATAAGACTCCTTAATTGATTCCCTTAATCTATTTCAAAAATTGACTCATAAGTATATACAACCAAAAAGGACAAGGTAAGACAACCCACACAGTTATATGTAGGCCACAAGGAATGGGAAATAATATGCCATCATCAAATCATTAAGCAAATTAAAGACATTATGGAAGAACCAGGACACATTATTATATAAATATAGAGAGTAATAAAAGTTCCCAAGTTGATTTAGTATAGCCACATTATGGCACTCATAAATTTAACATAAATAGGTTCACATAGATGATATGATGAAATAAATTCAATGTTGCCAGTCTAAGATTCATGACATCCCAAAAGGATAGAGTTTATATGGTTGAAAACACTCATCCCCAAATATAAGTGCACCAGGTTCACTATTTAGGAGTCATGTGGGTGTATAATAAAATAGTGTATACAGCCAAGTTTATCCATTTAACAGATTGAAATATGATTGAAATTATATATATATATATATATATATATATAACCTTTTTTCATAATTATCCCAAGTTTAAAAGTTATATGCAGAAAGGAATAATGCCAAATTTATTGTTTAAACTCAAAGGAGAATGATTAGATTAATTAAAAATAACTTACCTGGGTAACATCATAGCCAAAATCCCTAAACTACACTCTTATTAGCATTCAAAAAGCCCCAGTACTCAAACCAACCAATACTCCCCTCTTGTCTATCTCCTCCTTCCTTCCTTCTTTAATTCTCTTGGCTACATTTTTATTCCTTCTTTTCTCCTTGTCCATTCTCCTTTTCCCACATGTCCTATTTTTGTACCGCCTACATTCTTTCTTTTCATTTTTTTTTCACATTCTCTTCCTTCCACCACATACCTTACGTTTTCTTCCCTCTCCTTTGTATTCTTATCTCTTGTTAAATTTTCTATCTCATATCTCTATGTTTTCTTTTCTCCTTGTATTTTCGTTGCCTTCTACACCTCTTCCTTTTTTCCTCTCATTCCCCTTGTCTACCATCCTTTCCCTCTTCTCATGTATGCCTTCCTCCCACCCAACCACCACATTATTTACCCCTTACTCACACCCACTTGCCATAACCTCTAAACCCCTTCACATTCATTATGGAGAGACAAAAATCTCCCCTCATGGTGTCAACCCACTCCCCAATGCCAATACTGACAAGCATGGTCATTAAGGGCCTTATTTCAAAGTTTGAATCAAAAGCTAATGAAATAATAAAATAAGGAATGGAAATTTAAATAATTATATAAATATTATTTAAATGTCAATCAATTAAAAAAAAATTATAATAAATAATAATAATAATTAAAATATTAGACTAGGTATTATTTCAAAGGTTGTCAAATGTTTAAATTCCATAGGATCAATTAACTAGGCCAATAGTAATTATCCAAGCACCATAGTTAATAATTCATGAGGAAGGGGGATGTCATGGGGAGGTAGATCTTGATAGGTCTCTTAGGGAGTTCAAGTTAAGAGAATATGAGTCCATGAAGATGGGGTGACAAGGTGTACACATGAGAGAGATAAGAGGAGTCCAAATACATGGAAACAATATCAAGAAATATGTGGGTAACAAAAAAAATACAATGGGATATCAAAATAAAATTCACATGACAATAAATAATGTAAAACTATATAAACAAGGTACATGACTACCCAAAGGTATGACACTAATCAAGAATACTAGGTTACTTATCAGAACTCATCTGACTACTTAAAACCACTTTGTTACCCCACAAGCTGATACCAACATCCAACCTAGCTCACAAGCAACACCTACAATCATTGATTATATCCATTAGTAATATTGAATCTAAAAATTGATAAAATGATAAAGCAATAATGATTTGTAATCCAATATCAATTACATCACGTAATCCATACATCACCAATGTAGAATTATAAACATGATAAATACACCACTACCGTAAAATATCATAGCATTAGAATATAATCATATGATCTAACTAAATAAGGAAGTGCATAAATTAATAATACATACACTATATCAATGTTCAACTAGTCAAGTCAAGGGGAAGGGTCATAACATCCTCCCTCTTTTAAAGAGGATCCATCCTGGTGAACCATATGAACAACCTAGGACATGGCTATCCTTGGAGAATAAATCACTCTCTATAATAATATTTCATTTACTCACCATAATAATATTAATTATAAAAACCATCAAATTATATAATAGTAAGAAAGAAGTAATACTCCATCCAGGAAAAATACATTTGTTATTCCCAACATAAATCATAAATACAACCATAATAAAAAGTTTTATCAACTCATGTGTCATTTTAAGACCATAAAATAATATTAGGGAGATATTATAAGTCATAACAACATTAAATGTTCATACACACATCTTAGTTGAGATATAATACATGTTCATAATGCACATGTCATGCATTAATAGTAAAAAAATAGTTAATCACAACCTTGGTAAAAGGGCCTAACAACCCCAAATCTATACTTTTTTAATCAAAAATACTAATGGTATGCTACTGTTAACATAGTTCTAGAAGAAATATTAAAATTCAGGCACCTATATAGGTGTGAATTTCCAAGTTTTTAAGTCAAAACAACATTATTGATCATGGAAATGAACTTTACACACCTCAATAAAGGCCAAAAAAAATATTTAATTTCATTTTAATCACACCTATTTTAAATAAAAACTAATGAAATAGAGGAAACTTTAACAAATTTTGACTGTTTATATCAAAAAAATTCTAGAGAACCAAACATTAGTTAGATGTCCCTCTTATCAAGAGAAGGACATACATTACAAAACTACAACTTTTATGACCATAGTTATAAATTATACAACACTATCATGATTGAACTATAAAATCCAACCTAAAATAGTGTCTTTATTGACACACATCATGTCCTACATATAATTTAATCAACATTCATCACAAAATGCTACCTTAGGATAGTAACCCATTTCAAATGGTTACTTCTAAATCAAATAATTATCATTTAGGGCATAGTGTAGTGTCCCACACTATCCAAACTAAATCAATAGGAGAAACCAACCCAATCATTACATGATACCCAAAGGTTTATCACATTCTCTAAAAAAACTTTATGATCTCACACGATGGTTATAGGAATCACAATTTCACCATCATACTGTACTTACCTCTTGATAGTGGCTAGAAAAATAAAAAGAAAGGTGGGTACCCAAAATAAAAAAATCTATCTGATCAGGAATTATAATGTTCACTATAAACATAAAACCAACATGCCTTTTTGTCACGCATAAAATGATATAGAAATATATTCATACCAATATATATATATATATATATATATATATATATATATATACACACATATATTAGGTATGGTAAGGTAATACCTGAATCACAACATGTTTACATGTACATGCCAATGCATGCATGCATTTTATCAAGTACCTCCTTGTTTATTTGCATATATGTCCACAAAGTAGGACCAGTTGGTTCTTCACAGGGCTTACACAAAGGGATTCTAGATAGATTATTTAGAAACAACATCAAAGAAGTGGTTAAAGGAACACTAAACCATAAGATGACCATTATGTAGGAGGGTCCCATGGCCAATATGTGACTTTCATGGTGCATACTCTAAATTAATCAAATGGTTACCTCGTGAAAAGGGGTTGAGTAAATTTTTATCCTATGAAAGACTCCACTCCCTAACCCATACCTGGTTTAAACCATTACATAAACAGTGCTAATTTACCCTCAACCTCATACTTTCATTAATTTTCATAGTTAGAACATTGATACGATGTTATAAAATACAATATGATACTGTACCTTGGTAGCCTAAATAAGAGAATCAAATTTCAAAAAAAAAAGTACAAAATACAAGTGCTTATATTCATAATTTATAGTTTAACAACACAAAATCACACACATATATAACTAAAAAACTCAAATAGCTATATGGATAGTAAAAAAAGTTCACACATTTCATGTGGTTAATCACTTTTACACCTCACAAGGTTCATACAATAAACATATAACAATGTACATGAATAAAAGAGAAGCATAATAATTACACAATCAGGTATAGGTAACTATGCCAAGGTATTTTTCCATAATACAATATTCAAACACATAGGTTTGTGAAGCATAAGGGTTTGTGAATCTACATAGGTTCACTTTATGTTAGATGTCATCCAAAAGACATCAAATACCTATTAATGGTATCACATAATCAATCCATAAAACTCTTAACTTACTCACACAAGTCAATCACACTCACCCATTAGGCCCTCTAGGATTGAGTCGTACCTTTGGTCTTCCAAAAATATCATACCTCTTCGTCATCAGATGTCTTTCCTATGCAAATAATCAATGGGCATCAAGGCATTTATCTTAATATTACAACAACAAGCTTATACTATGATTCAATCGATTGACTAAATCCAACATTTGAAATATCGAATAAAGATGCTTATTTTGATGCAATATCAATTTGGGAAAGGGTGACCTTAGCTAAATCTCAAAGAGATTACCAAAACACTTCTATGGGAATCATAATATCCATAATCATCAAGTTCCATTAGAATTTAAAATAAACATCCTCTTGGATGTAAGATATATCTAATGTCTCCATAGACATCCTCATAGGTTTCAAGATGACTTAAATTTTGAATAGACATCCCCATGGGTGTATAACCCAGCCAGGATCAATTAACATACACATGGAATCCAACATATCCATGAATAAAATATGCGTCATACATGTAACTCTAATCTATGATCATCATAACATGCAAAACTAGATAACTTAAGCTTTTTTGGAGTTATGAATCCACTATCTTCACCAAATTTACTCAAAATAAGCCAACATGATCAATCCTAATTTAGCTAAAATGTTTAAGTTTTTAGCATCACATAAGCCTTCCTATATATAGGATGCATAATAATTGTAGTCAGCTAACTAGGCAACAAAACTTCCTTGATTTGCTTAAAAGTCCAATACATTAGATATTCTAATGCCTTATTAAGCATTACCATCTTAATAAAATTATGATATCATTGCCCCCAGTCACTTATAATGACACCTAGGCCAAGCCATAACCTATGGTTGTTCACCATAGCTACTCTACAATGTCATTGTGTGAAGCTTCTTCATAAAAAACTTATTATAAATAGCAAAAAAATAAGTAGGGAAGCCTTGTTATTTGAAAGCAAATCGCCCTATGGAAACATTTCAACTCCAAAAAAACCATCCGTAACACAAACACTAGTTGTCATACTCATGCAAGTTTATAGGGTTTTCAATAGGTCAAGACAATTGCTTACATGAGTAGAGATCTCAAGATTTGCTAACATTCCCAAGAAATTTAGTTCTTTTTACACCCAATCATGCCCTCTAGGTTTAAGTTGAACCCTCAATCTTCCTTGGGTCATAATGTTCCAAGTATCTAAGGAAGTCTTGCCCATACAAGCTGACCATAAATACCTAGCCATCATTCCCCTAGTTCTAAGAATGAAGCGTGTATCACCTAAATTCCATTGACCTACCCATACAAGTCAATAGTTGATAGGTGAGACTTACCCTGGCACAACCAAATTTAAGAAGGCTCAACCGCAACCAAGGCTAGGGGTAATAAAAATTGATATCAAATGAATTTAGTTCCCTTGTAATCCTTTCTTCTAAGTGATGTACAAAACATTTATAGCAACAAGCAAATAAAAAACAACACCTTAACCTTCAACCTAATAGGATAAGTGTCTTGTGAACTACTTCACAATTATGCCTAATTTGGAAAACTCATTGGTCACCATGCAACCATTCTACAAATCCTAGAGTTCCTTAGAGTAGAAAAATTACTCTATTACCAAATTAAATAATCCCAATTTTTTTTTATAGCTACATATTAGAGTATGTTTTGGATGTGTAGTGGACTCAACCTCACATGATGAAGCAAGTGGTACTCACTTAGTGTACCCATGTATGCACAATTAGAAAGGTTAACCTTAACCTTTTACATTATCATTAGGTCAAACAAGCCCATGACATGGGAACTAATAAAACATTATCCTAAATGACAATCAAGAAAATATCTAGCAAGTTTAACATTCATTACAATCTAGCTATAAATTGAATACATGTAGATTAAGTAAGGGATCTAAAGCACATAACAAGTTATCATTTACATAAAGATATGTCAATTAGTTTATAATCATGCTTGCTACAATCCAAAATAAGTGATCAAGAATATATATGGGGTTAATTCTTCATCCAACCAATAATTGTATGGTGGAAACCATTCATGAAATTGATGTAAGCAATTCCATATTGTCAAATAGCCAATAGAAAACAATAATTGGAAGAGGAATTAAAACACCTCACAGTTCATGGAAACCAAGATAAATATGTTCCCTAAAATTTATTATTATCAACTAATATTTTAGATGAAGAATTCATAAAATCCCTTTCCATTTTCACACTCACATTAGCATTTCCATCCATATATGTAATCAGGAGTTATTAAGCATGATTAACTCTAACAACCAAGGGGTTTAAAAATGTAGTAATCCCATTTTCATTAACACCACACTAAATATATTATACATGATTTGGTAAGTTCATTATCCATAAAAACAAACATGAGGTAAACATGCATACCTCCATTTTATATTTCAATAGTTCTAGATTATTTTCTTCGTTCTAAAGTTAGCAATTCATTCTCGTACTTAAATAAACTTGATCATCTAAACTTTTTCACATACACCATAACAAGTTTAAGCATATACAAGTCTTTATATTCCATCCCTAAGTTTTAAACCAACTTAATCATAACTTCATCTAATCATGATAACTTAAGAGTAGATCTAATGTATATATAAGGAAAATGAACCATAAGCATGTATATAAATCCCAAGGAAACAAGTAGATAACACTCAACAACTAAAATTCAAACTTCTAGTTTGCTATTAATTTAAGCACGAATTTTTAGGCATACCCAGATTAACAAATATATAAGGTCCAATTGTGATACTTTCCATAATGATAATAGTAAGACAATTTGCCAATATAACATTATAATTGGAAATTAACTATCATTTCAAGGTTAAAACCCAAGTACTATGACTAAGCATATTATAAGAATACATGCATAATCTCCATAAGGATGCATAAGGATTAAATACCACTCTTAAATTGGCACAAAACCATTTACCATATGATCCATGATGAAGGTAACAAGGCAATATACTAACACAACATTAGTAATTGGGAGTCAACTAGCAATCTGAGGATAAACTCAAGTATGTAAGCGAAATTAAATTTATGCTTTACATACAAGTATAATATCAAACACATTTATACTTATTCATATGATTAGACATATGCGTATATAACTGAAACATCCCATGGATCTCCATTTCTATGCACATTTATGACAACCAACTAAAGAATAGTTCCACGTTCTATGTTATACCATGAATAAAATTCATCATATATTAAAAGTAATGAAAATTATATATATATATATATATATATAGACACACACACACACACACACACACACACACACACACGCACGCACGCACACACACACACACACACACACACACACACACACACACACACACACACACACACACACACACACACACACACACACACACACACACACACACACACACACACACACACACACACACACACACACCCCACACACACAAAACTGTGTGTGTGTGTGTGTGTGTGTGTGTGTGTGTGTGTGTGTGTGTGTGTGTGTGTGTGTGTGTGTGTGTGTGTGTGTGTGTGTGTGTGTGTGTGTGTGTGTGTGTGTGTGTGTGTGTGTGTGTGTGTGTGTGTGTGTGTGTGTGTGTGTGTGTGTGTGTGTGTGTGTGTGTGTGTTTGAGAAATAATTCAATAACTCTCAATAGTTGTCATTTAGTTTTTGATTCCAACTTACTGGTAATCCTGGCCAACATTCTCAAGTATTTCCAAACAATAAAATGAGTGATCTATGGGAAAACACAATTGAAAATTAGTATGTCAAATTACTTTATTAAATAAGTATGTAGGTTTCTATATAAATTAAACATCTGTATAAGCCCAAGTAACTTTTTTGTGTTATCCATCAAACCATGTCATTCAACCACAAGGTTATATAACTAAATCAAGAAACCCACAATGTAATGATATAGTCCAAGGTTTACTCTAAGTTAGTAATAATATCAAGTCTATATCAACTTAATTAGATCACATGATTAAAACAAAAGTAATTTCTGATTTAGTTATATCAATAGAATATTTTAGATATAGGTAGAGACACTAATCAAGCATCTAATAACTCATCATATGATATGAATTGCCTTCAATAAAGTAACAATTATAGATTCCTATTATTTAATATTTCATTACTCTTTCCACATTCAATCAACATAATTTAGCATATCAGCATAATTAATCAATATCAAATCATGATAAAATACTATGTTTAGAAATCAAATAACCATTATATATTATCAATTGAGCCAAGAATGCACAAATAACATAAATAATTCATTACCAACTTACTTCATATATTCATAAGGTCATCCAAGCATGGAGTAGCAAGTAACTAAACTAGACAAGCCTTCCCAACCAGCCTTATGAGCCTGACCATTTGTGTCCCTTACCACCCCAACCATCATCTAGATGGTGGTTATAGTAATAGGGTCAAGGAGGAAATTCTAAGAAAGTTAGGTCCCAACCCAAGGGATATCACAACAAAATAATATACACTAAAAAAGGCATCAACACCATAAAAGGTACACTGCACACAATTAAAGGCAAAAATCATAATGCATAACTCAACCTTTATATGTCACCTAGTCAAGATATAACAATAAAATAAACCATACATGATAAACAAGTAACTTAGTCATACAACTTTTCTAAGGAAATAATCTAATACAATAATCAAATAAAAACCCATAAATGATTTGGTAATTTAAAATAGTCTAATAATGATAGCGGTGATTCCATCAGGCATATAAATGATGAATTAATTAGGAGCCAATAATTGATATAAGGGCTTTAAGGGATCATCATGAGGTATCCCAACCTCATATGATCCTCGGATATTAAAATTTGAGTCAATGAGAGTTAAAGGAACAACATAACTTTTAAATAGGTTTAATTAAAAATAAAAATTCTTCCTTATTAAATGACAATCTAAATAGGGTTTTTATCTTATTCCTAAAGTTTTGCAGTACATAAGCATACAAGACATTTATTAAATCCCAAAAAAAAATTACTCATTTGAATTAGCATACAAATTTTCCAATCAAGACCACACATAAGCAATTTTATCCCAAATCAACTTATGCAAAGGAACAAAATAATCCATTTATTAAGAGGAATTAGCCAATAAAATTTTGTCTATGTCACCATGCATTCAACTTAAAACAAAAGTATGGAGGTTTTTCAAAATTTAAAGTTCATTTATATGGCCATAAATCATTTCATCAAATACTAAAGTGTGGCCAATCCAAATAAAACTCAGGCATAAATAATAAGTCTAAAAATCCATTATTCCCCAAATAGGCTTAGCTCCTATAACTAATTTAAAACCTGAATTGACTTACTCCATTAGAATATTAACTAAATATATCAATCATCATTATACTACCCATATGCTTGGCTAGAAAATCCCAAATTAAATTATTTAAAAATGAAAGGGTATACATACATACATACATACATATATATATATATATATATATATATATATATATATATATATATATATATATATATATATATATATATATATATATATATATATATATATATATATATATATATATATATAATAGCATCAGTCAAAATTTTGCCAAAGATTAATAAGACTCCAAAATTGATTTCTTAAATCTAGTACACAAAATGGCTCATAAACATATATAGACAAAAGGGATAGGGTAGGGTGACCCATAGGTTTATACGTATGCCACAAAGAATGGGAAAGAATATGCCATCATCAAGTCATTAAGCAAATACAAGGTTTTATGGAAGAACTAAGATGCATTATTATATAAATATAGAGATTAATAAAAGTACCCAAGTTGCTTTATTATAGTCACACCATGGCACTCACAAATTTAACATAAACTAGTTCACATGGATGATAGCATGGAATACATTTAACGTTGTTAGTCTAGGATGCACAATGTCCCACAAGGACAGTTTTTTATGGCCCAAAACACTCATCCCCAAATATAATTGCAACAGGTTCATTATTTAGGATTTATGTGGTTGTATAATAAAATGGCATATACAACCAAGTTTATGCATTTACCAGATTGACATATGATCGAAATAATATATATATATATATATATATATATATATATATATATATATATATATATATATATATATATATATATATATGGATAATCATCCTAGGTTTGTATGTTATATGAAAAAAGGAATAATTTCCAATTAATTGTTTAAACTCCAAGGAGAATGATCATATTCAGATGGAAAAAAACTTACCTAGGTAATGCCACAGCCAAAATCCAAAAACTACACTCTTACTAGCATTCAAGAAGCTGCAACACTCAGACCAACCAAGACTCCCCTCCCGTCTATATCCTCCTTCTTTCTTTCATACATTCTCTTTGCGACATTTGTATTCCTTTTTCTCTCCTTGTCCATTCTCCTCTCTCCATGTGTCCTCTTTTCATACCCCTTGCATTCTTTCCTTTCCTTTTTATTTTTATGCATTCTCTTCCTTCGATCTCACACCTTGTGTTTTCTTCCCTCTCTTATGCATTCTACTCTCTTTCTATATTTTCTATCTCATACCTTTGTGTTTTTTTTGTCTCTTCCTTACCTTATACACCGTTTCCTTTCTTCCCTACATTCCCCTTATGTGTCATCCTTTTCCTCTTCTCCCCTATGCCTTCCTCCCCACAAACCACCACCTGGATTCCCCCTTACTCATACCCACTCACCATACTCTATATGCCCCTTCACATTCATTTTAGAGATATGAAAATATCCCCACCATGGCATCAACACACTCCCCAATGCTAATACTCCCAGGAATGATCACTATGACCTTATTCCAAAATTTGAATCAAAAGCCAATGAAATAATAAAATAAAGAATGGCAATTTAAATAATAATAATAGAAATATTATTTAAATGTCAATAAATTAATAAAATATTAAGACAAATGATAATAATTAAAATAATAGTCTAGGTATTATTTCAAAGTTTATCAAATGTTTAAATGCCATAAAATCAATTAACCAAACCAATAGTAATTATCTAGTCACCATGGTTAATAATTCATGAGGAAGGTGGGTGTCATGGGGAGTTAGGTCTAGGTAGGTCTATTAAGGAGTCCAAATTAAGCAAGGGTGAGTCCATGAAGATGGGGGTGGTAAGGTGTATGTAGGAGAGAGATAAGAGAGGGAGTCTAAGTGGATGCAAATAATATTAAGAAACATCTGAGTAATAATAACAATAAGATAGAATATCAAACACAAAAGTGACACAACAAGAAATAGTGTACAACTACATAAAATATCCACATGATTATACAAAGGTATGACACTAATAAATAATACCAAGTTACCTATCAAAACTCATCTAACTACTCAAAACCAATCTGTTACCCCAAAATTTGATGTTTCATCAATCCTAATGACCCTGACCATAACTGGCCCTAGACCACCCTAATCATCCATTGGATATGGATCAAGGTAGTAGAGAACCAATGGTTAAAGAGTAAAAAAAAATCAATCCTAAAAATATTCAAACAAATGATCAAATTAAAGAAAATGAAACATTCAAACCAACCCACCAAGATCCATTAATTTGGTACTTGATTATGACTACAAGTTTCTTTATGAGCTTCTTGATTTATAGGCCATATTATATTCCATAATATAATATGGCTCATAAATCTATTAACCTAGTTGGAATTCATCTTCACATACTAACTTAATAGTCATTTATAAGTTAAAATAAAAATTACAAAAATAAGATAACAAACTCAACCAATTAAAAATTAAAAAAATAAAACTTACACTAAGATATAGGTCTCATTATTGACCAAAATTAATTTTACTAAACACAGTAAAAACTTAAAGGTTAACTATAATGATTTACAAAATTAGAATAAATAAAATAATCAATAGATTAATGACCTCCAATAAATAAGTCATTACAATCATGACCTAATAATAATTATTATTATCATTTTAGAATTAATCCATTAATTCCACATGATTTCATAAACTTGGGTCAATTAATAATGACCAAATAATTCAATAAAAGTTAAATAATCATGCAAGTAAATAAAATAATAACATATTATTCCCCAAAAACCACTTCAATCATTTTGAACCCCTATGGGGATTCCCTATGGTCCTTGTCCCCATTTTTGGTCATGGTTCAAAATAAAGGTCAAGATTTTTATTTTTATTTTCTTCTTTTCACTTTATTTCTTAACCTCAATTGTACTAGGTTAAGGTTTCAACATAATAAACCAAGTCAAAAACCCATTTCACAGATAACCCAATCAAGTTGTATATACAATAATATAGTCATAATAAAGTTGTAATGGTTTTCATAATACTAAAATCAACTCAATTGAGGGTTTTGACTAAAATAAATCATACACCATTAATAAAAATCCAACTATGGGTTTATAATATACACCATAGATAAACACACATAGTATATTAAATTGAGTCATAGCCTAAAGTGGCTCCTTACTAGCTTCTACCAAAACATAAATGTAGTGACTTTTCATAGTCACTTAAACCAATGACAAAGCCTCAAGAATAAAAGTGTGTAGTGAAACAAAAACTCATTGAATAAAATATACACATAGTGATTGAAACATAGTTATACTAAAAATAATATCCAATACGAATATTAAATGTGTTTCACCAAGCCATGGTTGATCCATTCATCACCATTATGTGAAAAAACCATACAATAGAAAATACAACTTTATGGCCCTAGTTAGGGTTTTACTCAAAAATAAAACAACATATCAATAGTGCCAAATTTTACTACTAAATCCCTAACATTTTTTCCATTCAACTATATTTTCATATATCAATATAGAATTTCAAATACATCACTTAATAGGTTGATGGAAGTCAACCATAGAATAATTTTTCTTCTCTTCCAGCGTCCAACCTGAATGCTAAAAACCAACACTCAAATTACCATATGCTTTCAAACAAGCCAATTAAATAATAAGTACAAAAATAAACTACATATAACTCTCCACAACTCATGCATGGTTTTCAAAATTAATACATCAAACTATAATTCCATTCCCTAAAAATTATCATGCATAACTTATTTACATTCCCCTTGGTCGTAATGCCAACATATTCATTAGAGTTTTCACATGGTTTCAATCTCTCAAGAGTAAGTCAAAATGAAACTCAATGAAACTTAAAAACTAAACAAATCATGTTAAACCCCTCATGCATAGTAATTTAAGTCAATGCCACAACCCCTAAGCCATTAGATTCAACAAAAAAAACACAAACTAGTTACCAATGCCCCCATGTGGGCTTATAAACCTAACAAAATGCCCATAAGCTAAACCATGGCTTAGCAAAATGCCAATAAAAAAAGAAAAGGAAGGTTTGTTCAACAAACACAACCCTTCGGGCATAAACCTTAAACAAAGCATAGTTAAGATGCATTTTAATAGAGATTACAATTATTTAAGGTTGATTTAAAATTTTAATTCAAGAGCCTTAAGATAAATAGAAATGGCATAAAACATCAAAAATCAAAATAATTAAAGCCAACAATCAATTACATGACTGAAATATATTGTCAAAGATGACAAGCAAGGACTCCATGAAAACACACAACACTAGAATGATGATAACTAATAAAATCAATAAGAAGACAATAGTCACCAGATAATTATGACTCAAAAAATTATGATCAATGAGATCATCTCAAAAATAGTAACTTTAATTAAAATGATTTTTGTAAAAATGTAAAAAGTGACTCAAATGAACTAATAATGAAATCGATCATAAAATGATAACACATAGTAGTTATCTAATAAAAACATAGTGACTAAATCATTAATACTAGAAAACACAAACTTATATTACAATTCACTATTTCATTTGCCCATATTATTTCTACATGTTTCATTGTTACTCAGGTCCAAACATAACCAAGCTCAAGTACCTATCCATACATTCAATAAATAGACTATTAGTAACATCTAGACATCTAAGTAAAATAAATGCAATAAAGACATTTGAATAATACATAAAACTAAATAATGAATCAATACACAATTAATAATACAAATATTTTAAATGACTCTAGGATCCAATATTTTTAGGTATTTGTAGGTTCAAATAATATCTTTATATTTTGCCAACAAGTTATTTAATATTTGTTTCTCACTCTTAAAACAAATCAGTCTAATGTTAATATGTTAAGAATATTAGTTCCCATATTTTCTTTAATGAAATAAGATTTGCTTATTTTTTACTACTTCTAGTTTTTAGCCTTTGGATCCATGTCAAAAACACTCTCCAATTATTCCGTTCCTATAGGTATTCAATTCTTTTCTAGTTGTAAGATTCCATCATCTCCTAAGTCCTCTAAGTTAATTGGCTCAAAATCCTTCTCATCTATTATTTGAGATTTAAATGCCCTATAACTATTCATGAATAAAATGATCTATTGGTCATCATCAAATACTTATAATTTCTCAACATTGTCTGGGACTTAGGGACATGGAACCAACTACATATAAAACATCTAAATTTTATATTCTTGGAGTGTTAATAATTTAGTAGCTAAGATGGATTGTGAATCTATAATTTGATTTTATTCTCTCAAAATGGATTCGATATTAAATACTTCCAATTCTTCACTTAGATACAAATTCTTATATTTATATCTCTTTAAATATGACAATTTTCACTCATACTTAATTCTGATCTGATTAACCACTAGCTCCAAGTCTTTGACTATTAGTATCTTCCTCATGTTATGTTTCAACATGAACTATAGGCTTAAAATTAGATCTTCATATTCAACATAACTATTGGTACATAAGAATTATAACATGGATACAACAATGTATATCTTCCCACCTGGGCTGATCAAAGTGATGCCTACTTCCAAGCCTTACTTTGATCTGAGACCATCAAAACATAAAGTCCAAAACTATGCAGTACATTTAAATTATCACTCATGAGCCTCATGACTTATAATAAAAGTGTAAACACCTACATGAGACAACACAAAATTAATATCTTCAATCTTAACATTATACTCTATGACAAGGTATTTAATTTTGGGTTCCCTATCTATTGAGACCAAATTTTCTACTCCTCTCAAAGGTACCCACATGGTTTAAAAAAAATTATCAATGTATGCATTTAGTGTTTTCAACCAATCATATCTTAAAAGAAAACCATAGGACACAAGAATGTCAACTACCAAAATATATATCTATTGTTAGATAAGTGGCTTAGAAGCAAGCTACATTTAAACATTTGATAATTCCCCTAAAACTTATATTATGGTCTTGTCTAAATTTAATACTATTATTTTGGAATTTTTTTGAGTCAATCCTAACTTCTTATAAATAATTGTAGACATGATATTGGCTGAAGCACCTGAATCCATTAAGCAATTGTGCATGTTATTTACAAATGTTATGATAGTTAAAAAAAGGGTGATACCTCAGGCTTGTATTTTAAACAATTATGTCAGTATGCATAGCTTTATATTTATAATTATATGTCTTGTCAGTCAAGGCCTTGAGAATTCCTCTTTGTATAAAAATCTAAACTAGCTCATAGAAGGTGATATTTTCCTTAATTTTAATCATATCCTCGATAATATTTTATCCACATTTATTTTATGTCTCTTAAAATTATTTCTTATCATTTAATTTTGGGGATGGAGGATTTTTGTTGGATTTTAGATCTAAAGGATTAACTAAACTATTGTTTGAAGGCATAAAGGTGGTGATGGGCTAATGATTATTATTTCTCAAATTATAATTATTCTTAAGAAATTGATAAAAAATAATGAATATCACATGTATTTTCTTCTATTACATTATCATCCTCAACTAGGAATGGAAGATTATATGCCTCAAACACCATTGTAGTATTAGAAGGATTAGAGATACTAGCTAAAAATGGCTCAATATGGTTTGGGAAAATATCATACCTCTCATTCTCTTTTTATAAAATATCAAAAGTTGTGCATATATATATATATATATATATATATATATATATATATATATATAGTATGATTCTCTATGTTGTGCATTTATATTAACTCTACATTAATTGGGTAGGGAAATGTCACATATATTAATTTTAGGTAGCATTTTTATTTATGGCTCAGATTTTTTACTTGGTTTGTTAAATGACTGTTATATCTTTGGAATGTAAAATTTATATTGGTTGTCTCACTTATAGTATTCCCCATACATGTATGGATGATTAAAAACTCATTTATAAGTTTATGCATCATGCATTGTATGGCATTTAACTTATCTTTAGTGAAATAATAGGTTATCCCCTATGTGGTAGAGGCATTAACTAATATTATGGCTTAATTCAAAGTTTGTTGATTAGACAAGGTCACACAATTGTTTAGATAATTTAGGTTATGGTTAGGTAGGACATGAGATAAGATAAATTGAGTGTAAACATGGTTCTAATTGTGGGTAATGAAATTTTGATTAGCATTCAAAATTGGGTTTAACACAAGTAAACCTAAGTTGACATTAGGTGTAGTTAGAGCCTTTAGTTGGGGGTTAAAATGCCTATATAGGGTGATAGATCCAACATAAGCTTGTGACAAATCAATGATTTTAGGTGTTATACATAGGAATACCACAATCATAGATTTCAATGCATTTTTATACATCTAGAGGGATAGTACATCATTTGGTCTATATTTCATGTCTACTTATCTATACTTTTTTGAAATCTGACATTAAAGGATTTGATGGGCTCACTAAGGTCCTTGTTTATACTAAAAAAGTGTTGGTATAAGACACTAGAATTGGTAACCTAACTAAAATATATAATAAATGTCATGAGACATTGATTCCACGAGGTAATTTAATTATATAAAATATTAAGAATCTAGTTATAATTAGCATCTTTTAGTGTAAATTATAAAATCCTACACGATACATCCTCATGAGACATGATTAGTAATACTAAATAAGTATCAAATTATTTAATATTATCCTCTACAATTCTCTCTCCTAAATGGGTAAAATGTTGGAAGATACTTTTCAATATTCTTGGGTAAATCATGGATTACACCAAGTACAGTAATGTTTGTTCCAACTAATTAGGCCATAATGAAATGTGCACATCAGTTCCTTTTAGTTATTGAATTTTCATAAGAAACAAATCTCCTAGGGAAACCTCTATCCATTCTATGTGTTTGATGGAATTATAAAGGTGTTAATAATAACAAACCAAAATCAAAATTGGACATTGATAATCTCAATGGTGGATCTAGTGTATGCAACTTGAGTGAATTTCAATCATTCAAAGATTGTGGGCACTCATTCTAACACTATATAAATTCATGTTGATTTATATTGTATTCACACCAATGGAATCTTAGATGATACCCATATTTTCTAGGATTGGTGAAGAATTTCACTCCAAGGCATAAGTTGTAGGGCATTTGGTTTTTTGAATAATAGTGTGGTGGAATAGCGGTAAGCAATGGGTTATTTACCTCTAATGGTTTAGATTTGATGAGATCTAAAATAAACGAAAATTACACTTAAGGTGGATGTATGGAAGTAATCTAAGGTGGGTTGTATCAAAAATTATAAAAAAGAGGGAAAGTTAAGGCAGGAAAGAATGTTTATGACTCAAATATAGATGAAACTCTTCTAAACTAGTTCTGATGTTACAAGTTAGATAAGTGATGAAAAATAATTCTTGTTTTAAGTTTAAACTATCACAAAAAACACAAAAAATTAGTTAGGATCCAAAGGAAACACATACAATAAATTTCAATATTCATAACCAATAGTTTATACTAATATAGGATTGCTATTACATATCCTTTATCAAAGGGAGATTACTAATAATGAATAAATAAGACTCAAATTAGCTAAAGTATAATCTTAATAACTAAAATAAAATCAATTATACACAAATCATAAAACTAGAATACTAAAACTATAGAAGTTACTCAATGAGACACAATATTTGGAAATAGAAATGGACATCAAGACAAAAATGAAGAATAGTCCTTAAAATTTATTATTCACCTTAATTTCAAAACAAATCCTCCATTTTGGAATGAGGAGGATACAAGTGTAAATAAGCTTGGGATGGGGATAGTTCATCTTCCAATCAAATTCTAAAACTACATATTCTAAATCAATATCAAATCAATATCCATGCATACAATGCATGTTTACAATATATGCATACAAACTCATGTATATAATACATGCTCATTAAAAATATTAGATACAAAGATATCCAAGCTAAGTAAATAATTAAAGTCACAACTTAGGAATGAACCATACAAAAATACTACTTATGGTATTGATGTGACACCACTAAAGATAAATATTGCATGCTTGAAGCCTTGGTTGTTTCCCATATAGTTACATATGGCATAGTTGTTTTCACTAGGAATGCAACTATAATAGAGGACTAATAAAATTATGAGTAGAAGTGTAATGTAAGTGGGTCCCATTGGAATTTTCACCATTATATATTTCAAAAACTAAGATTGAGTATTAGGTAGTTGGATAAGGATAAATGGTTTATCTACTAAAGTATTTTCCTACTTTAGCTCTTCTAGTTTATTATATAATTCACAAATTGAGAGAAAATCTATTTAAATTGTTTCATAATTAAGGATGGACCTTTTGAATAGTTGTGTAATCTTAATCATTTATTTCTCATCAATCATCATAGAATATTTGAATGCCACATTGATCATATCTTTATTGGTCACCTTGCCTTTTACAAAAGTAAATAATTGTATTATTTGCTCATTGGTCTTTTACACTATCCCTTCTATTTCAGCATGTAAAATATTAGTGGCCAAAAGGAATAGGTCATACAAAAATGTCCTTCTAAATAATTTCTCTAGAGGAATATAAATACTTATAACCTTCATGTTTTTCAAAATGGAAACTATCTATTGCTCAAGGATAATAAACTATTACACTAATGCATGCATCTCCTTTTGCCATTTCAATAGTATATCTTTATTTATGGCCACATTGTTCTATGAAAATGTAACATATGGCACCAACATTAGGTTTAAATGTTCATTAGCCTTAACTTGAGCATAACTTGAATATTTTTCATAGTGCCACAATAGTTAGACACACTGACCCATTTAGGGTGTGAATTATCTCTTATATCTCTTATTAAAATTAATATGTTATATAATGTCTTGGTTTCCCCCTCCACATTAGCCAAAATATCCTATGGAGCCTCAATAACATTACTTTCCTATAACCTCTTGTTTGATTGATTATAGCTTCTAAATATTTGCTTGAGAATTCCCCAAATTATATCTACAAAATAATAATGATATTATTTTTACTTATTTGAGTCCCCTAGGTGAACATTATTTTTATTTATTTAGTATAAAATATCATCCCTTTTCTCTAATTCCATAATTTCACCTTAAACTAGCATATTCTTCCTTTTCACCCTTCTCAATGTATTAGTCTATCTATCAAAATGGAATGCTACCCTAAAATAATTATTAATGACTAAATCTTACCATCCTATTTCTTCCTCCATCCAATTTTAAATCCATGTTAGCTTATTCTCTAGACTGATCTATAAGTCCAAAATTTGGTCGTGGGGATTCCTTGGTGGAAACATTTGTGTTGAAGTGAACTAGAGTTCAGGAGAAGGTGTTGAAGGCTCATAAAAGGATGGAATATATTTCTTCCATCCTGTAAATTTCCTCTATGAAGTTATATCAATGATGTATTTGACTTTGCATATGGTTTTATATGCATAAACTATTGAGTAATATATTGAAGTGTCCTAGGAAATAGGCATGCCCAATTAGGTAGATGGCCCTTGTGATGGAGATGGTGTTATAAAAATGTAGGAAGACATCAATTATTTAAGATGTATATTTGACCTAGTAGCTTGTGGGAAATTAATACTAAATAAATAATTATTTATTGGGGTTTGAGTCAAAATTTTAAAAATACTTTGTAATAGATGCATAAGAAACCATGGTAGAATCAATAAGTGTGGAATCGATTGAATAGGTTAGTAGCACTTAGTTGGTTATTCTCAAATAATCATCTATTAACTCATAATGAGTCTCATTATTATCTTAGTCAATCACTAGTATTAATGGGAGTATTAGTTGTAATCATAGGATAATTTAGATTATATGAAACTTTTTTGCTTACCTCTACAATAAAATTTGTCATATTATTAGTTGTTACTAGGACTTATGTAGTTATTTATTTTTCCTCTTTTTATTTTTCAATATATGTTAATCTAATGTCCATAAGAAAATCTTATTATTGTATTGTAATATTATAAATATAAATTTGAAAGGTATTTACTTGTGTGTTAGTAGATCCTTGGATTAGGACTTCTTGATGGGATCCTCTAGATACCTCCTCTGTTTCCATTTGTTCTTCACCCACTTGGTTCTATTCTCTAATTTATTTCCCCTATTGATCACTTATTTATTTTTCTCCCTTTTTTTGTATAAATGTGACCGGATGGAAAATCAAAGTATTTTGAAGGTCTCTCTCTTTTTTTAATTATAGGACTTGAGGAGACACTAGGGTAGTTTTAGGTTTTCTTTTGTATGTGATCATAGAGGTCCTAATAGAGGTATTAATTATACCTATGGGTTGGAATGAAACAATGAATAATGATCGAGACATAGAGAATGTAGGTGGTCAATCAATAGTAGTGGTTTTGGTTAATGGTTAAGGTATTACTATAATCACTACTAGTGAATATGCAGTGGGAACAAAAACACATAATTTTAGAAATGTGGTGGAAAAAGTAATCTATGGAGATAGAATGGAAGCACTTACTTGATTCATTTTTTATGGTGGAGGCATCTATGTGAAGGAAGGTGATCCCATTAGCCTATTAAGAACTAGAGGTACTCCCATACCTATGGTAAGTATTAGATCAAAAATAGTTTGAGGTCTTAGAAGAACCCTGAGGATATTAAACATAATATGTTGGTTAGTATCCATTTATGTTCTTGTTTCTACTTGATGAAGAGTAACTTGCAACTGTAGTGGAGTTATCTTATCATTATATGTTATTTATATAAGATATTAGGATCATAATGGATCTTCTAAGTCACTATCATTGAAATATTTGCTTTGTACATTATTATTAAGACTTTGATATCATCCTCTACATTTAAAAATATGGGGTCATCTCTAAACTATTGATGACCATATGTAATTTTAACCATATTCTTGAAAAAGTTAATAACATCCCTAAAAGTTTACCTTAGATTGAAGTACCTAAATTTAACTTGCTACAACCCATAATGCATCTTGACCTTGCTTGCACATAGAACAAAAATGCTCCCACTTCACATAATACATGTTTCAAATACTTAAATGAAACTTGTAGATAACTGCCTATTTTTTAACTTGGTGTCTATATTATCACAATTTTGATTGAAAAAGTAAATCTTACTCACCCAACTTATCTAGAACATACCTTGGCACATACACTAGGGATACATAAGTTCCCTCTATCCTTATAATTATATGGTTGGGATAGAACCATTATTCTACCATATTTATAATACTTCTTTCAATTATGTCTGATAACCTAGGCATGGCATTCCCATAAATGGACCTATATACCACTAAATAAAATATGTCTAAAATTATATAAATCTGATTTTAAAATAGATATATAAGATTGAGGATAAAGTCATAAAAAATGTGTTCCTAAAATAGTCATCTAATGTTTTTAGTTCTCATCTTATGACATAGTCATTGTGGCATTTATAAAATCCAAAATTATCTGGATTAGACATATAATTTCAAATTTGAACTAATGATATATCCAATACTTATAATCTTGTAAAAATTCATATTGATGTCTAAAAATGAAACCCATATATCATGGGTATAGGAAATACTATGGAAATCATATAACCTATTTAGTAGTCTTTATCCTTAGTATGAACTTAACTATGGGAGTAAATGAAAATCGGCCCTAAAATACAAAGTTGTCTAGGCTCATTGCCTATTGTTTCTATTTACCCTTGACTCTATTTGATATTAACAATGCAACTTTTGTAGGTTGGATATATGTCATCAAAATAATTAGGAGCCTATAATACTTTTCAACTATGTTTCCTTTGATGTAGGCCATAGGGGTCATGTTACATTAAAAATGCAATATATTCCTAGAAATTTGACCTTTGGTAAAAAAATCATATAACATGTTGATAAATTGAATTAAATTTGGTTTTGTTGTGGTGTTTTGTAATTCTACTAGATATCCTATTTAGTAGTCTTTATCCCTACTATGAACTTAACTATGGGACTAAATGAAAATGGGCCCCAAAATACAAAGTTGTCTAGGTTCATTTCCCATTTTTTCAATTTACCCTTGACTCTATTTTCTATTAACAATGCATCTTTTGTAGGTTGGTTATAGGTCATCCGAATAACTAAGAGCCTATATTAATTTTCAACTATATTTCCTATGATGTATGCCATAGGGGTCATGTTACATAAAAATGCATTATATTCCTAGAAATTTAACCTTTGGTAAAAACTCATATAACATATTGATACAATGAATTAAATTTGGTTTTGTTGTGGTGTTGTTTAATTCCACTATCTTGATTTCTAAAATGTCATAGATGAATCTTTTGGTAGATATGGACAATTGGTCTTCAGCCCTATATGGCTTCATTGTGTCATATTTTGTCCAAATGTATAATTAGTGAAGAAATTGGTTCTCTAAAGTTTATTAATAAAACATTGTTTCCATGTACTCTATCTTTACAAAAATATAATATGTATAGGGATGGGAAACGTTAGAATATGAGGCCATTGAAATTCTAGGAAGAATTTATGGATGCACTTGGAAATCAGAGGTCTTTAAATTTTTGGGGAGATCAAAGCTGTAAATTCTACATGATAACAAGAAAGAAATGTAATCAAATTCTGATTTGAAAGCTAAATATATGAAAATATTTCATTGGTATCTAAATCTAAATGCATTGAGTGTATTATTTATACACATTAATTATAGCCAATAAACTTTTAATATGTTACCCATCTATTTATCATTCAATTGAGCTTTTATTTTGGAAGACATGTTATCTTAGTGGGTTTGTTTTCCAATTGGTATCTTATCAATGCTTAGTCATCTTAAAATGATAGATGTCTCTTTATAGTGATTGTGGGGTTTCTTTTTGTGTTTTTAACTTGTTTTGCTTAGAGGGAGACATATGGCACTATGTCACTTCCTAGACTATGAATTTTTTATGTTATAATTCTAACCTCAAGTGAACACGATTGAGATACTTGGTAGAATCTCATTTTCCCATAGGGTCTTGTATTTTAACTATGTAATATCCTTTAAATAGGCCAAATTTCTAGGATCATGACACGTGGACAATTATTGCTTGTCTAGAGGGTCATGGGGCATTATTAACTATGTAAATAGTTTTTGGATGTCGATTAATGGGATGGTGCCATGTTGAGTGGTCTCAATTTTGTAGATACCTATGAAGTTTTAGATATTTTTATAAGAATAGAGTAGTGGTAGATGAATGAGATGATGGCACATGGAGCAATCTCACCTATTTGAATGCACATTAAGTTTTATATATTCACATAAGTATAGAGTGATGGTGGATGATTGGGATGATGCCATGTGGAGTGGTGAACGAACAGGATGATTCCACATGTAGTGATCTTACCTATTTTGATGCTTAGGATAATTAAAAATTTGACTATTAGAGTGAATAAAATTATATGAGAGAAATAATGATGCTTGGAAATATTAAGGAGGCTCTAGGACAAAAATAAAAACCCTTAGTCAAGAAAATAATGCTACACCTAAACATAATACAAAATAAATTAAAACATAACATAGTTAATTTTGTTGTTACCTTTAAATTGATGCTTGATTCAAAAATTAAAGTCAAAATTAGTGTAAAACATTTTATTTTATGTTTGAAATCTGACTTTCCCAAAGTAATATAAAATTAATATTTGACAATAAGGTAACCATATAAATTCATAAATTAGATCATTTTTTGGTTTGAAATGTTATTTTATCCTTGAACTTCATCTTGATGAAAGTTTTCTAGAGAAAGTGGGTCTCTATTTGAAATTTTAAAATGGTGTGTGTTATGACACAAAAACCTTCATGAATCATTACAAAACTTGATTCGATATTATAAAAAACTCTCAAAATCAAAAAAGGAGATAATCAGGGAAGCCTTTATTGAAGATTATAATTTTTAAAAGAACCAAAAAACACTGGCATAAAATAATTAACTATGGTTAATTATAAAGACACACATCACTTCCCTTAAAAAATTGATCTTAGATGATTCCACATATTTTTCATACAGATTAAGGTTGCTAGTGGTAATATAATAAAAAGGAAATATTTATATGCCTTTGCGGATGAGCTCAATCAATCCTTAGAAACATATGTCATCACCAAAGATCCTACCGGAGTAGAGATAAAATGAATTTTATAATTGGAATATCAATATCATCAAAATAAATTACAAAGGTCAAGTCATTATATAGATGAAATAATATGGATGTTTGATTAATAAACACATCTATAAATTTGAAAAAGTGACTATAGATATTTAGAATTTTTATAAGTCCATTGATAGTCATCCTTCATTGAATGACAGTATAACATTGATTTGAGATAATATTTAGTTGGAATAAAAAGAATAAATAGATAATCGAGTATCTATTAGAGTGGAAATATTTTGAGACAAAACTAACTCCCAAGTATCAACATTTTTTGTAGAAGGATAAGAGTTACTAGTATTGCAATATTATTCATTTTGATTGTCTCAAGGAAGAGCAAAATTTTATTTTATGGAATGATGTTTATGGGATTATTCATTGAATTATTTAACATAAATTTAAACATGAAATCCTTAAATCATATCATGTCATAGGATATCTATAGACATCCTTTGCGATATCAATAGTTCTTTAGGGCACCCCATAGATAAAATAGACAAAGAATAGTTACAAATAAGAGATATGTGTTTTTTCTCTTTGAGTTTAATATTTTATTTAGTATTATTATTAAATTTAAGGGTGGAATCCTGATATCCCAACTCGAACTTATTCATACATGTATTTTTAATCAATTAATAAGAGTTTAGTTACACATCATTATTTGAGTTATCCATTATCAATGTTTTATTCATTTATTATTTATTTAGTATGTATATTACATTAATGTAACAAGGATGATTATCTTGTGATGTCATCACAATTATGATATATTCAAACTATTGACTCATGACTAAGCATAGATTTAATTTTGACAATGATGTTTATTATTTGAATTAACATTTTGAGTAATTTTATTATTACTTATTCTAAATTTACATTTATCTTTCCTCATTATTATCATATTAATAAAGTGACATGAGGGATATTGGTCAAAAAATATAGAATGAGGGAGTCAAAGCTACTGTGAATATCACTAATATGGAAACTAAGAATGCAGTTAAGGTAAATACTAACCCAAAATAATAAAAAAATACAATTGAACAAGTAGATTTTTTAAAGAGTAGGGAAAGGAATTAATATAAAATAAATGAGACACTAACTACTAAAAAAATAAAAACAATAAATATGAAATATGCATCCAAGGCTATGGATGAATCCTTATATGTTGAATGGTGACATAAGATGAGGCAATTTAGCAATCACTCCCATTCTTCTCATGTTGAATTATATCTTCAATGAGGATGGTTTTCATAGTTCTCCATTACATAATCATGATCAATATATCCATACATGATGCATTACTCTCAACTTCAAGAATCATGATTATCAAAAGACTTATTTTACATTCTAAGATAATTAATAAAATTATTGATAGATAATAATATAATAATAATGGGTTTGAAACCCTAATTTACACTTTAATTTTACAGAAGATTTAAATTAATATGACACTTTCTTATAATTCACTAAAATAATGTCTTATCCTATATTTACTTATGCATCATAGATTTTAAGACAAATGAATGATTAGCATTTTTCAATAATAATAATAATAATAATAATAATAATAATAATAATAATAATAATAATAGTAACAATAATAATAATAATAATAATAATAATAATAATAATCATATTCATATTCATATTATAATGTCCACTTGTCTTAATGAAACCAAGAATAAATATTCTCTCCCACTTAGACATATATTACAAACCTTAGATATACCACATTATATGAAAAGATATAAACTTAATTATTTTTTATTTACCCAAGATTATGAGTACTCCAAATTTTATCACAAAACTAGTTTGTATACAAATTATGGATTTCAAGATATCATATGCATGACCAAAAAATTATTCCATCAATTTTTCTTTCAACCTATATCTACAGGAAATATCCAATTAAGTGTAAATGTAATGACTAATTATATTTAGGTTATTTCCAATGACTAAGTTTCTAATAAACCACATACTGGGGAACACTGTTCATTAAAAATATAATTACATTGAACCAACATTATCTATAATATTAGAATTAATATGTAAACTAGGTAATTTAAATCTTACATATCCTTAAAAATAGGTTGAGGTATAAAAATAAAATACAATAACACTACTCTTATAATATTATAAACAAGCCAAGAATTTCATGATATAGTGCATTAGTATTGTTAAATTCCAATTTTAATGCATTTAGAGTTAATATCACAAAACACTAAAATATAAGCTTTACAACATAAATACTTATTTATTAAACATAAGATGTATTTTTTAAAATGAAAATATTGAGAATCCACAAATGTATTGAGTTTAAACATGAATCACAATTATGTAGCCCTAATTCACTTTCAAAACCATAACATAACACCACCAATTATTTCATCTCAACCTTCATGTATCCATGTGTCTTGACATCAGATGCTAGAATTAGGAAGGTAATAGAGTGTTTGAGTATGATAGGTAAGGTATAACACAACAAAAATCACTAAGCCAATAAAAATTATATTCTGAGAATTGGTGTAATATATATAATTACAAAGTATCCATATAACCCTTCCATCCTAGAACTACATGGTTATTCTTAATAACAAAAAATACAAAATTCTTAGCTCTAATTTACTATATAGGAAAATATGACTCAATGAAAAATCCATCTTTAAAATTATACTACAATATAAAAGATTGCAACAAGAGAAATGTTTGCCACAATAATATTAAAAATAGATGAATACATAAAGATCTTATATGCCATAAATTCATACAATGCAATATTATTCTACATTCAAGTATAACATTTATATAAAATGGTAAGGAAATATCATCATAGTTAATCTATATACTTTTCCTTTATAAAACACTGCCAACCTAACATCTATATTTTCCTGCATATGCATGCTATACATTTGCAACATGAGATTTCAATCAATAACATACAATAGGGTATTTACTTTGAAAATAACATAGCATACTACCTTCAATGTCACTATTATCAACTTTTTATAATGAGGCCTAGAGAAATAATTATAAGATGTAACCTACTTAAAAATATTTATAAAAGGATCAAAAAACATAATATGAAACACAACATAAACCCTGATCTTGGTACATAAGATGCTATATAATTTAAAAAATAACTAGAAATGTGATAATTAACAAATAATAATTGACATATTTTGAAAAATCAGACATGTCTTGGCATGCCTCTTCATTACTTTGTTTGACTCCACCCTGAAACTATGATACCTTCTTAGCTCTCATAGCATTGTGTTCTTATTCATGAAATTCAAGAGTTTATCCCACCTCTTTTTCTTGAGATGTCTCATAACTCTCGGTATGTGAACCAACATCTTTTGAAACATCTTAATGTATCTGAATGTAAACTAAAAATTAATTTTCTTGTCCACTTTTAAATCTTATGATTTTACTACATAAAAAATCTATTAATTAATTAGGGTAAGATCAAACATAGTAGCATCAATATTACATTATCCATTAAAAGTTTCAAGTCCTTCTTTCATTAGTTTCATGGCTTCATCTTTTAGTGTTAATGTGTGTGAATTAATTAACCAAAACAATTAGCTTCACATCCAACATATTATAAAATGTGACACTAGAAAAAACTCTTTTTTATCAAACTAGTGTGTTTTGTAGCCTTTTTTCCAATTCATTATTATTTTGTCTCAAATCCTTATCAGTTTTAGGTCAATAATTATTTTCTTCAAATACATATTCTCTATCTCAATGGTTTTAAGGTTCTCATGAATAATTGTAACATAATTTTTATGCCCCTTGGATTCCATATAGAAATTATGGATATCCATTAATGATGCATTCAATTTTTTTAATTTTTTTTATTTTTGCGAGGGACCGGGGGGAGGGACGTATGTTATGATAACTATGCCATAAATAAGGTATATTATTCACATTTTGGTGTAATTTTGAACCCTCACATCTATTGTTTAAATATTAAATCTATCTGAACTCTAGTTACTCTTAAATTATGTAAAATCAAATAGAAAAATTCAATTTAATTACTTTTACATGTTTATTTTTCTATTTATGAATGGCATGTTTCAACCTCAATTAACTTTAAACCGTTTGTTTTGTATATGTTTCCAAAAAAAGAGGGTTACTATTTCCAAAAATAATATAAAAATATATTTTAAAATACTTAAGGATTTATATGATTTCAATTATAGTAGGGTCAAGTTCCTAAAAAAATTGTCATTTACTAATCCCTACATTAGTGTGTTGTTTCCCTCTAGATTGACTCACAATAATTATCTATCATTTTAGTGAAAAATATTATATTTTCCATGTATGCATTATATTCATAGGAAAATTTACATCCTTCACCAAACCATGTAGTAAATATTCATGAGAATTTTCATCTTGACTTATATTTTGTTCTTTTAGACTCCTAAATAATCCAAAACTACAATAGACTTCTCCAAAGGAAGATTCCATATTTGTGGGAGACTCTACCTATATTTCTTCATCATATTGAATAAATTAATTTTCATGTTTATCCTTAACAAGACCCTCATTTCCACTACCTGATGATTCCTTATCCATAACTACATTTATTTTCTTTGCATGGAAATATTATTCCCTTCTATTGTGCCAATGGTTCATCAGGTAATATTTTACCTTCATCCTTAATATTAACATCACATTCCTATTGAATGCTATCATATTACTTGTTACAAACATTTTATTAAACTATTCACATGTAAGCATATCAAAATCTACTTGTACCTAAACATTGAAGGTTTTTTAGGGTTTTCTCTCCATCTATTGATTATAAAGTAAATAGTTTAACACCATTATATAAAGATAAAAAGTAAAAATTCCATGGACTTGGTGATAAATTTTGTGAAATTTTTGAGTAAATATTTTACACACATAAGATCTCCAATTTAATTGTTCCCCTTTCATAAGTCTGAAAATATATATAAAAATACACATTGAAATTCATTTTACTCATTTTTGTCACAAATAATCTAGAAAATGCAAACTCATAAATTGATTTTAATATGATATTTTTTAAATACTCAATACTTTGTGTTTTATCTCTACTAATTTCATTAGGTAAACCAATAAAAATTTAATACCTAAAATTTTCCCTACTAACGACACTCAAATATACCTCCACAACCTCCTCTCCTTCATTGGGTAAACCGAATACCTTATTAAGAAATGTGTGAGTGAGTTTTATATTAATAGCTTCATTTTTAAAATTTATGATCCATAAATTAGTTATCTACAATAAACTTTAGTTATTCATCATCAAGGATGTATATCGACATGTTTATGATTTGGAAAACCCCAAAAAAACTTAAATCTAAAAGTGTACAATGTTTCTTCTAGTCTAGGAAAGATAATTTATAACTATAAATCATATATAATTGTTGCCATTTCCATTATATTTATGGATTATTCTCTTGATGAGTGATGAAATTTTTAGGTCCCCTAAATTTATCACATTTTATTCTTCACCCACTATTTTTCTCTTCTTATTTTCTTTCTTTAAGTTTCTCCTAAATCCTTTTTGTGGAATTTTTTTAGTCACTCAATATGTGACTACAATGGATTATTTGAAAGTGAAAATGGATATAATATCTTCATTCAACATAAAAATGGATACAATACCTTATTTTATAACTTTTTAGTCATTAAAAATGGCATTGAGTTACTAAGCTATAGATGCTTATCACATGACTAAATGACAGTGACATAATTAATTAGTTATTTTTTATGAGGAAAGATTAAAAATTTTGACATGAAATTTTTTATTTATAATATATATATATATATATATATATATATATATATATATATAATTTTCACAAAAAGAATAAAAATAATTCACAAAAATATTAGGTGGTATGAGAGCATGCCATATAGTCACACTAGCTATATCCTAGGAACCAAAAATAGAAGAACCATAAACTACTTGGCCCTACCTAGGAACACCTCATAAATTAATCATAAAAGATAATATTAAGTAGTAAGAGAAAGTTCAAAAGGTGGAGGATCCATATCATCAAGACCCCAACCCAATCTTGGTAAGTCATTGCCATCTGAAATTGGCTCCCAGTTAGTATCTTATATAGTTTCCTTATCATCTTCTTCTTCCTAAGTCTAAGTGAGAAATGTGGGTAGAGATAGCCTAGGGAACTTTTTTATAATGTCTAAATGACCTCCAGATGGTTCCCCCTAAACATCTAGGTAAAGATGAGGAGGAGGATCATCCCAACCATCCTACTCAATAGCAGAAGGAGGTAGAGGCCACCTCCCTCACTAATTCCTAGGAGGGGTCATGAATTTGTATGGGGTGTCATTATGAGAGTGTAATTGATATAATTTATGATGGTTCCTACCATGAGGAGACAAATCAAGTCTATCTTCTAGATTATGCTCCATGGGTAGAGATGATGGAACCTGAGCGATGACATAAGTAGCATCTCCCTAATGGGAGAGAATATCTTAAAGGTGATTAGGATCTATGGTAAATTTATTGGATTGAACTTGAATTTACAAGAGAACATTAGAAATGATATAGGACTTTCTCAAATTAGAAACATTACAATTTGTAGAAGCATTATTAAATATATCATTATTTCTTTCTTTCCATATCCAAAAGAGAATCTCCACTTTGAAATTATGCCAAACTTGGGTATATTTAAAGGGAAACACAGGTTTATCTCTAAAGAGGATGTGTTACTAATGAAATAATTTAGGTTTGAAAGACCTTAAGAGGTCATGACTCCATGTCTAGACCCTTTGAGCTTTGGAGAAGTTCCAAAAAATATTAGAGAGCATCTCCAGATGGATATAAAAGGGGCAAGTGGGGAGGGAAACTCCTAATTGGATGATATTTATGCCAATGGGTAATATTTGGCATAATATAAACCAATAAAAATGAGATAGCTTGGTCTCTACACAAGCCCCCCATATAGTATTAAAGTGCAAGACCCACATACTAATAGAAGAATGTAGACCCTAATAGGAATTGAGCTTATCCACCATAGGCAAGTGGGGAGTAATCCATCCATAGCCAAGCCTAGCATAATTATTAAACTTATGACCTTATACACCATTAGGTTTTAATGTATTAATATAAATAATGTGTGTTAGTAGGTGAGTACTTATTATGATCTAATACCTATGTAGTCACCTACTAGCTAACATTTATTTTGATTTATTATTTATGTGGTCACATATTAAATAAATTTTATAGAATTATTTTCCAAGTAAATAAATTTTATGTTATAATATATTAATTGAGTCCTACCAATGTATGTTATGTACAAATATTAGCCAACTATTGAATAAAATGTAAAAACCATACATTACATGGTAAAATATAAAGTAAAATTCATATTAATTTACCTTCTCACATGAATATATTGTAAATGTGAATGTAAATATATCATGTAAACATATGACATATTTTCATGAAACCTAAATTATCCTTTATTATGTATATAATCCAATCAATAGGAAGAGGGAAGGGGAAGAAAAAGAAAGTAGAGGAAATTTCCCATCAAGTGTAGTTGATGAATTAAATAAGTGATAGGAAAAGGAAAAGAGAGATACCTCCCATCATAAAGCATTAAGATGTTATATTAATAATTCATAATTCTAAATAACTAAATGATGTGGTAATTAGGGTCAATTTGTATGACTCTTTCATGATGGTTGTGTATGACCATGAAAATTACGTGTATGAGTTTTTAGAAAGTTACATCCCCAGAAAGGAATACTATGTTTATGAAAAGATAAAGGTGGATAGAGTGACCATTACAATGTCTATAGATATAACTTTTGTAGATTAATAAATTATCTAATGTCAAGGACAATCTATTCATATAGTTTTATAGGGATATGAAAAATATATTCACTTAGGTACTTTCTAAGGTGTTTTATATCATGAAATAAGGAAAAGGAATACCACTAGCTTAAGATTATTATAATGTAAAAATTCATTTTATATGGCATGATATTTCTTATAATGTAGTAATATTTATTTTTAAAAATAAACATCCTAGTGTATTTTAAACAAATTTTATTTTATTACTATGTACTATTAAAAAAAAATATGAAGTAAATTATGAAAGATAGTTTCCTTAGGACATTAAAATAATTGTGAGGTAATGGAAAAATGGTTATTGTGATGAGATAATACAACCCTTTTTTATGATAATATTAATATATAATGAAAAAATAAAAATTAGAGAAGGGTCAGGTTGAAAATATTGAAGAAGAAACAAACATATTGAGTAACTTTAGGGTGAATAAGGAGTTGAAAGACTCAAAAAAATATCTCTAAAGAAATGTATATTATAAAAGGCCAATATGATAAGAAACATGCAACAAAAACTAGTTTAATTCAAATAAAATATTGTAAAATTACTAGCACAAGTAAAATTATGAAGGGGATATTATCTCAAAATTCATGTTAAATGACTGGAAGTTAGTGTTGACAAAACACATACTAAGTTTCAATAAAAAATAACTAAGGTGGAGGAAAATGTAAATTATATGGATAATTATATTTTATATAACAAGACATATGAAAATAATTTTCATGTGTTGGTAAAGACATTTTTAGACCTGGAATTGAATATTAATCAGTGAATGGCATGTAGGTATGAACTGCTTAGAGATAAAGACCAAAAGATAGATGGGTTATAAATATATATTATATAAAAAACCAAAAACATATCACATACAAAAAAATAAAGAAAATAATTTTAATAAATGATAAATTAGTTGTCAAGCACATTAAAGGATTCAACCATTGATATTGATGAATTTTTTTTTCAAGTGAAAAATTTAAGTATGAAAGTTGATGATTTAAAAGAAAAATAAACAAAGGTTCTGGAAAAGTTCTTAAAAATGCAACTAATGGAAAACATTCCACACATGCACACAATAAGGGATGCACACTATAGTGCATCAAGCCATCATGGAATGCAAGTTCAATAGAGTACATAATTAGTGTTATCATTCACTCACTGATGGGGGATATATATTATTATTATCTCGATTATAATGATTTGTGAAGGAAATAATACTATTACTATTATGATTCATTTTGGGCTTGAGTCGATTATATTAAATCATTAATGATAAAAATTTGGTATTACAAGTAATGTAATTTGTAGAAATATGTATATATGTATATATTATCCAAATTTATTGGTAATGATTATTGTGATAATGTTTATTTAGGGTTACTTGATTTAAGTATTTAGTAATGAGATGATTCACTCTAATATTTTAAAGCATTGCATAATTCCCTATTTCTAATGTACATAGAGTTAATTTTTTTGAAATTATAATAAGATTCTATTTGAAAGTAATTATATATTTTGAAATGTTGAAAAAAAAAATATTATAATTGATACCAAAAAAATTGTTTTTCAGAATAAATAATAACTAAACATTGAAAAAAAATTAAATATAACTAGAAGTCAACAAGTATTTCAACACAAATATTTTTTTGTAAAAATGATATTTCAATATTACTTGACATAAACAAATTTACCCAATTAAATATATTAACATGGGAATATGAAAAATTATAAGATCCATTTATTTCAAAAAATAGTTCAAGAGAATAAAATGTGTATGAATTCATCTGGTATTAAATACTTTCATTAAAACTCTAAATGGGGGCACCAATCATCAGGTTTAGTACATAAAAACTATAGATATCTCCATTAGTGCACATCTAGATAAAATCACACAAAAAACATGGGTTTGGTGACTCTTATGAATATATCTAAATTATAATGTTAGTCTCACATTGCACTTTCTTAGAGATTGGGCCTAATTAGTGGAATATGAAGTTATATGAAATATATCAAGGAAGATTGGCCATGTATAAAAAATTCTTCCATTAATTTTTCATAACCTTCCAACGTGAACTCCAAAGAGTTAATATGTTTAACAATACTAATTGGTATAGAATACATAACAATAAGTTCATAGGTAACCATGAATATTTCATTTCAATTAGGTATATCCACAAAAATTTCATTGTGAATCATATTGTGAAAACTAAGTTGGTTTTAAAATGTGTTTAATAAAAGGTGACTATTGTGTTGATGCATTATATACATTTTCAATACCAAGATATATTAATGTAATGCATTATCTATACCTTATTCTATAGAGAAAAGTAAGCTAGTAGTGATGACATCATCATCACAATTCATTGTAACAAGTCAAAACGTTATGTGATTTTCATCAATGTTAGTGAAAATGTGGCAAAATAATACTTCCCAAATCTGACTAGTTATGCCACAACTTATAATAACGCTAATAATAGAAAAAATGTAGACTAAGCCTACAACAACAAATAATTCATATAACATTAAATAATTCATTAATATGAATATCACATCAAAATTAGTCATAAATATGAAGTTATTAAATATAAAATTATATATAGTATAAAATTAACACAATATCATACTAGTGATGATTTCAATCAATATAAGTAACCCTTTTTGCATAAAGCACATCATGTCAATGTAAATTAACAAATTTTAGGAAATTTATGACCTCTATGAGTAACATCTTCACAACTCTAAAACAATATTATGCTATAAAATGATTGTCTAGGGGAAACATATGATAAACATTATGTGTTAAGCATGGGATATAATGAGAGGGGGGGTGAATCAGTATATCATATATCTTATAAAACTTTCTTTTAACCAAAATACACTTAATCAAACATTCAAGATATGCAATAAAACTCAAACAATAAACACCACACAAGATAGAGAGAGACACCAGATATAAAGTGGAAACCCAATGTGAGAAAAACCATGGAGAACAATCTCAAGTATATGAATGAGCACCAACCCAAACAATATTCACAAGCCAAGCTTGTAGGAGCACCAACCCCTTTGCTAAGCACCAACCCAACAACTATTTGTGAGCACCAACCCATAAGAGCACCACACCCCTTTGCCGAGCACCAACCCACAGGAGCACCAACCCCTTTGTTGAGCACCAACCTAGCAATAATTCATGAGCACCAACCCATAGGAGCACCAAACCCTTTGTTGAGCACCAACCCAGCAACAATTCGTGAGCACCAACCCATAAGAGTACCAACTCTTTTGTGTATACCACACACCTATCTCTCAATGTTTCTATCTCAACAAATGATAGTTTATTACATCTCTTTCCTCTCTCTCACCTTTGCTCTTCTAAGTTAGATATAATAAATACAAATCATATTCATCTCTCATAATTGCTCTTCTAAGCTAGATATTACAATATCAAATCAACCTCTATCTCCCATATTACAAATGGCTACTCAATCTTTTATTTATAGCTTTCCAAATGACCTTTGGCCTTCCCCCTTTGTGACCCTTCAATCCTCATGGAAAATGGTGCCAAACTTGTATGACCCTTCATATTCTTTCCTTTGAAAAGTCATGTGGTGACCTTTCATGACCAAAAACGTCCTTCCATCTTTTGTCCTCATCTTGGTGACTTTTCATATTCCTTAAAGTGTCCCTTCATGAGAAATTTCACCCTTCCTCTTTTGTCTTCACTTGGTGACTCTTAGAATTCCCCAAGATGACTCTTCATGGGAAAATGTGTCCCATCCTTCTTTTGTCTTTACCCCATGGATCTTTGACTTCTCCATGGGCCCTTCTTTTGTCTCATATTTAACCAAAAATATATTCATTAATATTAAATAAATATTAACTGACATTAGCCAAGATATATTTATTACAAACAACAATAAATGCAATGGGGCCTTTGTCACCAATAATGCTAGACCTTTAACATCAATGACAATATTTCTAACAATCATCCCCTTTGTCATTGATGGTAACCTCAATCCTAAAACTACCACATCCTATCACCTACACATACTATCATCTAAAAACATACAATAACTCCCCCTTACTGTAGCAACCTATATCTATTCCCTGTACCTATTTTCTGCACCTGTACCTATACATGTTATTCTCCCCCTTTGACATCAATGGCAAAGGGCCTACCTAGAGCTAACACTTAGCTCCCCCTCAATTGATGTTGAACATCAATGGCAGGAAGTAAAATAGATTACTCCCAACTCCTATCGCCGATCTTTGAATGTATCCTTTGATCGTACCTTTGAGAAGATATCTGACAAAACATATACATTGTTCCCTATCCTTTGAGCATCTACAATCAACTCATTTGAATCTTTTCTTCTAATCTCACAACCTTTAGAATGAGACATTAGCATGTATCTTTGATCACATATTTGACTAACACTCAACACATTATGCTTAAGACCTTTTATATATAAAACATTCTTAGTCTTAGTTCTACCATAATCCAAACTCAAAGTACCTTTTCTGGCTATCTTGGTAGTGGTTTTATCTCTAAATCTCACTATACCACCATTGATCTTCTTTAGAGTAATGAACTTACTTTTATCACCTATCATATGCCTCGAACATTTGCTATCAATTATCCATGGTTGATTTTACCTCTCACATACAGAGTTATCTGCACCATCATAGAATCTTTAGGTTGTTTCTTCTGCAATGAACATGTCTGAACCTTCTTCTTGATGAATGGAGCTTTAAAACTCTGATCCTTCTTGACTAACTTGAACACGCTTCTACAATACTGAGCTATGTGTCTAAAGTTGTTGCACTTGTAGCATACTATAGTCTCCTCATCAAAGCTTGATAGAGGAGCAAGAGATTTGTGGCTTCTGCTTGACTCTCCTTGACTTTCCTTCTCCTTATTTCTGAAATTGTTAGCTCTTTTTCTACATTATAATTTCTTGTGACCATATCCATTACAATAAAAACAATAGCCATAAAAATAAGACTTGTCTGTATATCTCTGACCTGATTGTATTTTGTAGCTTTGTTCTCTCCATCCTTCTCTTTTTGGAATGTCTTTTGTATTCTTCACTCTTCCCCTTTTTGTTTCCTCTTGTGTAAGACCTTCAGCATAGCTCTTTTTCTTTTCAAAATTGATCCCTGTCTTATCTAAATTTGACTTTTGACTTTTTAATATCTTATTCAGCATGTTAGTGCTATCTTCAAATTTTGAATCACTGACTACTTTCTTAATATCTTCTTTTAAAGAGGTAATTTCAATAACATACCTTTGACATTATTTTCTTGCTACTTCCAATTGTGCGATGAGATATTCTTCATTCTTCTTGACTTCTTCAAAGTGTACTTTTATATCTTCAATCATTTCTTTTGACTCTTGTTCATTTTTCTCAATCTAGCACTTTAATCTTCAATCCTTCTTCTGAATAGCTTCTAACTCTTTTAAGGCATAAATGAGTTCTACTTCCATATTCACTTCAAATTCCTCTTCTTCTTCTTCATCACCTTCATGTATGGCCACGAATAGAATCCCTTCTGAATCACTGACTCCACTATCTTCACCTGAGCTACAATCCTTAGAATACAGGCTCTTCTTCTTGAATCCCTTCTTAGATTTGCCTTTGAAATTCTTCTTGTATGTAGGCTTTTCTTCTTCATCATCATCATTACCCTTATTTGGGCATATTTTTGAAAAAAATCCAATCTTTCCACAATTAAAACATTTAAAAGGTAATTTTCTTTGATATTTACCTATTCCTCTTTTTGACTTGCGAATGAAAAGTGCTCCATTGCCATCTTCATCATCACTAGAACTATCACTTGATTCTTGAATCTTAGCTTTCTCCTTCTTTTATGTCTTGAAATTTTCTTCTCTCTTTGAGGGTTTATCTTATTCTATCTGCATCTCATGTGCCATGAGAATACCATGAAGCTCATCCATCTTTAGCTTGGCTAAATTCTTCATCTCCTCAATTGTTGAAACCTTTGCATCATATCTCATTGGTAGAGCTCTCAAAACCTTTTGCACCACTGTTGACTCATCCAACATTTCTCCAAGACCTTGAATCTAATTTATGATTTGATCAACTCACAAAAGATAACTTGCTATATCTTCTTCTTCTTCCATCTTCAAACTTTCAAACTACCTTTTAAAAGTCTATAACTTAGCTTGCTCAACCTTTCCATCACCTTTGTAAATATTCTCAAGTTTTACCCAAGTTTCATGAGTAGATTTACATTGCATAACTTTAACAAATTTAGATTCACATAAACGACATAAAATAGCATTTAAATCTCTAGCATTACATTCACTTGCCTTCTTTGCTTCTGGAGTAATTACAAATGTCTATGGCTCTTCATATTCCTCCACCACTACTTTCCATATGGTAAATCCAAGGGACATCAAATAAACATTCATTATCATTCTCTAAAAAGCATAATTCATCCCATCAAACAAAGGTGACTTATTTATAGAAAATCCTTCCTTTGACCTAGCCATCGTGCTTTCCCGATCTACCTTCAAGCCGTAAAACTTTTCAAAAAGGAACCTGCTCTGATACCAATTGTTAATCATGGGATATACTGAGAGGGGTGGTGAATCAGTATATCATATATCTTATAAAACTTTCCCTTAACTAAAATACACTTAATCAAACATTCAAGATATGTAATAAAACTCAAACAATAAAAAACACACAAGATAGAGAGACACGAGATATAACGTGGAAACCCAATGTGGGAAAACCCATAGAGAACAATCTCAAGTATATCAATGATCACTAACCCAAACAATATTCACAAACCAAGCTTGTAGGAGCACCAACAACTATTCGTGAGCACCAACCCATAAGAGCACCAAACCCATTTACCAAGCACCAACCCAGCTACTATTTTTTAGCAACAACCCATAGGAGCACCAACCCCTTTGTCGAGCACCAACCCAACAAAAATTTACGAGCACCAACCCATAGGAGCACCAACCCATTTGCTAAGCACCAACCCAACAATAATTCGTGAACACCAACCCATAAGAGTACCAACCCCTTTGTGTATGCCACACACCTATCTCTCAATGTTTCTATCTCAACAAATGATAGTTCAATACAACATATCTTTCCTCTCTCTCACCTTTGCTCTTCTAAGCTAGATATAACAAATACAAATCATATTCATCTCTCACAATTGCTCTTCTAAGCTAGATATTACAATATCAAATCAACCTCTATCTCCCATATTACAAATGGCTACTCAAGCCTTTATTTATATCTTTTCAAATGACCTTTGGCCTTCCCCCTTTGTGACCCTTCAATCCCCATGGAAAATGGTGCCAAACTTGTATGACCCTTCATATTCTTGCCTTTGAAAAGTCATGTGGTGACCCTTCATGACCAAAAACGTCCTTCCATCTTTTGTCCTCATCTTGGTGACTTTTTTGTATTCATTAAAGTGTCCCTTCATGATAAATTGTGCCCTTTATCTTTTGTCTTCACTTGGTGACTCTTGGAATTCCCCAAGATGACTCTTCATGGTAAAATGTGTCCCATCCTTCTTTTGTCTTTACCCCGTGGCTCTTCAACTTCTCCATGGGCCCTTCTTTTGTCTCATATGCAACCAAAAATATATTTGTTAATATTAAATAAATATTAACTCATATTAGCCAAGATATATTTATTACAAACAACATTAAATGCAATGGGGCCTTTCTCACCGATAATGCTAGACCTTTGACATCAATGACAATATTTCCAACATTATGAAAATTATGGGATATAGAATGAATAATTAGGATAATTTGGATAAAAAATGAAAATATTTGTAATAAATATGTACATACATGCCTATATTTATGGTAATATCAACTACATTTGATATTTATATCACAATCCCCTATAAACAAATTAATTTATTCCTATCTTTTTTCAAAAAAAACACTCTCTAATCTAGGAATTTCTAAATCAGATCCCATGTAATATCCTTTCTTTATTACAAGAATATTCCTATATGTTTTATCATTAAATTATTCAAAATTAGTCAGATTCATTAGACATTTTATTGCAAAATATGATGGATGGTATATCTTAAGTTTTTCCGATTCATTTGCACAAACCATATACACCACAAATATCTTGTGCATACTCTTTATCTATTAATAATTCATACTAAGTATGTAAAGGTTATGATCACCATCATATTAGTCTAATATTCTCAATTCAAGGCCTCCTATGTAGGACTCATAAATAACATTAAATATTAGTATATCTTGTGAACCATATTCACCATATTTAAGAAGATCAATAATATAAAATTTTGGTCCAACCCCTTGACATAAAAATTTGTGGGACAATCACAAAGATGGTATGGCATTAGTTTCCCATTTTCTTCTATTTTTGAATAATTTATAGATGAAGACACAATTTTATTATCAACAAAATATTTATAGTCTAACAATGACATTATTGAATTGTTTTATTTTTAAAAATATAAAGAATGAGTATCATCATCTTATATCTCATTAGTATCCATAGGTGGTGAACATTTAACTATTGTAGACTCAACAATAATGTATAATTTATGATTTTTGTTTAAATTTTGATAAAAATACCAAAGAGTATTATCATCTAAAATTTTAGTACCTTCAACTGTAAAACAAAAACTGACACATCATTCTACACCAAATCAAAGTATTGCCTTGACAACTTCTAAAATACTACCCATGAATAATCACAAAGATTAATAATTGAGTTAAAAATATGGTCATTGATCATTTTTTCCAAACCAAAAAATAATAAAGATAATATGAAAAAAATAAAAACACCTTAAAGGGAAAATAAATATTGGATTGATTTGCTAAAAAGAGTTAAATAAATATGTAAAATTTGTTTCAAACAAAAAATGGTAAAAACTATTGGTGAGTCTATCAAAATATTCAATTGGGGTTTTATTAAAACATAAAATATGAAACGATCAAACAAATTAACAAGGATAAATTCATAGAATACAAATAACAATTATAAATATCCTATTGTTAAAATGTTTTGTAAAAAAAAAATAATTAAAAAATAAATTTGCATATTTTGAAAAATAATTTTTCCATTTAAAAAATCCACAACATACCTAGGTTTTTTTTCTTTGAATCTATCAATATGAATTTGCTTTGGTACTTTGGTGCACATCTATTATGGGTAGGGTTATATTTTTTCTAGTTTTATTTGGTTACAAATTTCTTTAATTTTGTTTATTTTTTATTTAGATTCTTTAAAAAATGAAGGATTGTTTTTAAAAAAGGGGATGACTTATAACTGAAACTCACATCTAAAAAATTAGCATTTTAGTTAAAATGTTGTTGTCAAAAATATTTTATGATTTAGAATTATTGTTTAAACTCATAAAAAGAAACATTAAACATACACTTAAAATATTATTATAATAGGAGAGATATTCAGGTGGTTATTTTCTTATGCATCTTGTACGATATTGGAATTTAGGTATAGATGCATCTTGTATGATATTGAAATTTAGGTATAGATGCATCTTGTACATTATTTTTATGGTGTGCTGATTTAAGGACACTAGACTATGGGTCCCATAGTTATTTTAGTTTTTTGGATATTTAGGAGGTTCCTAATGTATATGTGAGGTTATATCTTTTGATAGATGACCATATCCCTTGGCTCATGATATGAGAACATCATCTTAAACTACAAATGATTCATCATGTACCATCTATGGAAATTATAATAATGGATAAAATAGAATGGATGAACTATAATGGCATGATGGAATCTTGCCAATCATTCAGAGCTAAAATTTAGGAGAGCACCCAAAGAAGGATCAAAAGGAGTGGGTCAAGCCAAATTTTTTATGATTATTTATTTAGGTAGTTTCAATTGTGACAATTGATGGCCCCTTTTATTTTCTATCCATTTTGGTTGATCCATGTTATGGATCCATAAAGGATATGAAGAATATGCCAACTTCTATCCTAGTAGTGAGATCCCATCATCATTTGATAGTGAAGAAAAGATGAAGATAATATGGATCATCAATAAGAGGAGATGGTAGAGGAAAGTAATCTTTGGAAACTTCTCAAAGACATGTGGATCCAAAAGAGGACACATGTGTGATTTAGACCATATATGGTTAGGAACAGAGGTTATTTTGAAAGGGGTTTTTAGTCCACTGAGGGAGATGGATAAGATTTAATCTAGCTTAGATTTATGAAAATTAACATGTGATATGTGATAGATAATGAAACTATCTTAGGTTTAAAATTTGTATTTTAATTTATGTTATAATTTTTTTTCACAACCTACTATTTAACTCTTATTTGATAGACATTATGATATGTACTAACATATTTTTGAGTAATGATCATCTGATGCTTACATATAGATGTTGATTGATGTTATCTTGCAGTGACATATTATTATCCTATAGCAACAAACTATTATCCTAAAATGACATACTACTATCTTGCAACAACATAATTTTATCTAGTAGCAACATATTGTTATCCTATAACAACATACTTTGATCCTATAATAACATACTTTGTTCCTATATCAACATTTTTGGCTCTTACATATTAATGATGCCATCAATATAGTTTTATATTATGATGATTATATAGTTTAGATGTACATGTATATATGTTTTTTTTCATGTAAAGTAGATACTACTAATGCCAAGTTTTGGTGGCTACAAGGGTCACAAGTACATGAGTTAGGTTGGTGGTGGATTTTGATAATTGGGGTAATAATGGTGGAGGTCGTGAGTATCTAGGTAACACCAACATTAGATAATAAATATAATGGTAATGAGCCATCTAGTCTTTGAGCAGTTGTAAAATGTCTTATGTCTCTCTCATTGTATTTTTTCTTCATTTAATCTTGATTGATATTTTTGTCCTTTTATTTCACTTGATTATGGTTGTGTTAATTTTTATTTTTTATTATTTTCTTTGTTTGGTTTCTTGTTTGTTGGCTTAGTGATAAGACGCCTTTTTGTCTCAGCTACCATTTTGTTTATTGTAGCTACTAAAGGGACTCAAATACTTTAATTATCAATTTTGGGCCTATTAACTTGTTACCCACCATGGATCATATTGTGATTAAAATTGTTTAATCTAGGCCTTCTTATCTTGGATTTATCACCAAGAGGCCTCATGAAGGTTAATGTCATGAATTATAATGGAGAAGGACTCCATACTAATCTTGATTTAATAAATTTATAGGTAAGAAGTAACTCATGCTTAATGTTATTTATTAAATAAAATTATGTTAGCCCATGGTGACCATTAAGGGGTTGTGGACTTTGGTCATACATTATAGTTAAAATAAAAATAAAAATAATGTATATCTATTTATACATAAAGAAATTAAAAGAGGAAAGCAAAAAATAAAATGTTTAATCATTAAGAAAAATGATGGCTTTTAGGGGTTGACTCTTCACCCAAAAGAGTAATTGATTGTTTTACATGGGAATAATGCCATTTTTTTGTGTTAGATTATGAAGAAAAATTTGGATGGAAAATGGTGGACATGGAGAATAATGTAGGATCAGAATTCATTCTAGCAATCTTTAATGGCTTAGGAAAACTTTTGCCTGGGTTGAAGAGAGATAAAAAGAGCAAGCCATGGAAAAAAGAGAAGAAAATGGAGTTGGACATGGAAGAGAGGGATGAAGTTAGGCAAGAGGTTTGTTTTTGTGAAGGTTAATTAAAGATAAGTTTATTTTCTTCTTCACAGGGAGGATTTATACCAAGTGATGCATTTTTTTATTATTGTTGGAGTTTCATCTTTCTAGGGTTGTGTAGGGTTGGATTGATTCTTCATACTTGGTTGAGTTAAAAGTTTACCTGGTGTACAAGGTTTAAAATAAATCACCTTTATTATTGAAATTCTTTTCAAGATAAAATATTAAAACCCTGACTCTTTTTTTTTATTTTATTCGTGACTAGAAAGTGTTGCCTTAAAATAGCATGCTAGGTGTTTTATTTTTTATGTGGTATTCATTTAATGGCTAGATGGGTGTTTCTTTTCTAATGTAATTATTTTATAGCTGTTGGATTTTTATTATTACTAATTTTATTTGATCATATTCGTATTTAATGACATCCTATGAAAATAGACCACCATAGCCAAGTTTGCATGTTTTTATTTTGGCTTATTTTTCTTGGATTTTGATGGATTTAGAGGTAGTGGTGAGAAAGAGTTGTTACTCTTATTTTACCTCTTTTGTTTTGCTTCCTGGGGTCAAAATGTGAATGGGTTGTTGCTTTGATCTTGGTTTAAAAATGTGGATATGGGTGTTTCATTCTATGTTAGATGCTTGATAGATATGACAAGTCCATTTATGCAAGTGTCACTTGTGAAATTTTCGTGCAATATTATTAGAATTATTGATACATAATATTGAGGTTAATATATTTGATGATGTTATGTGACTATTTTAAATTGCTTAATGATGGCTAAAATATCTTGTTCACACATTTACCTAAATCCTAAATGCCTGACTCTACCACCCAATTGATAGTTGGGGTGGTGAGGGCCACCGATTCAAGGGCTCATAGGATGGGTTGGGCTAGTGTGTAGATCATTTTGTGGTTGATCTTTCATTATGAAGTTTTATGATGTGTTTTGTACTATTCTTACTCAATTTTAGTGACTAATTTTTTTTCTGTAGCATGTTTAAAATTCTTCTTTCTATGTATTATTATTGCAACTTCTTATTAGAATGTAAAAGAGTATGATGTATTCTTCATATAAACCCAAATTTGATGTAGTTGTTGCTCATATCTCATAGAGTAATATTAAAAATGATTTATAGGTTCTATTCTCCTCAGTTTAACCTTTGAAATGTATATCTAAAGAATTTTTTTATCAAGTATTAAGAAAGAAAATTGAGTTTCAATATGACTGTATTTTGTTATTTAAAAAAGAAATATCTTACAACAATTAAATCCTCTTATTACAGCATGATTTTCAAAGTTATTATTTGTTATAGTTAATCTTATAGCATCCACTTGTAATGTAAAAGATTATTAAATATTGGTATGGTTAAACAAAAAATATATTAAGATACAATGAAGTTAAAATGAACTTGAGCTAGTTATTAGCTGAATGCATGAATTTTTAGAGTGCTAGAAATTAATTTCTAAGCTATGTAATCTATTGATTCCATTATTTGTATGGTTGTATTAAAAAAATATATTATCTTTACATGGCTGTAACAAGTGATTATTGGTGTTATTTATACTATCGTTGGTGTTGGCAAATGTTCCTATAGGGTAAATATATTGCAATGCTATTGCATGAGTTCTTGAACATGGGTTATGCCTAATAAATTATTCTTAATTTATAATAGAAATGTTGTTAATAGAGTAGAAATATGTATTCATTCCACTACAAGTATAAATAATTGCATGATTTTGAATCTATGCATGCTTAAATCAAGTGATTGGCATTTATGAAATTTAAAAAGAATTGGTTACATATTTAACTATTTCTTGTAAGTTGTGATAAAACATTTGGTATTCTAGCCATGCATAATTATCCTAATAAGGATTTAGAAGTTTTGTATTGCAAGCTCATTCAATGCCATGCATGTAGAACATGCAAGTTTTGATTTTGTTAAATTGATTAAGGCTTGAGTATATGATTAACAATGGTGTAATGATCTTTAAATTATGAGATTATAGTATAAAGATCCATATAGGATAGTACCATTAAATATATCTTAAATGTTTGAAATTAAATAAGCAAACACATCCTTGGAAGCCTATATATTCTTATAAAATGATGTGTAAATACTTTATCTTGGCTAATCCAATTATGGTTAAGACTTGGATTATGTGCAATGATTCTTTTGTATCATGAGTCTTGGATTTAAATACAACATTTTATGTTTTAATTTATTGGATATTGAAAATGGTGTCTGATGGGAATCATACACACATAAATCTAGTTATGGGTGTATTATACAAATCCTAACCATGCATAGTGAAATATATTCATAACTCTACTTGCACTCTAAATAAAGTGACACTCAAAATAAAATAAAATTTTTAGGGTCATTTCACCTAGTATCATATCCTATGCTTAAAGGTTTTTGTTGAGTTTTGATGCATTGCACTTATTTTTAACATGTGCTTAAAAGGATAGTTGAGCTTTTGTATGATTATGCATACCCTTACAAAGTGACTGTACTACATAGTGTATTTTGGGTGGATATAAATACACTTAGTGTAAATGTACATATCATTATAGAGGCTTATTTTTTTAAATTTTATGTGTATGCCTTGTGATGGATGAATGACATCTGTATGTTTCAATTGTCTTTCTAAGACTGAATTGAAACCTTGTATGCTAGTGTCCCTAATAAACAAGGGTTGGATTTATATGCCTTGTACAGACTGAGACATATCTTATATGATTTATAAGGTCATGTTTGACCCTTATAAAGTCACTTAACCTCTTGCACATATTGATTAGTGCTTTTTTTATTCAAGCCTGAAGTGCTGAAAGTTATTATATTATGGAATGTATATATGTGTGTGAGTGTGTATGCATAAATCAGTAAAATTATTATAGGTAATATTATAACCCTATGGGATTTTAAACATTCTCTGACCATAATATGTTGATCTCCATAACCTTGGCTGAAGTCACCATTTTCCAATTTTGGTTTGCATTGATATGGATATCGTTTGACTACTAGTTGACTTGTATAGGCGGGCCAATATGATTTAAGGTGATAAAAGAGCATTGTTGGAATTTAGAATAATTATTTAATAAATTTTGGAAATTTAATTAGGAAATTAAATACTTGAAGGGTTAAGGGATGATTTATGCCTAAGAGGTTAGTTGAGGAGAGAATGTATTTTATTTACTTGAGTAAATTATCTAGTTTTAAAATCTTTATTGGTTAGGGACTGATTTGAGCTTTTTGGCTTGACAGACTTGAATGGTTATTGATTACCTTTACCATTACATTAAATATACATTAATCTAAATTAATTGTAATATTTGGAAGAGAAGGACCTTGAAAAATATTTTTGATTATCAAGACCACTTGGTGATTTATTGAATATTTAGTCATTTTCTAGTGGTTTGTTAATTTGGAAATTACTCTCTTAAGTCTTATATTAGACTAAGTTCTAATTGGATTTATTCCATAGATCTTGTGTGATTTATGTGGTTTCATTTGCTCTCTTTTTAAGTAAAGTTTTGAGTGGAATTAGTAGGCCTTATTTTTATCTTAAGGACTTAAATAACAATTTGGTGAAGTTGGCCTATTGTGATTCTTGACATGTTAACTATATTTTCCTTAAACTAATAAATTGATTTCTAAATAAAGGTTGTCTTAAATTGATACATTTATTGATAGATATAGTATTTGTAGATAACAAAGCCATAAAATAAGAATTAAGGTTTATCAAGTTAAGTGAGGTCAAAATGATATCCCAACTCATTATTGGGACCTGTGTGGCACAAGTATAAGTTAAGAAAGAGCTTTATTTCATGACTAATGCTTGTGAATCATTGTTTTGTTCAAGTTAGTGAGTTTATAATCAAGATCAAAAATGTTTTTTTAATTAAATATTGATATTTGGTTGATATCATAAATGATGGGTTCTTTTAACCATATTGAAAATTATAAAAATGTTGAGGATTAGTGCTTTCAATATAATTAATGACTATTATAGGTAAAATCTTTATAATATTTTTTTCATATAAATTGAATAATTGGTATAATATATTCTCAAATATTGAATTATCAAGCTGATATATCACTCTTGTGATGAGTGGCATTCAGTTGAGTAAGATAACTCAACATGTATAAGATGATCATGGTTGAGTAAGGTTATTCCAAGGCAAATTTATCCTTGGAAGGTGGTTTAATTAAACACCAACTATAAAAAATTGTTAATAAAGCCTTATGAGATAGTGATAGAATATTCAAAAATGATTATAAAATAAGATATTGTTGTTATTTTTTATGTATATTGGGTACATTAAAAGAAAATTTGTTCTAAAAGAATAATTACTTATTGATTTTATGTGGCTATTTTTTTTACATCTATGGCATGAAGGTGTATGTTTTGCTTGCCTTTAAGTGTCACTATAAGTGACTAGTTACAACTATGCAAATGTTTTTATTTTTATTTTTAAATATTATGATTATTGCTTAGGGAACACTATTGGGTCCAAAGTGACAAACTTGTAAGCAAGACCAATAAGGTTTTTCTAGTTGAAATGTTATTATGGTTAGCTGATAACAACCATCATTCGAACTAAAAGTGAATAAGTATTGTGTTATATGATATTGAGGTATCAAAATCTATGAATTTTAGCTAAAATTAATGATTGTGGAAAGATATAATTTCCATAGTAATAATATATCCTTCACCTTGAGCCTTGGCTGAGTCCACCCTTCCCAAGGCCACACTACATGAAATAAATAACACTAGTCAACCATTTGCTTGTTTGGGCAGCCCAATTGGGGGACTGGTGATAAAATATTATTATTAGAATAAAAAGATAAATGTCTGGTGTTTGATGATGGTTTGTTTAGATGATCCCTCATATGATACTTTGGGTATAACATCCTTGGGAGGACCAAGGGTTTGACTCAAGCCTGGAGGGCCAAGTAGGGGTGAATGTGATTGACTTGCTTAGGCAGGTTAGATAATTTTAGGGATCTCTTATTATTTTTGGATTATGTGATCCATATAATTCATGAGGAAAAAACATTATTGGTAACTTTTGAGGCTATTGGATATATATTTTGGGCCTTGTTGGAACACACCCTTATTTGAAGGAAGGTGATGGTAAATTTGAGATCCTTGAGATTGATTATTTGGTACTTATGATGGATACTTGGTGTCATTTGGATGGCATCTAAACATAGAGTGATCCAAGGGGATTCATAGACCCTTTTTATTCACTTTTAAGTGTGCTTGTGTGTTGTGAGGTGAAAATACCCTTAGCATAAATTATCAAATCAACTAAATAAACATGTGTATCCAACTCCATGTAGTTTCTTTATTGCATGCAAATTGTGTATGTTCTGTAAACCTCTATTTTATATGTGACTATGTTAGACCATGTAATTTTGTAGTTTGTTTATGTTAACAAATAGTATTTCATAAGTATTTTATGTATATGTCATATAACAAGTGTGACCTTGTGTTGTTAGCTCTTTATATGAAGAAATGTGATCATGAAATAATTTGTGATGTAACTTTTTTCTTTCTTTTAAAAATAATCATGTATTAATTAAATCTATCAGGGTATAGTATTGTATTATGTGGTGTAATCCCACATTGTTCATCTAGTGATGAACATTGATGCAATTATTAGGTTAAGGGTAAAGAAGCATTATATGCTCATTGATTTAGACTAGATATGGGTTAGGATGTGGAATCTCTCATAGGCTAAAAATCTACTTTCTTCCTTTGCATGAGGTAGCTACCTGATTCATTTGAGTGTGTGTATCATGTGTGCCATAAATTAACCATGGGATATTAATGAATAATTGTCACCTTGTGGATTAAGTATTACCTTTCCCACCTCTTAAAGGTTGTTTAAATAACATATGTGTGAAATTCTTTGATGTATCATTGTAAAACACTAATTGGTATTATAATTAGGATTCTTATGCATTATAGCAAGGTTGTACTTGTTGTAATATAGGCACGTGTTGGATTATAAATTCAATCATGTTGTGTTATGGAATAGGTTTTTTTTTTATGAGAGAATATTCTTGAAAGGGGTATTCTAATCTATTTAAAGGCATGACTAGCATGTATGCCTATGCTCAAAAAGGGCAAAGTGAAGTCCTAATTAGGGTTTCATGTGAGTGCTCAATATGGCCTCTCCAATATTTGATGTGGTTGGTATAGGACACTGCACTAACCCATGAATGATGAAAATTTTGGCAATCATATTATCATGGTTGATTGGTTGTTAATTTCATTCTAAGATGAATGATAAGAAATAATGTGTAAATCATAATCTAAAGTGATGGAAGGACCACATAACAAGTATTATTACTAGAGTGGTTTATATTTTATGGTGAATATTACAATGTTATGCTTGGGACATAACTATTTTTTGTGTTAAATGCCTTAGATTTAGTTATTTTGTGTTAAATCAGCTACTATCATAAATTACAAGTTGGTAACTGAGTAGAAATATTCAAGCTATTTTAATCTCAACTATGAAATTATTAGTTTCTTAGACATTATGTCTATTTTATGATGCAAATTCTAACATGAAACTACTTTAGTTTTAAAATTACAATTTTGATTTTTAGAATCATGCTAAAATTCTATGAGAGAATGTAAAAATTTAAGTATGTATGAGTGCTCTAAAATATGACATTTGCTCATATAAGGGTTAAAATTTCAAAAAGGTTGAAGTATAATTTTTACTAGATGCATTGATTTGATCTTTTCTCCATTGGTTATAGAAATTTATCAATCTTTATTTAAAGAATTAAAAATTAATGAATCTCTTATTTGAAGGATTCAAATTTTGCACCTAACTACTATGTTTTAAGTATACCAGTATACTATTAAAATCAATAGATGGTTGATCAAACTCTTAAAAAATAACATAAAGAATCAGTAAGTCTTGGTACAATGAGACTTGTTGAGAGGAAGAAATGTTACATGGAAAGATATGCAGTTGTTTTAAACAACACTATCCATGGTTTTTTTGATTTATCATCTAGATGGCTCCTTATTAAGGGGAGGATGATATAACAACCTACTATTTGACTCTTTTTTATAGACATTATTATATTTATTAGCATATTTTTGAGTGTTGATCATTTTATGATTACATATAGATGTTGATTAATGTTATCTTGAAGTGACATATTATTATCCTACAATAACATACTGTTATCCTCCAGTGACATACTATTATCTTATAGAAAAATATTAATATCTTGTAGAAACATGCTTTGATCCTGTAGCAACATACTTTGATCTTACAACAACATACTTGGATCTTACATATTAGTGATGCCATCAATATAGTTTTATATTATGATGATTATACAATTTAGATTTAAATGTATATCTATTTTTATTTATGTAGAGAAGATATTGTTGATGTCATGTTGTGGTGGTTGTAGGGATCAAGGGTACATGAGTTACTCTGGTATTAGATTTTGGTAGTTGGGGTAATAATGGTGGAGATAATGAGTAGCTAGGTAACACCAACATTAGATAATAAATATAATGGTAATGAGCCATCTAGTCCTTGAGAAGTTGTAGGATTGCCTTATGTCTCTCTTTTTATCTTTTTTTATTCATTTAATGTTGATTGATATTTTCATCTTTTTATTTCATTTGATTATGGTTGTGTCTACATTTTAGTTTTCATTATTTTATTTGTTTGGTGTCTTATGTGTGTTGTCTTAGTGATAAGCTATCTTTTTGTTTCAGCTATCATTTTCTTTATTTTGGCCACTAAAGGGACTCAAATACTTTAATTATCATTTTGGGTTTGTTAACTTGTTTCCCACCATGGATCATATTGTGACTAAAAGTATTTAATCTAAGTCTACTTGTATTGGTTTTATCACCAATATGCCTCGAGAAGGTTAATTCCATGCATTATAATGAAGCAGGACTCCATGATGGCCTTGATTTAATAAATCTATGGGCAAGAAGTAACCCATGCTTAATGTTATTTATTAAAAAAATTATTCTGTTAGGCCATGATGACCATTAAGGGGTTGTGGTCTTTGGCCATGCATTATAGTTAAAATAAAAATAAAAATAAAGTATACCTTTTATACATAAATAAATAAAAAGAGGAAAGAAAAAATAAAAAGTTTAATCATTAAGGAAAATGATAGATTTTAGGGGTTGACTCTTCACCCAAAACAGTAATCAATTTTTTTACTTGGGAAGAATATCATTTTGTTGTGTTGGCTTATGGAGAAAACCCTGAAAGAAAAATGGTGGCCATAGAGAATAATGCATGCTTAGATTTCATTTCAATAGGCTTTAATGGCTTTGAAAAATTCATGCCTAGGTAGAAGGGAGATAAAGAGATTAATCGATGAAAAAAAGAAAAGAGAATGGATTTGGCCATGGAAGAGAGGGACGAAGCTGGGCAAGAGGTTTACTTTTGTGAAGAGTAATGAAGGAGAAGTTTTTTTTCTTCTTCATAGGGAATTTTTATGCAAAGTGATTCATTTTTATATTATTATTGGAGTTCCATCTTTCTATGGCTGTGGAGAGTTTGATTGATTCTTCATACATGGCTGAGAGTTAAAATTTTACATGCTCTATAGGGTTTTAAAAAATCATCTTTATTATTGAAATTCCTTTAGGGATAAAATATTAGAACCCTAGATCATTCTTTTATTTTATTCATGGCTAGAAAGTGTTGCCTTAAAATGGCATGTTAGGTGTTCTTTTCTATGTGGTATTCATTTAATGGTTAGATGAGTGTTTCTTTTCATTGTAATTATTTTTCATATATTGGGTTTTTATTATTACCAATTTTATTTGACCAGGTTAGTCTTTAATGGTAGCCTATGAAAATAGGGCACCATATCCAATCTGGCATGTTTTTATTTTGTCTTATTTTCCTTAGATTTTGATGGATTTAGAGGAAGTGGTGCAAAATATTTGATGCTCTTATTTCACCTCTTTTATTTTGCTTGCTCAGGTTAAAACATGAATGGGATGCTACTTTGTTGTTGGTTAAAAAATGTAGATATGGGTGTTTTATCCTATGTTGGATGCTTGATAGATCTAGTAGACCCATTTATGCAAGTGTCATGTTTCACTAAATTTCTTACTATAATTCTTTTTGCTTTGAAGGAGGAGAGAAATAACAGATGAGGGGTGTATACCTAGTAGAAAGTGCATGCATTGATATCCATATGAGGTAGGAACTCTTATTTGGTGAGGGAAGAATGACCAAAAAATAACATAAACTTAACAAAAAGATATGTTAATAGAGAAGTAAGGGGATACCTAGTGAGAAACCAGTCCCAAGAAAGGAATATGCTTCCTTAAATGGATATCAACCCTTGTTCAACATTCAAGTTCATTGATAAAATAGAAATTACAAATAGTAGATATGGAATGACACTGATGGATAATATAAAAAAAAGACTAATCTATATAAGGATCGATGTTATTGAAATAATGGTTCCAAAATATAGTAGCCTCATCAATATCCTCCTAGATTATAGCTAACTATTCCTCTGTGTCCTTTAGATGGGGAGTGAGAACCATAATGCAAAGGGATAGCTCAAAGGCAATGTCACTTTGATCATTAAATAGAGGTTGGGGGACAATAGGAAGGTCAAAGACACTATCCATCTCATGTACAAGTCCTATTAGGGTCATCTACATGTAATAAATAAGTTAAGGTCAAGTCCAAAGAAATCAAAAAAGTGTTCAAGTATAGGTCAGAGGATGGCCAAAAGTTTGAGAAGGTGAAAAAGAGGGTCAAAATAAAAATCTATAATTTTGGCTGATAGTGACTATCGGTGGTTAGGGTGACTAGTACTAGTTATCCTAACTATCGATGGTTGGGTGACCGGTGGTGGTTGTTATAATTGGTGACAATTATGGAAACTGTTGGTGATCACCTATCATAAACTTGATGGGGAGTAAAATGATCTACAAATAGGTAATTGAGGGGCCATAAAGGTTGTATGGGTAGTGTGGGTAAGGGAAAAAATGCAAGAAAAGTATTCAATAGAGAACACACTTACAATAAGCAAAGAAGGATAAAAAGAAATAGAGAAAACAAAGTGAGGTACCTTTGATTTAAAGAGTTAGATGGTTGAATGCCTGGAGAAATATGGGTAGCGTAATGGCACCTTGATGAGAGGATCACATGGGTAGAGCTTCAGGTTACTGAATGTCTACACAAAAATAAGCGAGCCTGGATGCACAAATTCTAGTTCCATATCTCCTCCATGAGCCTTGTATTTATAGCACAAAACTTCTTGAATGAGGAGAAAGAGTTACCAAATTGAGGGAGGGAAAGTTTCTAAGTTGGTCCTGGATAATTGTGATGGATTGACGGAAATAAATCCATGAGTTTGTGCATGGGAAAGTTGCCAATTTTTTTAGTGCGAGATTGTTTATAGCTAGAAGTTTTTAATTTTTTGGGTGATGGTACCTAACCATCAATAATTAGGCTAGTTATCAATGGTTGGGAGAAATATTGGTAGTTGAGCCTCTTGGGCTAAAGAGGTGGAATTTAGGGTGTTAAATAATTTGTGTAAAAGGGGGTCAAATATATTAAAAGAAGAGTTAACTAGGTTAATGTTCAGGTCAAGGTCAAGAGCTAGGTCATGGTGATGTGACCTTAAAAATGATGTAAGGGATGCTTTTAAGTGTTTACATTTTGCCCCTTTTTGTTGTGTAGATTTAGGTTAATAAGTTATAGAACAAAAGATGGGAAGTTGACAGTCCATGGTTAGTTGCCCCAAATATGGGAAGAGCATATTCCCTCTCAAACTAAGAGTCGATGAGGTAAACCATGTCATAGTTTGATAAAAGGAAAGAATGTTTGGGTATTAAAATGAAACTATGCACACAAGGTATAATGAGATGAGAAGGTCACAAAATCATGTAAAGACACAAAATGGTTAGTGTTGATAACAATAAGTTTAAGTTCTAGAAAAAGTGACAAGGTAACTAGTCCCCAGCATTGGTCATAGCTAATCAAGCTACTTCTATCAATTATCCTAGAAAGGGTTGGTGTTTACTCAGGTATCTTGGGTAAGAAGTTCTCTTGAGAAAACAAAAATGGTTAGGTTGTGCATAAAGTAGTGCAAAATAAGGTTCAACAAGGCCAAATTGGTCAAAGCAGTCAATAATGATCAAAGTAAGGTCAGTGCAAGGTGTATGAATAGGTGTGATTTAAAAGAGAGATCAATGTCATAATAGACATGGAAAAATGGGTGGATTAGTTAGGTTAGGTTGTGGTTGAATGGACTCCAAATGCCTAAGGCAAGAGGACATTGCCTACATAGTCCCATAGATAATGCATCTAACATGGACTTCAGGCCAAATATAGTTCTTGGTGGAGAGGGTTAGGTCAAGGTGGCAAAGTAGAGCTCATGTCAGAGGCATGAAGAGGTAGTAGGTAAAGTAGTAAAAATTGAGGTGGAAAAAAAAGAACAAGCCACCCTAAATATCAATGGTGAGGGTGAACCAATGATAGTTAGGGTTAACCTGATTAATTTTACTCAAAACCATTTTAATTTAATGATTAATTTAACATTTTAAGGTGAGTTTGGTTAATTATGTTAGCTAGGTATGATAAGTTGGCTATTTTTGAATGTTAGTGTTTTGTTTTTTGGAATGATTTTAGTTTTGATAGGTAGGGTAGGTCTGGGTAATAACAAAGAGGGACATTCTAGATTCTTTGGCAAGGATCTCATTATGCTGCACAAAGAGGATATGATTTGAATGAACATGAAATCTTCAAGCACATCAAATTAGTGTTTCCCTAGTACTAAGGTGTGTCATATAAACACCATGTGCCAAGTGAGCTCAATCTCTTTTGATTTATAAAGGTGACATGAGAAAAAGAGGCTAGTAATAAATATGTAAGGGAAGAAGTGCTAGGTAGGGAACCATGTATGGGCTCACCTGCCCCTTTACTTAGGTGATGCCTAAAACTAAAATAGATGATTCCATGTCATGAAAGGGTAGACTAATCAATGTGAGAAGTCTAATAATATTAAAAGAGAACTGATTATAGTTAATTTGGGACAATGTTGACTTTTGATAGGGTCATGTATTACTTTAAAATAAGTGAAGTTGATCAAGGTGGGAAGCTTCACTAGGTTAAAAAATAGAGTTGATTATGGCTGTTAAATAATATTTATTGTGTTAGCTCAGCCATCCTTTGAGGGAGTGGTCTAATTTAGAGTTTTGATAGCTATCCTTCAAGGGATTAGTCTATCACTTTATCATTTAGGTGACATCTATCCTTCAAGGGAATGATCCATTTATTTTTTTATGATAATGGACCCAAATAATATGTATCCCAAAAATATTAAACTTTTGTTTGAGACATGGACACATCTATTTGAATATTAGAGTGAAACCATTTGTAAAGGAAAGGTTCTACCTCAATACAGTGGTTATGTGATAATAGGAAGGGGTCTTAAAGAACTTTCAGCCATGGGATTCCATCTAACAAAAGATGAAAAGTATCTATGAGATCCGTACCATGGGTAGAGTCATGGTACCCATGTTTAAGATTGGATGAAAAGGTTTGATATATAATGACATGGATCTGGTATAACCACATGCCCTTAAGAGAAATAGGGTAAGAGGGTTAGGGGAGTGAAAAGTTCTTAAAATCAAAGGATGAACTTAAGTTACACAACATGGTGTGTTAGATAGGCCTTAGCAATATAAAGGGTGCAAATGTGAAGCATTGAGAGGCTCAAGTTCTAGTTAGCCTTTGAAAGAGGACAAACAATAAGCTCTTGATCCATACTTATGGGTTATAATATAGGGTCTGAGCCAGTTGAAGGAAAACTTACCCCTTTTGGTTTTCTCCATGTTAGTGACATGTTGGTTTTCTTTGAGGACAAGGTTTCCAATGTTGAATTCCCATATTTTCAAATGTTTTTTTAGGCTCACTTGATAATATTGTGATAGCTATGAAGGTGATAAAGGGAAATAAGGTGATGTTTGTCAAGGAGTTCTAAGCATGCTAAGCATTCATTATGATAATCAATTTCAAAAGGAATATCCAACAAAGATATATGGAGAGATGGAATTTGGACTTCAAGAGGTAGAACTACCTTCAATCCAAAGACCAAAGAAAAAGGTGTAGCACCCATAGCAGTTTGGATAGTAGTGTGGTAGGCCCATAGAGAAAATGGGATATGAAGGTGTCAATCCTTCCCTGAAGTATTGACCACCTTGGTGAGAATTTTGATGAGGGGTTTTTTAGAAGCATCAGTCTATCCATTGGCTTGTCGATGATAAGGGGAAGAGAAAATTAAGTCAATGCCAAAATCTTTACAAAGTTCCTAGACCTTTTTGTTCTTGAATGATTTTCCATTGTCAGTGATGATTTTAAGAGGGACATCGAAGTAGTAGATGATGTGATGGGTAATGACATCAATAATTTTTTTATCTTTGATTAAGATCAATAGAATGGCTTCCACTCATTTGGTGAAATAATTTATGGTGATGATGATATATTGGTGATGTTGAGAGGAGTGTGGATTGATCTCTCCAATAAGATCAAGACCCCATTGTGAGAAGGGCCAATAATCAACTAATACATGGAGACCATGAGGAGGTGCATGATTGAGGTTACCATGTTCTTGACATTTGAAATATCTCTTGGAATAGTCACAATAATCTTAATTAATTGTAGGACAATAGTATCTTAGGTGAATAATATGCTTTGCAATAGCCAAACCACTGAAGTATCCTCCATAGATACAATCATGTGCTTCCTTAATGGCATAAGAGGCTTCATTGTTATGAAGGCATCAAATAAGGAGGCCATCAAAGCCTTGTTTGTAAAGAATGATCCCTAGTATTAAGTAGTAGGAGGTGCTTTGAATGAAATATCTATGATCATTTCTTGATATATCAAGTATAAGGACACCAACATTAAGGTATTCAAATATTTGGTCATACCACATGTCTAAATATGATGTTTCCACTTTAAAAATGGTAGGAAGATCAAGACTGAGGTAAGATGTGATGACAAAGAAGTGTATTGTGACAAATATTTTAGATTTAGTAAGTTAGGATGGAATTTGGGATGCAAGGGAAGCCATTGTGCCTACAAATTTGTTTGTAAAGTGAGGGACTGATTGAATGGTATAATGGTTAAATGATGTTAATACTTTGTCAGTAAGATGTTTATATTTTAGAAAAACTTCATTTTTACATTGATAGGCTTCTGTGACTCAGTTAATAATAAGTTAAGAATATCAAAAGACACATATAGTTTTGATTCCTAAGGCTAGGGTGGTTTGGAGACCTATGATCAAGGCTTCATATTTAGATATATTATTGGTGAATTCAAAACTAAGTTTGAAAGAAAGAGGGAGAGGTTCTCCATTAATGGTAATGAGGACTATGCTAGCACCCCCACCATTTTGACATTTGAAACCATCAAAATACATAGTCATTTGATATGTGGGTTCTTCTAAAGAAAGAGTAGCTATAAACTCATCTAGAAAGGAAAAAAGAGGAGTTTGATTATTAGGGAGAGGGGCTTCAGCTAGTTTGTCTAAAATGACTTGTCCTTTAAAGGACTTTTGTGAAATAAACTTAGGATCAAACTTAGCTAAAAGCATGATCCACTTTGTCATATGTTGGTTATGATATGGCTTAGAGTGAATATATTTGAGGGGATTAGTATTGGTAAATACATATGTTTTGTGGTTAAGAAGATAGTGATGAAGTTTAGAGGTGATGAAAACTAAGGAAAAGAAGATTTATTTTGGATGGGTGTATCGGGTTTCATAGTCAATGAGGGTGTATTTTATGTAATAAATAGCCTACTCCTTATGTTGGTATCTAAAATGAGTGAGCATAGCTCCCAAAGAAAGATGAGTGGAAGATAGGTATAAATAAAAGGGTTGATTTTCCTTTAGGGGAATAAGGATAAGTGGAGAAAGAAGATACTCCTTGATTGCATCAAAGGCTTTTTGACATTCCTTAGTCTATTTAAAGGAGATATCTTTTTTTAGGAGGTTGTGAAAGGGTTGATAATGATCGGATAGTTGGGAGATAAAATGGTGGATTGACTAAAGTTTTCCTTGTAGGATACAAAGTTATTTTAAGTTAGTAGGAGGAAGCATTTATATAATGGCTCTAACTTTTGTGGGGTATATTTTTACTCCATGAAGGGAAATAATGATGCCTAGGATTTTTCTTGATAAGACCCCAAAGATGCATTTCTTTGGATTGATCTTGACATGATAATGGATAAGCCTTTCAAAGATGATGGTTAAAACAATAAGGTGATCCTTGTAATGTTTGGATTTTATGAGAAAATTCTTAACATAGTCTTGAACTATTGTATGAATGAGGTCATGAAAAATTTAGGTCATTTCTCATTGATATGTGTGTCCTACATTATTTAAGCCAAAATGCATGACATGATAGAAAAAAGTTCCCCATGGGGTGATAAAAGATGTCTTATGTTGATCTTGGGGGGAAATCAAGATTTGGTTATATCCTGAAAATCCATCCATGAGGGATAACATTTCATGGACAATAGTAAGATCAATAGGTTGGTTGATGTTAGGTAGGGTAAAGTCATCTTTGGGGCATGCAAGGTTAAGATATCATAAATACACACAAAGATAGATTCCCCTAGTGGGTTTGGTGACAAGACTAATGTTAGAGACCTATTGTGGATAGTCAATGGGTTGAATGAAATTAACAGATAGAAGATATTGAAGTTATTCTTTGACAAGAAGAGCTATACGAGGATAAATTTGATGATGTTTTTGTTGGACTATCTTAACTTTCAGATGGGTGATGATGTTATGAAGGGAAATAGATGGGTCAATATCAGGAATATCTTAATAAGACCAAGCAAATGCTATGCTATGGTCATGAAGGAAGGCTACATAGTTTCTTTGTTCTTCAGGAGTTAAGGATTTTCCAATCTTGAAAATATGAAGGTTCTCCTGAGTACCCAAGTTAATGTCTATGGTTTATTCATTTAACATTATTTGGTTTTTAAGAGGTAGGTGTTTTTGAAGAGAAGAATCCTCAACACCTAGATAGGTAAGAATAGATTTGTCATTTTGACATTGGACGGTGTTAATAGGAGAATAATGTGTGATTATTTTGGGGTGGATGAGAGGAATGGTTTTAGTTTGACCCCCTGTTGATAAGTTAGGGAACCTAAACTGATAGTGTTGATAAAAAAAGGATGATGCCATTGTCTGAAAATGGAGTTGGTGAGGGTAGAGGTTCTTACAATTAGAAATGTGAGGTTGGTAAGGGTAGAAGTTCCTCGAATGGGAGAGGTGATGTTGGTGGTTCCCCAAATGGGAGAGGTGGAATTAGTGAGGTTGGTGGTTCTAGAAATGGGAAAGGTAGAATTGGTGAGGCTAGTGTGGGATCTTCTAGGGGAACATACCTTAGGCCAAAGAAATCATGAGGTTGTTGAGTTTTGATAGTAGGAAGTTCATGGGGTCTTTGTTCATAGAGGCCAAACCTAAACCCTTTCCAAGAACATCAATGAAGATAAATTTCGGCAAAGGTCAGGTTACTAAGATAAGAAAAGTTAGAAGTGAATGGTTGAATATAAGGCATGGTGGTTGGTACAAGAAGTGTTTATCAAGTCCCCCATAGACAAAATATGTTTTATTGTTAATAAGACCAAAGGGAACAAGGGTATCAATATTGGGATCATAAGATGGATCATTCTGAAGGTTCCCAAATTCATGTAGAGAGGGAAAAACATCCAAAGCTAAAAGTTGATATTAGCCAAGTGTAAGTCATTAAAACATGGATTACAAGTGGTGATCAACCAAGATTTGTGATGAAGGAATAGTTTAACTAGTGAATGATTCACTATTGTTGAAATTATAAGTGTTGGTGTGTTGGTTTGACGTGGTGGTTTGACTAGTGGTTGGTTGTGAAGAGGGTAAAGGTGGAATAAGAACATCATTGGGTTGATACGTCATATTATAAGAAGAAAAGGAACTTGGATCAACTTTGATTATAATGACTTGTCCCTCATTCTCAAAATTGATGCATCGATGAAGGGTAAAAGGGATGCATGCCATGATGAAAATCTAGGGGTGACCAAGTAACACATTATATTGAAATTTCCCCTCTATGACATAAAATAGTTCAAGAATAGTCCAAGGCAAAAAATGGATGTGGAGAATAACTGTCCCCAAAGTAGTGGCCAAGGTATCATTGAATGATCATAGAATCATCATCTTTCTGACATGATGTTTTTAGGTAGTTGAAGTTGATCATAAGCATCTGAGGAGATGATAATTATACTTGATCCTCTATCAATCATGACCCTTTTAACATGTGTATGATTGATGGATGCTATGATAAAAAGAAGGGGATCATGATCTTTGCTATGATATGGTGGGATTTTAGATTCTTGAAATGTAACACTAGTAATGTGTTGGATAGCTCCAATTAAAGATGCAAGAGGTTAGGGATCATCTGGTTGAACATATGAAATGTATTGTTTTGATTAAAGATTGATGATGTTGAGGTGAGGTGTTAATTAAGTCATAAAGACTCATTTTTATGGGCATTTATTGAAGTTGTTTTATTACCAAGCATTGGATAAATGAAGGTGTGTTGGTAGAGGAAGGGCTCCCAAAATGGAGACCCTAGGCTTGGATGGTTGTGAAGGTAAAGGTGTAATCTATTGGGTTTGGTTAGGTAGTTGAGGAGGTGAAGGGTAAGACCATGAAATGGTGGCCTTGGCTTTACCCTTTTCATTTGGTTGGACCCCTTTACCCTTGTCCTTATGTTGGGATCATAAATTGAGTTACTTGCTTTGGTTCCTATGTTACACTCCTTGGTGGGAGTAGAGAAGGAGATGATTGGTAAGAGGATTGGATATGTGATAAAAGAGGGAAAGGACTTAAAGCAGATTCATCTAATATATCATCCTCCTCCAAAAGTACATGAATGAAATTTTGGAGAGCTTTACAATTCTCTATATCATGCCCAAGGGTTGTATGTTAATGATAAATTAGATTGTCATTGAACTGGGTTATCTTTTGAGAAGTGGGGTCAAAAGGCTTGATGTAGGGTAAGTCAATGGTAGATGCTTGTAGGAGCCTTTGTAATATTGTTGTATAAGACTCTGATAAGGATTTTGGAAATAGTGGGATTTAGTTTTTTTGTTTAGGTTTATTTTTGGGTAAGGTATTTTTAAAAAGATGTATGGTTGGTGGGGTAAGCCTAGATGGAGGTTTTGAATGAATTTTCTTAGTTATAATTGGTCTATAAATTGGGGGTCTAGATAATGAGGGTTTAATAGATGGGAAGGTGGATGGGGAAAGGTTGGTGAGGAATGACGTTGAAATAGGAGATGGGCTTGTTATAGGTAAAGAAAAGGGAGATGGGTTTTTGGAGGAAGAGTAAGTTATGAGAATGGTGGAAGGATGTGGTCCTAAAATTAAAGGTAAGGGTGAAGGAGATAGTATGGTTATTCCTCAAATTTGAGGTCTTGGTAGTCCCTCCTTCTTAATGGGCTTAATTGGATTGAGTTTTGGTTGGATTGGTGTGGTTAGATCTAGTTTCAAAGGAGGGTGAGTAGGATTTGCTGTGGGAGAGATCCCCAAGTTCTTGATTGGCCAATTTTAGATAAGGGTAATTAAGATGTCCCCTTGGTAACTTTAGGAGAATTAGTTGGTGGGGGTATAACAATAAGCTCAAATGTGGATTCTAGTGAAGTAGAAGGTTTAGTTTTATTTTGATATGAGAGTCTCAGATGATGCCAAAAGGTAGCTATATCAAAGTTAGGTTGGGAGGTGAACTTCAAAATTTGAATTAGCTAGGAGAAGGATTTATAAATAGGAATTATTCCCTGATCATTAGCTTCAAAGTGTAAACCATTTAGGGATGAAAAATTAGTGGTTTTAGTATTGTTATCCTTGGTGGAAGGTTCTAAAGGCAATGGTTGGGTAGATAGGGGTATTCTCTCTTGAGAGATGGATTTTAGGGAAGATATAGATGATTATATAATTAGTGTGGTAAGGTTAATGGTTTCAATTAGAAGGATTGGTTTAGCTTCCTCCTTGGTTTGGTTGTCCAAAGGAATAAATGGTTTTTTGAATTGGATTGGAGGAGTGAATAAAATTTTCAATGGAGTGAACATCTCCTTAGGTGTTTCCACCATATGAGGGGTGGGTGAAACCATGGTTTCATCTAAGGAAGTATAAGGGATAGTCACTTGCTTCATTTAGGAATTTGAAGTGGTTGGTAGCACGTGGTTCCCCTTAATTTGGGTGATGAAAGTAATAACTTCTTTGAAAATGGGTACATTATTGATGACATTGATCACATGTGCTTCATGTGAATTGGAGGATTTAGGTTGGTTTTCATGGTGTTGGGTTGAAGGTAGATGATTTGGAAATGGTTTTTATAAAATATTAAGGGATTGGTTCAAAGGAGCATTTGGGTTGTCAAACACAAGCTCCCATTTATCAATTAGGTCCTGGACAATGCTTTTAAAAGTATTGCATCTATTAGTATTATGTCCAAAAACTTGATGATAGTCATAATGATCATTTTAATTATACCACTCAGGAAGGGGGTGAGAAGTATCAAATTATTGAATGAGTTTGATGGGTAAAAATTGGATTAGATTTGCCTTGAGTACTTTCTCTAATATAGATGCTTAAGATTCTCCAATTAGGGTAAATGGTTTTGAAGGAACTTGATTTTGAGTATAGTTTTGGTGATTGAAAGGGTTGTTGGTTGGAGGTGTTTGGTTGATGGGTGGAGGAGGTGTGGTTTTAAGAATGATCAAATGTGTTGATGGTTTTTTTTAGAATTGGTTAGATTCATAGTTTTGGTGGAAGTTGACTCTATGGATTTGAAACTAGAATTTTTATTTTAAATCTTCAACTTCCCTTCATCAATAGTATGGTTTTCCAATTTATGGGCCATAGTAAAAGATTCATCAAAGGTCCAAATGTTTAGACTTGGAAAGTTGGAGCAATGTGTTTAGCATAATCCTAGGAAAATAATTTGATTAATTTAGGTTGAGGTAATGGGAAAGTGAGTTGATTAATAAGACCTCTCCATCTAGTAACAAACTCAACAATGGAATCATCTTCAAATTGCTTGATGTAGTATAGGTCTATAATGGAAACCTTTTTAGATATGTTTACAAAACAGTGTTCCAAAAAGGTTTGTGCCAATTGAGAGAAACAAAAGATAGAATGAGTGGGAAGAGCATGGTACTAGTCAAGGGTGGCCCTAGATAATGACAAGGGAAAGGTTTAAAGGATAAGAGTGTCATCATAAATGATTAAGTAGAATGCATGTCAGGACACTCTTAAATATTGTTGAGCATCCTCCTTACCTTAGAATTTAGAAAATTTGGGCAATTCCCATTGAGAAGGATAAGCATGAATAGGTATAGAGGGATGGATAGGATCATTACAAATTTGGTTGTAAGACAAAATATTGGTTGAGGCGGAGATGGATGACTCCACATTAGTCATTTTTTCCATGAGCATTTTGATTAGGTCAGGCTAGGGTTGAGAAACTACATAATTAAGAGGTACATTTTGTTGATGCTAGTTTGTGGCAATGTATGAATAGGTACCAGATGGTAATGATGAAGCCGCATACTAATAGGTGGTGCCAAGAGGTTGAGATGGTGGCACATAAGAAATTTTTGGTATAAAAGGTTGGGTGGTGGTTGGTATGTGCCCTTATAGGTTAGGGATATATTGGTAAGTTGTCATAGGCACATGTTGAGGAAAAGATGTGGTTGGTATGCTTGACGTAGGAGGAAGTTGGGAAGGTTGAGGTTGGGTAGCTACCCTAGTGTTAATTGGAGGAAGGTTTTGAGGTATGGAGAGCACTAAGTTTTGAAGTGAATCTTTGGCTAAAGGATTAGTTGTAACCAAAGGGAAAATATGAGCTAAAATGGAATATAATGCCACAGTAGAGGGTGCATAGGTAACTAATGGTAAGTTTAAACCCCCATGGGGTGTAACTAGTGCTATTTGGTTGGGTGGTAGAAGGTTGGTTTGGGTTTATGTGTATGGGATGTTAGAAGAGATTTGAGTTAATGGTTGAGTTGAATTGGTTCCTATCATGAGGTGGGATGACATACCAAGAGAAGGTTCAAAAAAAGGAACCAAAGTGGGAGGGGTACAATGAGGCAAGGTGTTAAGGTGATATTGCAAGAAAATTGGATTGTTTTCAATAAAGGTGGTGAAGTCTAGATATCCTTTAGATATTATTTAAATTATAGATGGAGATGGTGGTGGAGAAGAATGGTGAGGTGAAATATGGGGAGATTTATCCACATTCAAGGTATAATCCATGGATGAAGATGAAGGTGGTGGTTGATTATTTTGATTTTTCACTTATTGTCTAGTAAAAACCATATGAAAAATTTAGAAGTTGACAATGAACCTTTCATCTCAAATAATGAGGAATCCAAAAAAACCCCAAAGTAAACAAAACACACACTAAAAGTGCAATTAATCCTAGGATTTATTCTAAATCACTTTTGGCTTATGCCTTAAAGAGTGTGAAAGGGAAAATTAGCTTATGATTTGGGTACTAAAAATCCATATAATGATGTTTCCAAGTTATGTTTGGGTTCTCAAATAATATGCACTAGATTAGGTACATGGATTGGTACTAGGGGATTGCTCCTTGCACTTCACAAACCTAAAGCTGAGCTGAGCCACTTAGCCAATATATACCATTTGTCTAGAGTTTATACTCCATCAAAGAATGGAGTGGTTCTACACCTTTGTTTTAAAATCCAAGTGGGATTGTCAAGTAGGTTAAAGTAATCCAAAGGGTGATGAAATCCCAATGGGCCTTGTCTCAGGTATGTTTTGATGTGTTCTTTGGTGTAATGGTTTGGTAGTGTAACATTTGTGTTCTATGATTTATTAAAAATTCCATTAATTAATCTAGGATAACTAAGCATTAAATAGGTAATTAAATGGATGCACTTAATTTTATCCCAAAAGGAAATCTTTGGTTTATTTGAATGCAAACAAGGAACAATGCAAGATGACAACGCAACTTATCCCTAGAATGAATTTTGCACTTTTTTGGTTCATTTTTTATTTTAGAAAAGAAAAGTAAAATAATTTTTATATTTTTTAGAACTTAAAGACTTGAAAAAATGAAATGAACATGAGATTCACTAATGTAACTATATGAAATAAATAAAACTATGAACCCTTAAGTGGTCCCATCGGGCATGCCAGAATGTTTCACTTAATTTCTTACTCTAATTATTTTTAATTTAAAGGAGAGAAATAATAGATGAGGGGTGTGTACCTAGTAGAAAGTGCACATGTTGATATCTAGATGAGGTGAGAAATATTCTTTGGTGAGGGAAGAATGGCCTGAAAATCACATAAAATTAATGAAAAATATGTTAATAGAGAAGTAAGGGGCTGCCTAGTGAGAAACCAATCCCAAGAAAGGAATATGCTTCCTTAAATGGATGGCATCCCTTGTTCAACATTCAAGTTCATTAATAAAATAGAAATTACAAATAGTAGATATGGAATGATGTTAATGAATAATATAAAAAGAAGACTAATCTATATCAGGATCAATGTTATCAAAATAATGGTTCCAAAATGTAGTAGCCTCACCAATATACTCTTGGATTATGGTTAACTATTCCTCTATGTCATCCTAATGCTATGTGAGAACATAATGAAAAGGGATATCTCAAAGGCAATGTCACTTTGATCAGTAAATAGAGGTTGAGGGACAATAGGAAGGTCAAAGACACTATCTATCTCATGTGCAAGTCATAATAGGGTCATCTACATGCAATCAACATGTTAAGGTCAAGTCCAAAAAAATAAAAAAAGTGTTTAGGTACAGGTTAGGGGATGGATAGAAGTTTAAGAAGGTGAAAAGGAGAGTTATAATAACAATTTATAATTTTGAGTGATAGTGATAATCAGTGGTTAGGATGATCAGTGATGGTTATCCTGACCATCAATGGTTGGGTGACTGTCAGTGATTACTATAATCAGTGATGGTTATGGTAACTATTGGTGGTCACCTATTAGAAACTTGATGGGGAATAAAATAAGTGATAAATAGGTAACTAAGGGGCCATAAAGGTTGTATGGGTAGTGTGGGTAAGGGAAAAGAGGTAGGAAGAGTATTCAATAGAGAACACACTTACAATAAGCAAAGAAGGATAAAAATAAATAGAGAAAACAAAGTGAGGTACCTTTAATTTGAAGAATTGGATGGTTGAATGCCTGGAGAAATATGGGCAGCGTAATGGTACCTTGATAAGATAATCACATGGGTAGAGCTTTGGGTTGTTAAATGTCTACATATAAAATAAGAGAGTTTGGATGCACAAATTTTGGTCCCATATCTCCTCCATGAGCCTTGTATTTATAGCACAAAACTTCCTAAATGAGGAGAAAAAATTACCAAATTGATGGAGGGAAAGTTGCTAAGTTGGTCCTGGATAAGTGTGATGGACTAAAGGAAATAAATACATGAGTTTGTGCATGAGAAAGTTTCCAATTTTTTTAGTGAAAGCTTGTTCATATTTGGAAGTTTCTAATGTTTTAGTTGATGGTACCTGACCGTCGATGGTTAGTCTAACCATCGACGGTTGGGTTAACCATCAGTGGTTTACCATCTTGGGCTAAAGAGGTAGAATTCAAGGTGTTAAATACTTTGTTTAATTTTTGTGAAAGGGGGTCAACTAGGTTAAAATAAGAGTTAACTAGGTTAATGGTTAGGTCAGGGTCGAGAGCTAGGTCATGGGGATGCGACCTTAAAAATGATGTAAGGGATATTTTTAAGTGTCTAAATATCACTTATGAAATTTTGGTTTAGTATTGTTGGCTCTATTAGCACATGATATTGAGGTTAATCTAATTAATGATGCTATGTGACTATTATAAATTGCTCAATGATGGCTAAAATATCTTAATCACACCTTTCCCAAAATCCCAAATACTAGACTCCACCACCTAGTTGATGGTTCGGGTGGTGAGGGTCACTGATTGAAGGGCTCATAAAGTAGGTCAGGGTGATGTGTGGATCATTTGGTAGTTGTTATTTCATTAAAGAGTTGCATGATGTGTTTGGTAATATTATTATTCAGTTTTAGTGATTAAATATTTTTTTGTAGCATGTTAAAAATTACTCTATTTATGTGTCATCCTTATAGTTTATTCTTGCAATGTAAAAGAGTATGTTATATTCTTTGTATAAACCCTAATTGATGTATTTTCTTCTCATAACTCATACAGTGATATTAAAAATGATTTATGTGTTTTATTATTCTTAGTTTAACCTTCAAAACACATATTTCAATTATTTTTATTGATTATTAAGAAAGAAAATTGAGTTTCAATAGGACTGTATTTTGTTATTTAAAAAAGAAATATCCTATAGTAATTAAATGCTCTTCTTGTAGCATGATTTTTAGAGTTATTATTTTTTATTTTTAATCTTGTAGCATCCATTTGGAATGTAAAAGTTTATTAAATTTTGGTATGGTTAAACCAAAAAATATATTAAGCTATAACCAAGTTAAAATGAACTTGAGCTGGTTATTAGTTGAACGCATGAATTTTTAGAGTGATGGAAATTAATTTTTGAGCTATGTAATGTGATGATTCCATTACTTGTATGGATGTAGTAATATTTTATATTATTTTCATATGGTTTTAAAAAGTGATTATTGGTGTTATTTACACTGTCATTGGTGTTGACAAGTTGCCCTATAACATAGATACAACACAATGCTATTGCATGAGTTCTTGAACATGGACTATGATTAATAAATGATTCTTAATTTATAATAGGAATGTTGTTAATACAATATAAATATTTATTTATTCCACTATAAGTATGAATGTATGTGTGATTGTGTATTTATGCATGCTTGAATTGAGTGATTGGCATTTATGAAATTTAAAAAGAATTGGTTACATGTTTAACTATTTCTTGTATGTTTTGGTAAAGGAATTGGTATTACATCCATGCATAATTATCCTATGAAGGATTTATAAAGATGGTTTTACAAGCTCAATCAGTGCCATACATGTAGAACATATAAGTTTGGATTTCTTTAAATTGATTAAGGAATGAGTATATGATAAACATGGTGCAATTATACTTAAATTGTGAGATCTTGGTATAAAGATCTATATAGGATAGTAACATTGCATATATATATTATATGTATGAATTTAAATGAGAAAGGACATCCTTGGAATATTATACATTCCTATAGAATTATGTGAGCATTATTTTTCATGGCTAATCCAATTATGGTTAAGACCTATATTATGTGCAATGATTCTTTTACATCACGAGTCTTGGATTTTAAATGCAACATTGTATTTTTTGATTTATTGAATATTGAAAATAGTGTATGATGGGAATAATACATGCATAACTATGGTTATGGTTTGTGGGTGAATTATACAAATATCAACTGTGCATAGTGAACTATAATCATAACTTTTCTTGCACTTTGGATAAAGTAACGCTAAAACAAAAGAATTTTTTCTGGGATCATTTCATTTCTCATTTTATATAAGTAGAGATATGCATGATAATTACTAGTGATAGATATAATATGATATTTGATATTGAGATCTAATGTCAAATATGTTTTCTTTTACATATGTGGTAGTAGGAGTGGCACAATAATAGACTTTGGTGGAGAAAGGACACTATGATTCCAAATCTTATAACACCATCATTTTTTATCCATGTTGGTTCATTTATACTTGTTGGAGAAGATACTATGGATATTCATCATTATGAGTAAGTTTTATCTAAGGTGATAATACTATGTGGTGAGTATGAGATGGTGCATACACATGGAAAGCATTAGCCCCTAATAAAACTAAACACACTGTGACTTTAGGATGAGTGGCAGAGTTACAAGACCAGGTGGACCATATAAAATTACATGACTAAGGCATGGAGTCTTAAAAGTGATCACTATAAGTGAGTTTTAAATATATTTATGTAAGAGCACCATGGTGAGTTTAGTACCTTTCCTTTAGGGGGATGAATTGTATCTACTTGTATAGATAGGATACATTTTGTACTCAAATGTATTATGATATATCGTAACATATTATTATTTATAAAATCAAGATGTGTGTGTGTGTGTGTGTGTGTGTGTGTGTGTGTGTGTGTGTGTGTGTGTGTGTGTGTGTGTGTGTGTGTGTGTGTGTGTGTGTGTGTGTGTGTGTGTGTGTGTGTGTGTGTGTGTGTGTGTGTGTGTGTGTGTGTCTGTGTGTGTGTCTGCGTGTGTGTGTGTGTGTGTGTGTTTTGTTTCATTTTTAATATACATTTCAAAAAGTGTTCCATGTAATACTTCTTTTATATCACATATAATGGTTTAAAAATCATGTTATAATGAAATTAGGACACTATGATTCCAATTCTTATAACACCATCATTTTTGATCCATGTTGGTTCATTTATAATTGTTGGAGAAGATACTATGGATATTAATCATTGTGAGTAAGTTTTATCTAAGGTGATAATACTATGTGGTGAGTATGAGATGGTGCATACACATGGAAAGCATTAGCCCCTAATAAAACTAAACACACTGTGACTTTAGGATGAGTGGCAGAGTTACAAGACCAGGTGGACCATATAAAATTACATGACTAAGGCATGGAGTCTTAAAAGTGATCACTATAAGTGATTTTTAAATATATTTATGTAAGAGCACCATGGTGAGTTTGGTACCTTTCCTTTGGGGGGATGAATTGTATCTACTTGTATAGATAGGATACATTTTGTACTCAAATGTATTATGATATATCGTAACATATTATTATTTATAAAACCAAGATCTGTGTGTGTGTGTGTGTGTGTGTGTGTGTGTGTGTGTGTGTGTGTGTGTGTGTGTGTGTGTGTGTGTGTGTGTGTGTGTGTGTGTGTGTGTGTGTGTGTGTGTGTGTGTGTGTGTGTGTGTGTGTGTGTGTGTGTGTGTGTTTTATTTCATTTTTAATATACATTTCAAAAAGTGTTCCATGTAATACTTCTTTTATATCACATATAATGGTTTAAAAATTATGTTATAATAAAATTAGATGTATGTTTTATTTTTTTCCTAGAAAATGTGGGTAAATGCATGGTGAAAAAACTAAGTGATTTAAATCATATATTATGTTGGTAAATAGAAATATCAAATAAAAAAATATTTATAATAATATTAATAAATGAAATTAAAACATACCAAATGTATAGAAGATGAAAATATTAAGGCAAAACAACATACATGTAAAACATTATAAGTAGAAATTTGGAAATCATATCGAGGTATAAGATAATGATAATCATAATGTTTGAAAAGTAATGATGAAAATACATATCCAATGTAACAAAAATTGAACATAATCAAATAATGATATTTGAAAAAAATAATCTAAACATGTCATCCAATATAAGATTTTAAATATAACTTGAACCAAACATAGGGGAATATAAATATGATCATTATGTGCATCCAATGTAAAATAAAAAAGTAATAAAATTTGACAAGGATGGATATTAAAATATTAGAAAGACCTAAATGAGTGAAAATTTGAAATTAATTCCTATAACGATGAAACATTTAATAAAACATAACCCTCTATAGACATAATTATGATGTTAGATATGGTGTTGATATGAATGGTGATATGAGTTTGTGAGTAAGGCTTGGTTTTAATCCCAAACATCCTCCAATGAAACTCACTAACTAAAAATCAAATACATGCTCTAAATGGAAGATAAAATCTAAATCTAAAGTAAATATATATAAAATGGTAGTGTAATTAATATGGACATGATCATATACAAGTGATCGATATAGGTGATATTGGAAAATATATGGTGGAAAAGGATGCAAGGTGTCACAAAAGTTATTTATAAATTATGAGTAGAGATGAGACACTAATAAAGTTTAAAAGGATAATATTGTTAACA
>JARHVA010003699.1:72500-175000 GCA_037957365.1 Torreya grandis | reverse complement strand
AATGATCCTAACTAATAGACTAGTGAGGAGGATATCAATACATACCCCATTCATATATTTAAGGAGGGATTTCATGTAAGGATGATATTTTTGAATTTTCTATTTAGAGTAAAGGATGTCATTCATGTGAACATCCTCTAGGTACCTACACTAAGCATCATCCTCAAGGGAAAGGGAGTCTTGAACCTTATGATCCTTTTCAACTTAAATATTTTCAAGGTCATCAACAAGTATTGATGAGATGGAAACATCTACATGTTGATTTATATTATGGATGTAGTCTATTTCACCCTCACATTCAATCCTTATGTGTTCCCTCCATGGACCCCAACTATCTCTTTTGTCCATGTGTTCTTCTATAATATTTATGTGCACCATTATGGAAATGATATATGGGAAATTTATGAGTCTTTTTAACAAGTGGTCTATGTTGGTTCCCAATTGTACATCTCTCTAATTTGGCCTTGCACACTTGAAGGAAATGACAAACAATGATGTGAATCTTTCTTGGAACGTCATTGTAGTTACGGGAGGGTTTGGCATCAAGAATGGACCAGACTAAATAAAATTACTAAGAGGCACCTATAAAGGGTATGGCTAACTCCCTACTACTTTTGGCTCTTCCTAAACCAAGGTAAGAGGACCTATCAGGTAGCTTACTCACATGGAGAGACTCTATAATTAAAAATCCATGGGGATTATGGGCATAAGGGAATACAAATCTAATAAGAACACAACCAAGCTTGCTCACTCCACCTAGGAAGGGTTGTCACATGGGATGATCAATTATTCTAAGTTAGACACAAGCTACTAAATATAGATATGAATGTGATTATAAGTTTTTCTCTAAATAGTATGCAATAATAGAGGGGATGAATAAGATATTTTAATGTTGATTTTTAATGTACAAAACATAGACACATGCTAATAATATAATGTTTATGCATTTGTAGGAAAATAACACTTTAGATATGTAAGGGGCATGTTATATGCAAGATAGGATAGGTAGGATAATATTTATCAATTAATATAAAAAAGTGAAGGGTTAATGAATGAGTACAAAGAAATTCACTAAACTTCTAGATCATCATTACCAATAAATACATTATAGATTAGAAACAAATGAAATGAAATGATGCACAAATGATATCCTTCAAAAACCCCTTCCAACTAAATGCATGAGCCTAAGACTAAACTTAAAAAGGCTATAAACACCCTATTCCCAAATCTCAAAGTATAAAGGATTTTAGTACCTATATAGAATCTCTAAGTGGCTACCATAAAGATGAATACACTAGATAACCATTCTACTAAGAATGTAAAATAGAGCACTGCACTTCATCAACTGGAAGATAATGGAATCCACAAACATATTTCATTAATCAATTGAATGGAAAATGAATATAATGTGTTATAAATAACATACAGCCTAACACTATACAAGACAATTATGTGACAAGAGAGACAAATCTAATGATCTCAAAGCTTGATAATGATTTTATAGAAGAAATTAATTTGGCACAAGAAAGATTACATAGAGATAATTATTTGAGGCTATATCTCTAGACTCAAAAATTTAACTGACTATTGTAAAGGGGAAAACACCCTTTACTTATACAATTGAGTTAAGCCTAGCATATTCCTAAAGATGCTCCAGCTGGAAAATTCTTTCATAGGCTTGGAGTCTGTTAAACCTTATAACAAACATGATTCTTCAGATTTGATCATGCTCCTATGATGATGGCAATATTGATCTTCTACCTCGACATAATATTTTTAGTTATCTACGTAGAGGAATATCTCATAAAGGATAAAAATAAACCTTTATCCTCTTACACAATAGATAAAACATCCCTTTCTTATCCTCATGATTATAGAAATACTAACTAAAAGTGATGCACCACTAATGGGCCAAGTACAACCAAAAAAACAACAAAGGAGGGAAGAGAAGTGGTGCTAGTTCAAGAAAACCAAAATATCTGATCATGCTTCGGAGTTGATCTAGATGATGGACTCTTTCACCAACTTGTTAATATACCTTGTGTATCCTTTTAGCATAGGGTTGATATTCCCTTAGTTTGGGCTTGCTTGATATTTGAATTTTACTTGATATTCTTTAAGCCAAGTGACAATCTTATAAAGCATGGTTTGATTTCATCCAATGAGATCTTTAATATGGTCATAAGACTTCTCAAGTGATACTAATTGATTTATTTTATCAACATCAAAGGACTCTTATGGTAGATCAATGAGGTTTTTTAGAGCAGTGAGTATTGTCTCTTCCTCTAAATCACTTGCACCATCAAGGCTTACCATCTTCCTAATTCTAGTATCTATTTCTCTTATTGAAGTCTTAATGGATTGTTCTTCTCTTTCAAAATTTAAAATGCCATATTTGAGCATCGACAATCAATGCTTGATTGCCAATGGATATTATTTAGGCCTATTTTGATCATTTGAATAAATGATATTCTTAGTTATAAAAGTATATGTGCCCACTTTGGAAACCTCATCTATTTTCCCCTAGACTTCTTCCTAATTCTTAATGTCCACTTCATAGATAAACATTTGGACATCAAACTCCCTCTTATTATCCACTATATTATTCAAGCATTTCAATGTTGAGAGGATTATTTATTCAACCTTGCTATGCAAATCTTCTTGCCATTTTTATTTTGCCCTTCCTCTAGATTTTAAGTCATCAATTCAGCTGAAATCAAATGACTCTAATGAGAAGAGAGGATGCTCTAGAGCAATACTAGTAGTTGGAGTTACTACTTTAGACTCACTTAGTATATTTTGCAAGTACTAAATCACAACCTAATTTTGTTCCTTTAACTCCTCCATGGTGGCTTTATCTTTGTCTATTTGGTGAGCCACCATGTTTGCCAAAACCTGTGAGCTATGCTTTAGCTCATTCCTTGATGGCTCCCCTAGATTGTATCTATAAATAGTGTAACTCTCAAGGGAAGCATATTTATTTAAATGACATTGTGGGGGAATGGTTATCTCCACATTTCTTTCTTCTGTAGTAGTGAATGTGGTCCTTGAATGTGTCTTGGCCTTTTTGGGGGGGTTTGGCCTTATATGCTTGAGTGATCTTTACCACATCGATCTCCCCATTTTTCTCACAATGTCTTTCTTTTCTTTGACTTGCTTCTCAACCCAAAGAAGGGGTCTGGTCTAAGATCCCATTGATGTAGTGGACATTGATGCAAGCCTTGAGATAGTGTAAGGTGGTAAGATTGGAGTACCTAATGTAGCAAATGCCATAGAAATGGGTTGTGGACTCAACACAAACTATTCAATTTATTCACCACTCTCCAACTCCTCACCACCTTATTTTTTGACTCTAGGTCCTCCCTCAAGGTGTGGCTCTAATTTCTCCAAAAATCCAAAATCTACCCTAAATTGGTGAGACTCCTTAAATAATTTCTAAAAAGAGCTCCCCTATGCTATAGACTAACTAGAGGGTTTCACAACTACTTCACCTTCCTTATTCATTTGAGCCTTAGGTTGAGATGAGAAGATGGTAGATTCCTTGTTTTCATTAGGAAAATCTCCACCAATCATGGATTTTCAACCTTTATTCTAGATTGGGTCATGAATTTTGATATGAGGAAGGAGACATCGAGGTAATTCAATTAAGGTAGCATTACTTGAAGTACCCTCCTCATCACCTTTATTGGATTGGTCCTATTCCTTATTTATCTCTATATGGGTGGGGGTACCCATTTTTAGGTTTGATCCCCCACTACCTTATGCAATTTCCTTCTCTTATGGTGTTAAAATTGACAAATTTTAAGGGGAAGGGACAATTGGTGATACTTTTGGAGCTACTTGTGGGCCTTTCTATTCAACCACCACTTTAGGACTAGTGGTGGCTTGAATATTCTACTTAGGCTCCACCTCAACTTCCACATCAAATTTATTCATTTATTAAACTTTATCTTTATTATCTTGGCCAGGTGATTGGGTGATGACATTTTCAACAAATGTTTCTATGTTTGATGAGGTTATTTCTTTTTCCTGAGGGGCCTAAACTTGAATGGCCACCTCAACCCCAACCCACACAACATATTAAAAATAAAGAGGATAACTTGAGGCTAGAGTTTCTTCCTCATTACCCTTTCCCTCCACTCTTGAAGGACCCTCTTCTCTAAATAAACTAACCATTGGGAGATTTACTAGGGTATGGAGTCTTTCCCTTGGAGTTCTTTGCCTAATTTTCACTTGTAGAGGAGTAAATGCTCGTTGCTTATTCATAACCTTATTAATGAGCCTATTTTCATCAGATTCTTTTTATTCACTCATATATCTTAACCTTTGAGCATACAAGGATTAATCCTCTTTCCTTTTCAAGGGAGCTTCCTTAGAAGGTAGGTCCAAGAATACAACCTCCTTCCTTTTCTTAAGACTCCTAATTGGAGGCTATAGAGCCCTCTTGACTCTTTTTTGCTTGGATTGCTCTACTTATTCTTTACCTCTTCTCTTCCTTAAGTAAGTCATTAGAGGAATTAAAACTATTAGTTATTGTGATGGTGGAACCATGGGTAAAGCAAGTGTAATAATAGCTAAACTAATTATTGGGATGGTTGTTAGGATGGATGGTACCATTGGGGTTCCCTTTAACATAATGGATATTAGGGTGGCACTAGCCAATATAAGCTCCTGAATGGTGATCTTATCCCAATTATTATCCAAACTTGTTAACTTTGAAAAATATAGTCCCACCTTGGACTGTGATGTAGGTATGGTCTCCACATCAATTGGCTTGGTAAATTCAACATCACAAACCTTAATTTTTCTTTTACCCTTTGCCACTAGTGGTAGAGCCAAGGTAACACCATTATAAACTAGGAGGAAACCCTCCAATTCCCTAACTTGTTTGAGTTATTAGAGGGTAGGGGTGTCATAAACACTAAGATCGACCCATGTTCCTTCCACCATCTGAAGGTTCTTCTCATAAGTGATATGGCCCTTCATGGTATGGATTCATTTTCCCCAATAGTGAATTCCACATGTGAGATGGCTTGGGTTTCAATATTGGATTGTTGGTAAACTATAGATAGTGTCTTTTTATCATCATTCATGTCCTTTGGGATGGGAATAATATTATAGGTGATGAATTCTTGCATTGTTATCCTTATATAGTCTATCTTTCTAACATCTTTCTTGATAATGCAATCAGATTAGATGTCCTCATAATGTGATTAATGTAAAACCACACTATTTTTTGTGTTCACCCTCCATCTAATATCATAGTTTAGCTTGGGTGGCATCTTATCAATCACATATTGGTCCATCTCTTGCTCTAATCCCATGGCCTTGGTAATAGAAGGACATGAGTAATGTCTAATTTCAATCAAAAAATTTAAGAGAATGTTTACCTTATTTGCTTATATAATTTCATGCAAGGGCATCATTTTCTGGTTCAACTCCATCATTACTAGTCGATCATCTAGGTATATTGGTAATTTATATGGAGACCCTGAGTAACCACTTATTTTGATATACGTAAACATTCTAAACTGAATGTATGAGGCACCATACATATCAATGGTTTCTCTACCCCCCTTAGACATCCTATTGAGGCTTTATAGAAATAGAAGACACTCATCATAGTATTGAAAAAACAATTATAAAATTTGTAATTTTTTTATCTAAATCCATCTAGATTTATTTTTGGATAAGTCTCATATATCCTCATTCGATTAGGATTCCTTGTGAGCCCATGGAACATCTTATTATGCACCAGGTTGTATATTAGGTAGGAGGACATGTAAAATGTACCTATGAAATCCTCCTCTAAGTGGATTACAACTTAAAGCTACATCATTTGTCTATGTAGGTTCTCACTTAAAATGGTAGCCCAATCTAAATTCTTTTACTACTCCAACCCATAGACTAAAATTATAAACATCCAAGGCTCAAACTTCTCTATGGTAGGAATCCCATAAGTTTTAGCTACCATGGTAATCACGTACTAGGGAAATTCCATAAATTCCACCAATATAAGACTCTTAGACATTATTGACACCTTTTGCCTTTTTTTTAACCAATCAATAAGACTTGATAATGTCTCATATCATTTTATCACTCTTGTCTACATACTCCTAGCATTCCTCTAGGGAGAGTGTGATACTCTTAGGCTGGGGAAGAATCCCAAACATGGTGCTGAGGGCTAAAGGAGTGAAAGAGTAGGCAACTAATTGCATTCTATTGACCTAAGTCCTAGTATCTAGTTGATACACTCTAGCACATGCAACTACTAGTTCTGTATATGGGGTAACCAAGGGAAACACTATTGTAGAGGTGATATAACTCATGCCAAGATTTAATATTATTGGTAGAGGGGTTGGTTATTTCAAATAATTTAATAAATTTGTAAATTCCAAACCCTAAACATTTATATCCTTGATTCTATCAAGAATATGAATGATTTTGTGTTTCATAGATGTTGTAGAGGATGCCATTATTTACTAGATCTATATTGTAATACATTAAACTTGAACAATTTATTCACTATAATCACCCTCAAAATACCTTTAAATATCCTTGAAGGATACAATAAAATGAGATAGAAGAATACTTACTAATAATCTAGAGGGCTATACTCAATTAAAGTAAAAAATATTTGAAGAAATTTCCATAATCACTTACTAGATAGAGAAGTTTCATGCTGCACATAGCTAGGGCACACAAATATCTCAAAGACATAATTAAAAGCTCTGAATGCAAAAGGTAAATGTGAATGAAGGAAAATTCCTTAGTTATAATCCTTTGCATTTAAAATTAGGGTTATCATTAATTCTTTGAAATATAATGACTAATTACCAACTACCCCCTTTAGTCATTTAAGCTTCTTTCAAAAGAGGAACGAGAAGGTGTAAATGTTCACTTTATGCCAGGCAATCCTCCTTGCAACACATGGATCCATATAAGAAAAATTTACATACTAGTACTTTTTATGACTTTAAGGACTTTTTTACTTATTCACTTGTTATATATTTTAGTACAATAGTGTAATATGTTACAAGTTACCCATGGAATCTGAGAATGCCATATGTCATTACTTTAGAAATCTGAGCATTTAGGCCTTAGAGACCTTTTGTACCTTTCCCACTAAAAAAAAATGAGGAAATCTACAAAAAGGGCCTATAGTTTATAAAACCCTAAGGACCCACCATGTGTCCAACTTAGATACTAGCCCAAACTCTTGCCTAACTTTTTACCTTTACACCATCCTTCTTGATATCGAGAAGGGTGAAAGATTCTTCCAATCCTCAAAAATGCACTTATTACTTATAAAAATAAATGAAAAAATCATTACCTTGTAAATTTGATGAATTTGACCTAGGAATTTTCATGAGATAAATTCTTAGAAATCCCCTGAGATAATTGTGTCTTTCATTTGGCTCATCAGACACTTCCTCACTTTAGTCACCAAAACACATTAAAGGTGCAACATAGCAATTTCATTTAGGTCCCCAAAACTTTTGTCCTTTGGTCACATGGAATCTTTTAAAGGCTTTTAGGCTTTAACCTTACTAACCTCTGGGGAGAGTCCATGTGTTGTTTATCTCTATCTAAGTCCCTGAGATGATGACACTTATCATCCTTGCAGGACTTCTTTGGCCTTTTGACATTTCAACATCATCCTCACTCTATCAAATCATTTTAGGTGAGTACTTGTGAATTATTGATCATGATAATTGTGATGGCATGGGATTGGTTCACCAAGTGAAGGATTTGGGATCTTTAGGCTTCCCTCGTGCCATCTAATCAAAGGGTATGATGAAGTAAAAGCCATTAGATCTTATAAACTTGAATTTTATTCTTTAAGCACAAGGCAAAGATTCAATGTATAAAAAGAGAATTGGATACATTTCTATATTTTCAAAGTGAATCTTCCCATCATGAAACCTATTACTTCAAATCATAGAATGAACATTAAGGCATTAGTAAAACATAGGATCACATGGCTCTCATAAAACTTGGCAAATCGACAAAATACCCTAGATAAAGATATTAGAACATAATAGATTTATAACCTCCTAAATATTTTGATGCTTGAACATGGCACAAATTACTTGGTGTATATTTTTGCTCTAACATCAACTCCTTATGGATGTGTACACCTAGTGGTTACATAGAGAACACTAGACTAGATGCTTATCCATTAGGCCATGGAGTCAAAGAGTTTGCAATAAAGGCAAGGAAAACACACCATGGGTGAAAAAAGATATAATAAGGCATCTGAAGATAAAAACACAAGATATAAAAACACAACCCCAAATAAGGTAACAAAACACAAAAGGACTATACAACATGTACATATTTACATAGCCTAACAAGGGCTTAATCCAAAAAGTGCTTGAGGTATCTTTTATTAACTAGTAGTTCTAAGATTTCTCCATTAATATCTCTGAAATATAATGTATGGTTTCCTATTTTATAATCAATGGTGTAGGGACCCATTTATAAGGAATCAAATTTACCATATTTTCCCTTATCTTCATGTTTGTTATCCCAGAGTAGGACCAGATCACCAATTTGAAAAGCTCTCAGGGTGGCCTTTTTATTAAAAATATTTTTGAGCCTCTCCTTGAGCTTTAAGTGATTTTCATGAGCTTGTCTATGAGATTCATCAAGCTCCACAATCTAGTTGATTATTTACTTATAGTAGTTTACTTCTCCTTCAACTTCAATCATCTATTACATAAATTGGTAAGTAGGTAATTGTGGATTAAGGGGTAAAATAGCTTGAGATCCATAAATAATCTCAAAGGAGCTTATTCTAGTAGACCTTTTAGGATTCAACATGTTAGCCTAGATAGTAAAATTCAATTTCTCACCTCATTTTCTTTTCTTCACATCTAGATTCCTTATAATAATCTTTAATAAATTATTGTTACTAGAATCAACCTACTCATTTACTTGTGGATTGTGATTAGAGGCATATGATATATTAATCCCATAATATTCACATAATACAACTAATGTTTTACTCTAAAGGACATGACATTGTCACAAGTAATTTTAACTAAAACTCCAAATTGACAAATTACATTATTTAAAAGGAAATCAATGACTACCTAGTGGGTTGATTTTATAGTAGGGATTGGTTCAACCCATTTCATGAATTAATCAATGTCCACTAAAATCTACTTATGACTAGAACTTGAAGCCTCTGATATTTCACCCATAAAGTATATTTCCCATTATCTAAAATGTTCCTCAATATAAATTAGCTACAGGGGAAGTGATCTAGATGCTTTCATTATTCTATAAAATCATTAGCATTATTTACATCTCCTTACCATAGTAGAAACATCTTTGAATAGAGTGGTCCACCAATAACCAACCCTCAGAATCTTATGTGTAATGACTTTGGAAGCAAAGTGACCACCACACACACCACTATGGAAGTCTATAACTAATTTATAAATATCGTGTTCTAATAAGCACCTCAAGAGAAAACCATCTAGATTCTTCTAAGCTAGATTACCTTGCAATAGAAGATACTTTTGGGATATTGACTTCAAGGTCCTTTGAATTTTGTCTAAGTGGGGAGGAAAATTTAGGGTCTTTAAATAATATAATATATATTTTTACCATAGAGAATGGTTGTACTTATATTTAGGGATATCAATGACCCATTATAAATTATTCACCTCTAAAACCTCAAAGTTGGCTATAGTCATCAATTTGGTGAGACCCATTCCTCTAGCCAGCTTAGTAGTTTATATCTTTAGATCATATTCATGAAGTTTATTGACCCATAGACATATTTTATTGGTGGTCTCATTCTAAGTTAATATGTCCTTCACCATGGTGTGAGGAATATAGGCCATGATAACTCAGAACGTAGGATCTAAACTATTTGACAGCCTTTAAGAGAGCAAAGGCTTGTTTTTTCATTATGGTATATTTTATCTCAACTCCCTATAATGCATTGCTAAAAAATCCAATTGGATTCTCATTCCCTTCATCATTCTTTTGTAATAGCATTGAAACAATAGTATGTTTGAATACAAACAAAATGATCTAGAAATCTTTTCTATAGTCAGGACTGGTAAGCATCAAAGTAGTTTTAAAGCTACCTTAACTTCCTAAAATGATTTGGTAACCTTTTCCTCCTACCTTATAGCTTAATCATTTTTAACATTGAAGTAATGAGGAGAGTAATCTCTATAAAATTGGAAACAAACCTTCTAACAAAGTTAATTTTAGAAAAGAAAGATTGAATAACTTTCTTTATCTATAGGATGGGTAACTTGTCAATGGACTCCACCCTTTTAGGTTCTATCATCACACCTTATTTAGACATAATGTGCCCAAATAATTTTCCTTTTGTACTCCAAAGTGGCACTTCTTAGGATTGAGGGAGGTATCAAAATCCTTAAATTTGATGTACATCTATTCCAAGTGCCTTAAGTGGTCATCCCTTTTATAGGATTATATTATAACATCATCCTAATATACCATAATGAACTGGTTGATTAGCCCAGTGAAGGCTATGTCCATTTCTCTCTAGAAGGTGACACCTACATTTACTAAGCTAAAAATAATTTGAACATACACATAGGTGTCCCATGGGTTAGTGAAAGTAGTCTTAGAACTTTCAAACTCCTTCACTACTACTTTTTTGTAGCCAAAAAATCCATCCAGAGTTTACAATATCTTGAAACTAGTAACATCTTAAAGCATGTTATCCATATTTGGAAATGGATAGTTATCCTTCAATAAATCCTTGTTTAAATTTCAAAAATCAACATAGAGCTAGATGTTTCCATTTTTTTGTATTAAAAATACTAGATTAGCCACCCATGATGAATACCTGATGGATTGAATGATCCCACCATCCCTTAATTTATTTAGTTCCTCTTCCATCTTGGTGGCTAGGATGTGATTAATAGGCCACTATTTTTGGTGGAATGGTTTCATACCAGGTTCTAAGGGGATAACATGCTTGAACAAGTCCTCGCTATATGCCTTTAGCTCTAAATATGACCATGATAAATAATCCTAGTACTTAATGAAGAGCTTGATAAATGCTTCCTTATTTTTCTTGCCCAAGTGACTCCCAAGCCATATTTTCTTTGGATTGTCCTTAGTCCCAATGTTAATCTTAGTTATATCCTTTGATATAAAAATATCTCTAGATATAATTCTATCATCTACATCAAAATATGCTTCAATACTAACCAATCCTCTTGGGATAGTATTAGTCTTCAAATGGATAACTTCTTTTCCATATAATGTTTCTTTTCCATCACATACATGTACTATGGAGTCCATATCTATAATGGTTCCTTTGAACTCATCTATACAACATAGAAACCTTTTTATTTCATCATCATTGTCAAAGACTTGCTAATGACCAATGTTGTCTGGGGCATAAGGCCTTACTAGAACCTATACCTCATATTCATAAGAGGGATTTATATTTTCAAATTTAAATTTTGTAGCCCTCTTTACAAGTATATCTGCCACTTGATTAAAATCTCAAGCATGAGATTTGATGTTTAAAGCATCAAACCATTAAAATTAGTCCCATGTAGTATTCTGGTACTACTTTAGTATCTTTTATTTCATGGTGTAAATAGCTCAAACTTGATTCACCACTAATTATGAATCACCCTTGCCCATTAGCTTATTGATTCCATACTCATGGGTGATCTAGAGGCTAAATAGGAGTTCTTCATAATTTTTAATATTATTTGTGCATTCGAAAGACAATTGGAAGGAGTATTTATAAACTTGGCCAATAGGGGCATAGAAGATAACCCCTAATCTATTTCTAATATTCAAATAGGATCCATCAAAATGCATAGTCTAGATGGAGTCTTCATCAATAATACCAAATTTAGAAGGTAATTCCTCATACTCAACACTCCCTACAAAATTCCCAATATCTATATTCACATATAACACTTCATTCAACTGATATTTGGGATCTTTTAGGAAATGAAGCATTTTTGGCTCCCAATTAAAGAAAACCATCTTCCCATCTAATGGTATAGTGGTATAGGATAGGTCCATCTAAACACTATGCCCAATACTAGCATCACATTTTTTAGAAAGCAACATACCCCATTTTGATGGATAGTCTACAATAATAACATTCATACTCAAGAATTTTACCAGGGTTTTGTACTATCTACACCATCAATCCTTTAACCATGCTAACAATAGGTAATTCTCTATAATATATGGTGAGGCATCATCCATATGATATAGTTATTATTATACATATTTCATTTAGCATAACTAGTGGTATAATGTTATAATATTCACTAGAGTCAAACATACAATTATGTGTAGTTAAACCATTAATCAGTAGGGTGGTATAGAATAGGTCAACATCCATCTAAATCTCTACTAATTTTATTCCTAAATACACCTCCAAGTAATGCTTAGGGTATTTTGAGGTGTTTTCACTTTCCATAAGGGAAGTGGGAGAAGGCTCAACTTCAACAATCTCATTGGTAGTAATATTCTCAATGAATCCCAAATATTAAAAATCTCTTCTCCTATGTTGTAGAATTTTGAGCAATTACACAAATGGTACTATGACCTTTAGTTGACTTAATACATAGGTCATGTCATAAATACTATATTTAGGTAAAGGAGTGTTAGTAGGTATACTAGTGACACTTTCATTTGGGATACACCCCTCAAAAGTTATGGGAAAAGAGTAGGAAAACCAACATTCTTAATTTCACTCTTCAAGGGAGGCTTCCTAGGTTCATCCTTCTTAGAAATATTAGATAACAAGGGAGTTCTATTCTTGGCCTAAGTACCTTTTGGCTTAGCATTTTAAGGTGTAAAACTAGGCTTGGTGAAATTTGAGACCTCCTTACTCCCTTTGGTCTCTTTCTCTTTCATCTCTACTTTAGGGTCAATAGAGTCTTTAACCTTTAAAGGAGAATTTTGATCTTTACTTCTCAAATTATACTCTTTTTCTTGGGAAATTAATACATGGATCATTAATTGCCAATCCTCAATTGATAGAGTTGAATCTTCATATTTCTCTTTCATCATTGATCTCAAAAACTAAAAATCATGAATAGGCAATTCATATTCATGCATCATATTTATCTCACAAATGAAATATGGGGTTGGGACCCTTACCTTTTCACATACTCTCAAAAATTATTTAGTAGTAGCACTCATTAGCTTTGTAGATGGAGAGGCAACTATCACATCTCATTTACTAATTTGGAAAGTAAAACATTCATAAACTGGAGTGACTTCACAATTAGAAATAGTTGAAGCACTCACAACTTCCTCTTGTAAGGCGTAACTTTCCATCTCTTAGAATTCAACAATATAGATGACATCTTCATCATATGTAGATTCAAATCCTTTTACATATTGACCATCACTATCATCTATATTACATGGAAAATGAGGAAGGAAGCACTTATCACACTAGTCAATATCATATTTGATTGTATTAACCTTTGCAACTAAAGGATCTAATACTTCCCTTCCACTTTCCCAATTCTAGTTTCTCTCATGCTTGTCATCCCTCACAAGCCCCTTTACTTTCTCAATATTCCTACCTTGGAAAGCTAGCTAACATTGAACCTGGTCCCTAGGATGATTCCTTTCTTATCTCTGGTGATCCCTCCTATCATCATGGTTAAAAGAACCCTGAGACAACCCCTTTTCTGCTCTTACCAACTTGTAAGAAATTTATTCAATAGTAATAGCTAGAGTTTTCATAGTTTCTTCCAAATTTACATTTTTATGGGAGGCTTGAGGCTTTTCAAGATTCACTAGTTTGACATCAACCATCTTTTTAAAAGGCTTATCCACATCTTTGATATTATTTTCTATTTAGATAGCCAAATTAAAGGCCATCCTCAGATTTGTGAGAGCTTTATTTTTGAGATAATAGGTTGCTTTCTCATCAAATGCATCTTATTATTTGATCAAATAAGCAAAACCATTGGGTCTTATGTCCTCTAAAAGCATTATCAATACCTTACTGAGTCTAGAATTAAAATCCTTAACACACTCGTTAGGATTTTTCTTGAGGTTTTGAAACTTAGCAAGCAAGAATCTAAGATCAATACTATTACAAAACTATATCTTAAATGCATCATCCATGGCTTACCATGTGTCTATGGATCCATCAAGGATGGATTTGAACTACTCTTATGCCTCTTCTAGTGTGTTCATAAAGAGCTTTATGTACACATCTTCTAGATCAATTTCATAGTCTTTAGTAATATTTAAGAAAGATTTTAAATGTTGTTCCCTAGACACAACATTGTTCCCTTGGAATTTAGGCAATATATTTCTAAATTTAATGGGAACTTCATTAGGGAAACTAGGTATACCATTAAAGTTGATAGATCTGAACTTGGGATCAAAAATGGTGTGCATCTATTAACTAGACCTTGATCTTCTTCTTTATTGTCACTACTTGTATTAAACCTCCTCCTTCTCCTTAGATCATGGTCTCTCATCTCTAGATCTAAAGATGAATATGAACTAGGGGATAACTATGAATGAATGCTATGAGGACTTGAAAGAGGAGAAATATAATGATGCTTTAATAGCCTTACAGGAGGAGAAAGACTATTTCATGGAGAGGGATATTGACTTGTAGGGAGTTTAGATTCATTTGAAGTGCTCTGATATCCTTTAATTAGATGGATATTTGAGAAAAGATGGTAAATAAAATGGGGGTCAAAGTATTTAGGTCTTACTTGACTTCTTAAGTTTTGGCCTATGATACCACACATGTTTCCTTCTAAATGGACCTCTTAACTCAGGGACAAGCTATTTAGATGGATCTTCTAAAAGGAAGACCTAGTACCCTCCAAATTTGTAGATCTAAATTAAAAATCTTCAATATAATGAAGAATACATATAATAGACACTAATATTTAAACTTTTAATGCAATAGAGTCACCACTAGAATTAAAAATTTCTAGACTAGAATAAACAAAACTAATAACAATAACTGATAGAATGAAAACTTTCAAATATCAAAGATAATTACAAAAATGTAGTAAAACTTCTTACAACATAGGGATGAACATCCCTGTCAGAGTCATGGTGCTATAAAATTATTGGTGATGTTGATGCATAAAATATAATCAAGTCAATATAGTAACAACAAAGAACTTAACAAGGTGAAATACTCATGTCCCTCTATAAGAGTCCTCAACAATATGAGTGCCATGAATTATCCCTAGTAATGGTGATAGAAAGATACTAGTTCTCAGTTGTACACCTCTCTAATCTTACTTTGCACACTTGAAGGAAATGGAAAATAATTATGTGAAACCTACTTGGAATGCCATTTTAGTTGGGGGAGGGTTTGGAATCAAGAATGGACTAGACTGGAGAAAATGACTGAGAGGCACCTACAAAGGGTATGATTAGCTCCCTGCTACTTTTGGATTTTCATAAACCAAGGTGAGAGGACCTATGGGGTATTTTTCTCACATGAAGAGATTCCATAATTTAAACTCCATGAGGATTATGGGCACAAGGGAATACAAATCTAACCATAACACAACCAAGCTTGCTCATTCCACCTGAGAAGGGTTATCACACAAGATGAGCAATTATTCTAAGTTAGACATAAGTTATTAAAGATAGATATGAATGTGATTAAAAATTTCATTATAAATAATATTCAATAACAAAGGGGCTGAATAAGAGATTTTAATGTTGATCTTTAATGCACAAAACAAAGACACATTTTAGGATTACAATGTTTATGCATCTACAAGAAAATAACACTTCAGATATGTAAGGGGCATGTTATATGTAGGGTTGGATAGGGTAGGAAATATTTATCAATTGATAGAAAAGAAAGTGGAGGGTTAATGAATGAGCATAAATAAATTCACTAAACTGCTAGATCATCATTACCAACAAATACATTGTAAATTAGAAAAAAATGAAATGAAATCATGCACAAATGATATCTTTCAAGAAAACCTTCTAACTAAATTTGTGAACCTATGAATACCCTTAAGATGCTATCAACAACCTATTTCCAAATCTTAGAGTAGAAAGTATTTTAAAACCTAGATATAATCTCTAAATTACTACCATAAAGATGAATACACCATATAACCAATCTAATAAGAATGTAAAATAGAGCACTGCACTTCAAAAATAGGAAAAGAAGAGAAACCTTTAACATATTTCATTAATCAATTGATTCAAAATTAAATATAATGTGTTCTAAATGACATACAGCTTAACACTATGCAACATAATTTTATGACAAGGGAGATATATCTAATTCTCTCAAAGCTTTCCAAGGATTTTATAGTCAAAATAAATTTGGCTCCACAAAGACTATAGAAAGAGAATTTTTGAGGCTATAGCTCTTGACTCAAAAATTTAACCAACTGTTGTAAAGGGATAGACCCCCTTTACTTATATAATTGAGTTAAGCCTAGCATATTCCTAAAGATGCTCCAACTAGAAAATTCTTTCATGGGTCTAGAGTCTATTAAACCTTATAACAAACATGATTCATCAGATATACTTATGCACCTATGATGATGGAAATATTGATCTTCCACCTTGCTAAAATATTTATAGTTATCTACATGGAGGAAGATATCATAAGGTATAAAACAAAACCTTTATCCTCTTTCACAACAAAAAAAAACTTCCCTTTCCTATCCTCATGATTATACAAAACTAACTAAAAAGGATGTGCCACTAGTGGGCCAAGTACAATGGTTTCCTAGCAGGAAATAAGAAAAAAAAGGAGGGAAGAGAAGAAAGAAGTGGTACTACGTCAGAAAACCTAAAATATCTAGTCATGCTTTAGAGTCAATTTGGATGATAGAATATTTTTCCAACTTGTTCATATACCTTGTGTATCCTTCCAGCATAGGGTCAATATTCCCTCAATTTGGGCCTACTTGATATTTGAATTTTACTCGATATTCTTCAAGCCAAGTGGAAATCTTATGAAGAATGGTTTTCTTTCATCCGATGAGCTCTTTAATCTAGTCACAATACTTCTCAAGTGATACCAATTTCTTTATTTTATCAACATTAAAAGACTTTTGTAGTGCATCAACAAGTTTTTTTAGAGCAGTGAGTACTGTCTCTTCCTCTAAATCACTTACACCATGAAGGCTTACCATCTTTCTAAGTGAAAAATTTATTTCTCTTATTATAGGCTTGAGGGATTGATCTTCTTATTTAAAATAAAATATGCCATCTTTGAGCATCATCAATCAATTCTTGATTTCTAATTGACATTCTCTATGCCTCTTGTGATCATTTGGAGTAATGATCTTCTCAACTATAAAAGCATTTGTGCCCACTTTGTAAACCTTCTCCATTTTTTTCTAGACTTCTTCCTAATTCTTAATGTTTTCTTCATAGATAAACATTTGGGAAACACATTGCCTCTTATTGTCCACTATATTATTCAAGCATTTCAATGTTGAGTGGATTATTTCTTTAGCCCTAGTACATAAACCCTCTTTCCATTTTTTTATTGTCCTTCTAGATTTTAATTCATCAATTCAGTCAAAATCAAATGACTCTAATGAGAAGAGAGGATGCTCTATAATAATACTAGAAATTAGATTTACTACCTTAGGTTCACTCAATATCTTTTACAAGTACTAGATCATAGCCTGATTTTGTGGCTTTAACTCCTCCATAGTGGCTTTGTCTTTGTCCATTCAGTGAGCTACCATGTTTATCAAAACCTTTGATTTGTGATTTAAATCATTCCTTGATGTCTCCCCTAAATTTTAGCTATAAATAGTGTAAATCTCAAGGGGAGCATATTTATTTAAATCACCTTCTGGGGGAATGGCTATCTCCACATTTATTTCTCTTGTAGTAGTGAATGTGGTCCTAGATTGTGTCTTGGATTTTTTGAGGGGTTTGGAATTATATACTTGAGTGATATTTACCACATCAATCTCCATAATTTTTCTCATGATGTCCTTTTATTTGACTTGCTCCTTGACCCAAAGAAGGGGTCTAATAAATCCCATTGATGTAGTGAATGTTAATGCAAGCCTTTAGATAGTGTAAGGTGGTTTCATCAAAGTACCTATTGTATGAATTGTGATAGGAATGGGATGTGGAATCAATATAAATTATTCAACTTCTTCATCACTCTCCAACTCCTCACCACCTTAGTTGTTCACTTTGGGTTTTCCCTCAAGATGTGGCTCTATTTCCTCCAAAAATTCAAAATCTAGCCTGAATTGGTGACACTCCTTAAGCAATTTATTAATGGAGCTCTCTTGTGTTATGGAATGATTGAAAGGTTTCACAACTACTTCACCTTATTTATTCACTTGAGCCTCAGGTAGAGATGAGATTATGGTGGCTTACTTATTTCTTGTAGGTAACTCTCTAGAAATCATGGCCTCTAGACCTTCATTCTAGATTGGGTCATGAATGTTAGTATATGGAAGAACACCTCAAGGTAATTAAATTAAGGCAATATTACCTAAATTACCCTCATCATCACCTTTATTGAATTAGTTTAATTCCTTATTTATCTCTTTATGGGTGGGGATAACCATTTGTAGGTTTGATCCCCCACCCCCTTCTATACTTTCCTTCTCCTCTAATGCTAAACTTGGCACCTTATGAAGGGAAGGGACAAATAGTGATACTTTTAGATATATTGGTGGGCCTTTTTATTCAACCACCAATTCAAGACTATTGTTGGCTTGAATATTATACTATGGTTCCACCTTGGCTTCCTCATCAAATTTATTCATTTATTCAACTTTATATTGATTATCCTATCTTAGTGATTGGGTGATGACATTTTAAACAAATGTTTTATAGCTGATGAGGTTATTTCTTTTTCCTAAGGGGCCTGAACATGAGTGGCCACTTCAATCCCAACCTACACAACATATTCAAAAGAAAGAGGATCACTTTAACCTAGATTTTTTTCCTAATTACCCTTACCCTCCACTCCTAAAGGATCCTCTTCTATAAATAAACTAACCATTGGGACCTTTATTGGGGTCTGGGGTCATTCCCTTAGAGTTCTTTACCCAAATTTCACTTGTGGAGGAGTGAATGCTCATTGATTCTTCATAACCTCATCAATGGGCCTATTTTCATTTGATTCTTCTTCTTCACTCATATATATATACATATATATATACACACACACACACACACACACACACACATATATATATATATATATAAATGTTTGAGCATATGAGTATTAATCCTCTTTCATTTTCAAGGGAAGTTTTTAAGAAGTTAGGTCCTTAAATACAACCTCCTTCCTTTTCTTATGACTCCCAATTGAAGGTTGTAGAGTCCTCTTAACTCTTTTTTTCTTGGGTTACTCTACCTCTTCTTCACCTCCTCTCTTCCTTGAGTAATTAATTATAGGAAGGACAATTGTTAGTTATTTTATTGGTGGAGCCATGGGTGAATAAAGTGGAGCAATAATTGGACTAATTATTGGGATGGTTGTTGGGATGGATAGTACTATTGGGGTTCCCTCTAATGAAATGGATATGGGGGTGGAACAAGATAATGTAACCTCACCAATGGTGATCTTATCCCAATTCTCAACCAAAATTTTTAACTTTGAAAAAGACAGTCGCACCTTGGACTGTGAGCAGATAGACTCCACATAAATAGGCTTGGTGAAGTCAACATCACCAACCTTACTTTTTCCTTTGCCCTTCACCACCAGTGGTGGATCTAAGGTAACACCACTATAAATTAGGAGGAAACCATTCAAATCTTGAACTTTTTTGAGTTCTAAGAGGGCAGGGGTGTCATAGACACTAATATTGACCCCATGATCCTTCAACCATCTGAAGGTTCTTCTCATAATTTCTATGGCCCTCTAGAATATGGAATAATTTTCCCTAGTAGTGAAGTCCACCTGTGAGATGACCTAGGTTTCAATATTGGACACATGGTAAACTATAGATTTTATCTTCTTATCATCATCCATGTCCTTTTGGATGGGAATAAGATTATAGGCAATGACTTCTTGCACTATTAGCCTTATATAGTCTATCTTTTTGATGTCTTTTTTGGTATTGCAATTAGACCAAATGTCCTCATAATGTGATTGATGTAGAATCACATCATTTTTTGTGTTCATCCTCCATCTAGTATCATAGTTTATCCTTAGTGGCATATTATTAATCACATATTGGGCCATCTCTTGCTCTAATCCATTAGCCTTGGTAATAGAAGGACATGAGTAATGTTTAATTTCAACCAAAAATTTGAAGGTATTTTTCACCTTATTTTCTGCTATCATTTCATGCCAAGGCACCATTCACCCACTTAATTCCATCAATGTTAGTCGATCATCTAAGTATATCAATAATTTATATGGAGACCCTAAGTAGCCACTTATTGTGATATAAGTGAATGTTCTAAACTAAATATATGAGGCACCATACTTATTAATAGTTCCTCTAGAACCCTTAAACATCTTATTGAGGCTTCTCAAAGGATAGAAGACACTCGTCAAAGTATTAAATAAATAATTATAAACATTGAAATTTTTTTGTCTAAAGCCATTCAAAGTTATTTTTGGATAATTCTCATATATCCTCATTCCACTAGGATTCCTTGTGAACCCATGGAACATCCTATTATGCACCAAGATGTACATTAGGTAGGAGGACATATAGAATGTACCTATGAACTCCTCCTCTAAGTGGATTTTAAATTAAAACTACATCTATCTGTGTAGGTTGTCACTTAATATGGTGGACCAATCCAACTTATTTTTCTTCTCCAATACATAAATTAAAATTATAAATATCCAAGGATGAAACTTCTCTATGACGGGAATCCCATAAATTCTAGCTTTTAGGGCAATCACGTACTAAGTAAATTCCCTAAATTTCACTAGTTTTAGACTCCTAGACATTCTTGACACCTTTTGCCTTTTCTTAAGTAGCCAATAGGAGTTGAAAATTTCCCATATCATTTTATAATTCTTGTTGGCATACTCTTGACATTCCTCCAGGGAAATTATGATACATTTAGGTTGGGGAGGAATCCCAAGCATGGTGTTGAGGGCCAAAGGAGTGAAAGATAAAAAAACTTATTGAATTCCATTGACCTAAGTCCTAGTATCTATTTGATACACTCTAACACATACAACTACTAGTTCTAGGTTGGGGTAGCCAAGGGAAACACTGTTGTAGGGGTGATATAACTCATGCCAAGATTTAAGATTACTAGTAGAGGGTTTGGTTTTTACAAGGAATTCAATAAAGATGCAAATTCCAACCCCTAAAGATCTATATCCTTGATACCATTGAGAATATAAATGATGTTTTTCATAGATGTTGTATAAGATGCCATTGTTTCCTAATTCTCTATTTCAATACTTTAGACTTGAAAAATATCTTCACTCTAATCACCCTTGAAATACCTTTAATCCTCCATAAAGGACACAATGCAGGGATCTAGAAGAACACTTAGTGATAATCTAGAGGGTTGTTTGTAGTTGAAGTTAAAAATCTTTAAAGAAATTACCATAATTGCTCACTAGATAGATAACTTTCATGTTACACATAGCTAGGGCATATATATAGCTTGAAGAAATAATTAGAAGCTCTGAAAGAAAAAAGTAAACATGAATGAAGTAAAATTCCTTAGTTATAATCCTTTACATTTCAAATTAGGGTTTGCATTAATGCTTTGAAATATAATGGCTAATTACCAACTACCCCCTTTATTTGTTTAAGCTTCTTTCAAAAGAGGAAGAAGATGAAAAATTTCCCTTTATCCTAGGAACTTATCCCTGCAATACATGTATCTATATAAGAGAACTTTAAATTTCGGTGATTTTTGGGCCTTTAAGGACTTTTGTATGTATTAACTTCTTATTTACTTTGGTACAATAGTGAAATATGTTATGAGATACCCATGAGATCTGAGAATGCCACATGTCATTACTTTACTTTATAAATCTAGGTGTTCAGGCCTTGGAGACCTTTTGCACCTTGCCCACCAAAAGGCAAATAGGGAAATCTTCTAAAAGGGCCTAGATTTAATAAAACCTTAAGAACCCACCATGTGCCCAACTTAGATGATAGCTTGGACTCTCAGCCAAATTTTTACCTTTGCATTATCCTTTTTGATATGGGAAAGGGTATAAGATTCTTTCGATCCCCAAAAATACATTCATTACTTGTAAAAATAAATGAACAAGTCATTACCTTATAAATTTGTTTAATTTAACCTAGGCATTTTCATAGAATATAGTATTATAAATCCCTTAAGATAACCACATGTCTTTCATTTAGTTCATCAAGTACTTCCTCACCTTAGTCACCAAAACACATTAAAGGTACAATATGGCAATTTTATTTAGGGCCCCATAACTTTTCTCCTTTGACCATGTGGTAAATTTTCAAGGATTATGGAATTAGACCTTATTGGCCTTTGGGGAGGGTCCATAGGAGATTGATATCTATCTAAGTCTTTAAAATTATGACACTTGTCATCCTCATGGGACTTCTTTGGAGTTTTGACATTTCAATGTCAACCTCACTCTATCGTATCATTTTAGGTGAGTGCCCATGAACTATTGATCATTATCTTTGTGATGGCATGGGATTGGTTTTTTGGGTGAAGGATTTAATATCTTTAGGCTTCCCTCACACTATTTGATCAAGGGGTTCAATGAAGCAAGAGATTTAGATCTTGTAAACTTGACTTTTCTTCTTTGATCACAAGGCAAAGATTTAATGTATGAAAAGAGACTTGGATAGATTTATATCTTTTCATAGTGAATCTTCCTAACATGAAAACTATTACTTCAAAGCATAGAATGAACATTAAATCATTAGTAAAAAACAAAATCATAGGGCTCTCACAAAACATGGAAAATCAACAAAATAACCTAAATAGAGATATTGAAACACAACAAATTTACAACCTCCTAAATCTTTTGATGCTTAAACAAGGCACGAATTACTTGGTGTAGATTTGGGCTTCAACATATAGATGTTGATTTATATTATGGATGTGGTCTACATCACCCTCACATTCAATCCTTATGTGTTCCCTCCATGGACCCCAACTATATATTTTGCCCATGTGTTCTTCTATGATATATATGTGCACCATTATGGAAATGACATCTAGGAAATCTATGAGTCTTTTAACAAGTGGTCTACATGTCCATAAACAAGATGCCCATGCTATATCTCTTATATGAAATCAAGAAGATGTTCCTACCCATATGATATTACTATTTCTATAGAGATAACACCATCATTTAGGTGGAGATAATCTATCAAGCCTCTCTCCTTTTGCCCTACTAGGTCTTAAACTACCTCATTGAATAATAAATTTATTATCATTTGATTGAATTTTTCTTGAGTTACTACTTCAATCATTAAAGTAAGGCATGCCTATAATTACAAATCTTCATAAACCACCATAATTACAATAACATTCCATCCCTATGGAAGATAGTTCAAACATAAATTTATACTCCTTGGGGAGGGATAGATACATATAATGAGATACTTGAAGGATCATAGATGCCCATGTGGAAATATATGAAACCATACTTAGCATCACGTATCACCATGAGGCCCAAAAATATGATGATATTCATCTTAATACATATATTGATGTTTAAATGATTTCAAAGGTGAAGGTGACAAAAAATAAAGGGAAGAAGTCCCAGTCTTGGTCAATCACTAAGGAAAGGTTAGTGTCACTTTTTTAGGCTCTTCTAACTTAGCCTATATAGGATGTTTAGGAAATTATGTAGCATATTTCCATTAGGATCCTATAAGGGGTCCCTCAACCATCACCTTTATGAGATTCATCTCCTTGGGTCTTGGATCAATATTTACAACTTTTAATTATTCGATAGGCAACTCCACCATGCATGATATAGGTGTTACACTTTAAAATTGAGGAAATCCCTAAGGCAAGACTAAATCATAACCAAAAAACATCACCTCTATATATTTTCTCTCTCCACTACCACTACCCCTTTATAACCCATTTAACCACCCTCAGGATTCCTTTTTCCTATTAGACCTACTCCAATAAGGACATCCCTAGTTCTTATATACTAACTCCCCAATTTACCCAAATCACCTTAGATTTTTCCATGTTAAACATCCTCACTTCCCAATGCCACTTTGATAATCCCATTCCACCTATAGGAATCCCTATAGACTAAATTTGGTCCCAAAGAGTCTTAGTTGTATGGCCTTCATCTATAGGTGTGTCCAATTTAGTCATAACATCTTCTACAACTATGAGAAGGGATGATATCTTAGTGGACCCTATATTCATAATGATAACACATAATTTGGCTGCCACATTAGTGGTTACATTGGTTAATCTTATGGCACAAACAATTCTCAATTTTCCCAATATGATTTTCCTAATGGCCACTTATGCAATGAGTGTAGCGATGGGCATAATTTTAGTGGTCTCTAAATTTATAGGTCTACAACTACTCCCCAAATAGTGAAGGTTTCTTTGATAGTAATTTTCACCATGTATACTTAGATTATTAAATTTGATCTAAACATGATGCCTCAAAAGAGGAAGAGGGTAAATTTTACAATGGCATCAATTCAATTTATAATTACCACCATAATCCCTTAAGCCATGACCATAACTGTAGTTGATCTAGTTAGGAGGAATAATAAGAATCAAAAGGTACTTCATGCTATACCTTTTATTCATCTCACCTATATAATTTCTTCCTAACCTTCTTTCTCTATCACCTTAGGTCCTCAAGGACTTCGATTTAACTAGCCAATTTAATCATTCCTCATGAACACTCAACTCCTTGGTATCAATTTTCCCTTAGATATCTATGATCCCTCATAATTCCAATCCTACTTTTTTCCTTGGGACTCCTCATTTTTGGTTCCTCCATTTTCCCCATACCACCTCCTCCATCTTTATTCACAATTCCCTCTCCATACTCCCTCCTATTCTTGGTGCCTCCTTTACTTTTTCACCCTTAAACCTTTCCTCTACCTTCAATTTCAAATGGAACCACTCCTTTTGTTCCACCACTTTATGGACATTATTTGGAATAATTTTGGTCAATCCCATTAAGCCTTTAAGTAAAAAAGTACTAGATATGGTTTATAATTAGGACCTAGACCTAGTGGCATTTCAACATAACATCTAAGAGCATGAAGAGGGTGTTCATGTAAACTTTCACTCATTATGTAAATTCCATGGTATTATAGACCCAACAAGATCTCTTCTCCCTCACCAAAGTAATAACTTCAAGTGGAGATAAGATGGTAGTAAAATAAGTAGTCTTAGTGTTCAAAGACATGATTAACCTTATACAATAAATGATGGAGGATCTTAGGGAGTAGGTAAGAAATTTGAAGTCTCAAGTAAAAATCACTTTCATTATAGGCCTAGTTATTAAAGTGGTAGTAGTTATCACCAAGATGTTCACCATAATCAAGGAAGTGACCAAATATCTCTATAAAAATAAAGATCTCTTCTAAAATATGTAAACATATAAGGACAATATTATCTAGGTGGATAATAATGGTAAGAATTTGGTTACTATCATCAATAAGGGAATGTTCCTAAAATTGAAGTTGATGTACCTTATGGACCTAAACATGTACTATAACTTTGTAGGTTCCATGATATCATCCATTAATGAGTGGTTAAATTTATCCCAAGTGACCATTGAGTCACTATAGAAAAGTAAGGACCAAATCCTTAATTCAATAATGTCAACATTTTCTACCCTAATGGAACCCTACTAGGAGGGATGAATTTTGGGTCCACTGGGCACACTTTAATTATATCAAGAAAATAAAGGTGGCCAAATATAACAAGGTAGGAGATAATTTCATCTTGGAGTTCGCTACATAATCCATTACAAGCATCATCTAGGTCCAAGAGGTAAAGGTCTCCATGGGGGCCCCACTAAAGGCTCACAAGAATTTGTTAACTCAAACAAAGATCATCTTTTGAGAGCCACATATGAACATCGTAATCTAAACTATTAGGTAAACCTGATTGATCAATCATTGGTGGCTTAATAAGTCCTACTAAATTAGTTTGGAAGTGGGCCATGTCCAACCTCTTCTTGACTCTTTCTTAGTGGGCCTTGGGGAATATTCTCTATTTGTTAAGGGAACATGTGTAATTTTTGTATAATTTAATTAAAACCATGTCAATCCATGATGATACAGAGTGGTGAATTATGTTACTATAAGATGAGCCCCATTATTATTCTATATGTGTGGATATATAATATTTTGTAAAAATATACTCTATTTTCAAACAAACACTATCAGATTAATGTAATTTTTTTTTTTTTTGTGTAAATGCATGTATTTGTATTGAAGTTATTCCACTCTATTTCCACTTTAAGGTATCGACACAAATAATATGGGATTATAATTTGTGTTTTTATATAGTTTTCATGTATTAATTAGATAAAACTTTTGTTGTTCTAGTTAAGTTATGTAATTTTTTTCATTTAGTTTGAAAGTTGTCAAGAATTATGTGTAGTTATATATAATATGTTTACCAATTTATTATTTAAAATAATATATGATTCAATAATCCATGACTTTTCCATAGACTCTTTCCTTGTGTGACTAGGTCCCAAGCCATTATGAAACTTATTATACAGTGGTACAACTATACATGGACATGTTTTGGTCTTAAAAGCATTTGGGTTGGCCATTTATTTAGAAGATTTTTTTTATGCCTTACCCTCTCCATCACTTATATGTTTATTTATGGATAAGTAAACTTTATGCTTCTTTATAAACTATGAAGTAAAGAAAACTAGAGATCTGAAATTCTATTTGTTGTAATTAGGATAGCTAGAAGTAACTAAATTCTATGAGTTAATGAAAAAAATGGCATTGGAATTTTGGTGGTAGCCCATGTCTTGGGGATATATTATAATCATCTTATTTAATGAAACCTAATACCTATAGCTCATGCCCTATATTGTATCTATAATAATCTTAAAATGAGAGGATGGAAGTCCCCAAATTATTCCTAAGCTCACTTAGTTCATCTAACCCAATAGTTTCACTTGGGATAAATGATAACCTAGATTGAACAACAACTTTGGATAGGAGGGACCCTTTATCATTAAGTAACAAATATTTAAATCTATTTTCCAACCTGAGATCAACTTAGAGCCTATAATGTGGATCACTAGATCTCGATCTTGTCTTAGATGACTAATAATATCCCCATTACAATTTTATATGATAACTAGAACTATTAGATAAAGGTCAATTCCTATAGTTACATATACTAGACCATCCTCTTAGTTTATCCCTAATAGAACTCCACCTATGCCTCCACCTATGGTTTGGTTAGCTAGGTCTGTTATCAACATTCTTAGATTTACCCATGATTTATGTAGGAACCCATGATTTATCTATGAATCCATATAGGTACCTCTCAAGATTTAAACTAAGTGTGGGTTGTACCATTGAGGAACATATAACTTATTAAAAAATTACTCTCAAGTTTTTAAATGTTGAACATTAGGAAATTTCCTATAGGATTTTACTATTCACTCTAATGTATGCATCATATGATTACTTATTGAATTTTATTGAAGGTTAGATAACAAGATGGGACCAATTAAAAAAATATATCACCCAATTTGGTCATGTCATTGACCCAAGTGTAATATACTACTAGTTTACATGCATCAAGAGATAACAAAATGATCCCATAAGGAATTTTAGTACCAATTTTGAAAATATATATAGTCGAATCATTGTGTTGTATAAACTATATGCCCAATTAGCCCATAAAATGTACAAAAATTTACTCAACCCTTGGATAATTTTTTTTTGTAGAGACCCTTTAATGGAAGATTTTTCCCTAGCTTACATTGAGGCCTTAAATATAAATAGGTAGCTCAACCCTAAAGGTATGTTAAAACCCATCATTATGAATCCATTTCCAAACCTACCTTATCTAAATACCCTATTTTCCATTAACTAGTACATTTCTATGACACAAACCATTCTAGTGACAAATTAACTTCCCTTTCTACATGTTATCCTTAAATAACACTTGGGATTTGTTAGCCTAATTAATAATGAAGTATCACCTCAAGCCCATAGTCAATCATTAGTTTTTATCATTAATAATGTATAAATTTTACCCTAGGAATCCATGAATAATGAGTGTGAAATTACATGATGCATGGTAGATAAGCTCAACAATGACTTCTTGTGCCTCTAAAGATAATTTGGGAATAATTGTGGTGATACTTTAACTAGGAAATTCACCTATGAGAGGTAGAATTATCCCCATAGTTATTCTAATAACCATGTAGATCCTTGACCAAATAAGCTTACTTAGATTAAAATTTATGATTTTTAATTACCAAATTGGTGTTATGTACATATCACAACCCAACATGGAGAGTTATATTGCATCAAATTATACAACTCATTAGATATTTTCTAGAGGGAAATGGAGGAATATGAGACAATCTCAATCCATCTTGATACTACTAGTCAAGTTAACATTCCAATATCTTTAAGACCTTTAAAAATTACCACAATATTCAAGACCTTGGATTTCCCTAGCCAAAAAGATAATGAACTAGAAGAGACAACCATTGAGGTGTAGGCCTTCTAACTATTCCAATAGAGAAAATATGCTTTTATGAACTAGATGCCACATTAATCTATTACCATGTCCACTCATCCTACCAATGGTTAAACCCATCCTAACTCAAGATAAAAAATTATTTCCCACCTCAAAAGGCTAATAATCTTGATCCATCTAAAGATATCAAATCTACCACTGAAAATATAGCGTATAACCTAGTAAAAGACATGAAGAATATCAAATAAAATATCGCCTTACATTAGCTTGACTAAATCAATGAGTAAATGGATTTCCTCCTTAAATACCTCATAGATAAACAAATCCATATGAAGTAAAATATCTTACACACCACTGTGTTGATACAAAAGAATAAAATTAGGGTTCCAACTTTACTCCATATTTTTTGGCATTTGGGAAGAACCTTCATAGCTGTCTATTTAAATTACTAGCCTCTATAAATTCATGCCTATGGGTATTTATCAAAAATTAGGGATAACAAAAATTAAATCAAACAAGATATTGGTTTAGTTGGATAATTATAAGGTTAATTTGGTATGAGAACTCTTAAATGTGTATATACAGCCATAATCTAAACCCAATATCTAACAATTCATAGACATTCAAGTAGTAGATATCCCATAAGCCTACAAGATACTACTAATTAGAGATTGGTCTTAGACTTTGAATGGATACATGACTAATGACTTTTCCTCTATGTGGTTGTATTATAGGAATGTATCCAACCAAATCCATTCTGATAGAGAACCAAAGATGAAACACATGATCATATAATACAATGTAGTCGATGAAAGTGTGAACCTAGTATCCTCTAACATAGGTATTTACACCTTTTACATAAAATATAATGGAAAATAAACTAATAGATAACCCAAATTTTGATAGCTATGGTCCTTATACTTTGATGTGGCCTATTCTAAGAAATATTTTGGGGTAGGAATCATCTTAATTGACCTAGTAGGAAAATTACATGTGGTTTCCTATAGGTTGTAGTTTCCATATATGAAAAATCATGAAAAGTAGGAAGCCTTGATATTAGGTCTAAAATTTACATTAAAACATAAGGTTAAAGAATTAAAAGTATTCAAGGATTCTAAATTAGTGGTCAATCAAGTTAGGATCAAATTCCAATGTAATTTATTCTACTTGAGGAATATAATCATAGAGTGGGGGTTTTAATAAAGATTTTCAATGCATTCAATGTCATCCCCATTAATAGAGAATAAAATTAGGTTATTGATTCATTAGTGACTACTACTAAAAACCTAACACCCCTAGATGACACAACACTAAATGAGTTTTCTATTTAGATATCCCCATGTCCCTTAGTCCTAGATGATGTCATAAACTTCCAAGTATTTTAAGTTAGCCAACACATTTTATAATTACTTAATAAATCTAGAGTATTTAAAACACAAGTCTTAGATGAGGCCAAAAGTAATAACCAAGAGGATGAAAACTATGGCATATATGGCATCCTAAACCTAAAATAAAATTGACTTCCTAAAGGAATGATATACCTTTAAAGCATATTCAACCTTGATAGGAATACACACTGACCAAAAAGACCACTACACCTATATAACAAGTTAAAAAGTATCAATATAGGATCATTGACCATCCCCAGGATGTTCATATTCACCCATATTGCACCCTGCTTAGATATAATAACTCAAAGTTAGTGTTACAATACTACTATGTTATCACCTAGACCTATATAATCCTTAAGGTATTCAACCCAAGTGTGATTACACAAACTATCACATTTAATCAATACCAAAGTCCATTTATACAAAGGAAATAACCTATGAACCCAATATCAGAGACACTTATTCATTAGGAAGTTAATAACCTCCTTCCATTTAAGATTATCTTCGCAATTCATCATTTAACATGGGTATTCAACATATTACCCATTCACAAGAAGAATGGATAAATCTATATATGTATGGATTTCAAAAATATAAATTAGGATTATAATAAAGATAACTACCCTCTGTCCTCCCTTGATGAAGTGATCCACATGGTAGGTAAGTCTCAGATGATGTCCTTCTTGGATGGATTTTCAAGGTATAATCAAGTCCTAATTAATCTAGAAGATCAAATTAAAATTGCATTCACAACTTTCCAAAATGCCATGGACTTTGATTTCAAATGTATGATAGGAAATTTCCTTATTATTTACATGATTGACTAACCATTTTCTAAAAATGTAGGTCTAATCACATTTAGCAATTCCACAAGATAGTTGAAAGGTTTAAAATATATGGTATCCCACTCAACCCAAATAAGAGTGTGTTTTATGGTATGGAAGGTAATATTATTGGTGAAATCATCACCAAATAAGGTAGTTATATAAAACCTAAATGTTCTAATGTTATTTATAAAATACCTATTATAAATAATAAAAAGGAATTAAATTCTTTCTTTAGGAGGATCAACTTTGTACGCAACTGTATCTCAAGTTTCATTGAGATTTTTAAGCTTCTCAATGCAATGTTAAAGTAGGAGGTGAAAGTGGAATGGAGTCTCAAAGTGAGGAAGGTTTTCTAAGATGTCAAAAATTCCATCATGAAAACATTGTTCGAATAATCTGAGACTATGCCAAGTATTTATAACTTTATTATATTTCTTTTGAGCATATCACAACTACAATACTCACTCAGAAGTTAAATGGAGAAGAACACCTAATCTCTTTTATGGGTACTAACTTGCAGGATGAAAATTTAAACTACTAAACCTTTTAAAAACATGCATATACCCTAGTAATGTCTATGATAAATTTTAGTCTCTACATTCATTGTAACAAGGTGCAAACCATTATCCCATATACATCTGTAAAATTCATGATAGGGTAAAATGAGTTAGGTGAATGTAGATGTCAATAGATGGCTAGATTGCAAGAGTATGATCTAGATATAAAACCTACTAAATTTGTCTAAGGTTAAGTTTTTACTTGATTAATCACTAAAATTTACTCAAGAATCACCATGGTGAAAGTGGACTAGTAAAATACCTTCCATCGAGATTGGTATGATCCAATTTCCCACTACCTCCTTTACCAAAATCCTCTTCCAAGACTCAAACAAATACAAAAAAGAGATATAAATTTGAAAGCATCCCAATAAATTTTGAAAAATGGATTTCTTTATTAAAATAGTTATGAAGGAATTTATCTCATATGTCTATCAAAAAAATAAGAGAATTCATGACCAGTATTCATAAAAATTTGGGTTGTGGCCATCCTTCCAAGAATGCAACTACACAAAAAATATTGTGAGTAGGCTATTATTGACCCACCATATTTAGGGATTCCATTCTCATGTTTTTTCATGTCACCAATGCCATACTTCAATAAATGAGATGTATACATATAAATACTAATTCTACCTATGATAGAAGAGTGCCCTTTCACATAATGGGGTCTTAACTTAATTAGAGTCATTAACCTAAGATCATCAGTTGGCCATATATTCATACTTATAGACACTGAGTATTACAAAATATATACATGGGAAGTAGTAACCAAGAATAGAATAGATAATTAATTCATCAATTTCCTTGAGGAAAACATAACCACATGGTTTTTCATCCTAATTTCATTAATCTATGACAATGGACCCACATTCTAGTTAGTAGAGTTCATTGATTTCACCTCCAAAAACAATATAACCTTTATATTATCATCCAACTAATACTCATAATGGAATGTATTATATGAGTCAACAAAAATAAATTTAATTGATGCAATAAATAATTCCTTAGAAAATAAGCCTAGGGACTAGCATTTATTATTAAAATATTCACTTTGGGCTGACCATACTAGATATAATCAAACTCTCAAAATATCACCTTTTATGTTGGTTTATGGATTGGATCCTATATTTTAAATGAACCTTTATTGGAAAACCTACAAGTTCATTATATAATACATGGAGGACAATGATAAAACAAGTCAAATATGGTTGGACATCATCCAATTAGAATATGTGTGAGAAGAAGCCTTTAAAACATGAGTAAACATCAAATGACTGCCAAGATATGGTTTGATAAGAGAGTAAATATCAAATCCTTTTAGATGTCATACCTATTCCTATTATGAGACAAATAACATGATAATAAATAGAATCATTCAAAACTTTACCCACTATGGATTGACCCTTAATAGATGTCTAAATTACTAGGGCATAATGAATTTCAACTAAAATTCCTTGAAGGGAGTGACCTCCCACTACCTGTGAATAGATATTTCATAAAGCACTACTTATTATATGTCCTTCCAATGTAATATATAAGTAATAACTCCTTGACGAGTGCCTAGTGATATATATATATATATATATATTTGATTATAGTTAGCTATTTTTATTTATTCATGTTCTTGCTTTCATTTTATTATGATTTTTCTTTATTGTTCCTATTTTCTATTATTCTACTTGCATTTTTTTATTGAGGGATTTCTCATGGTTTTCCATTGTATTCCCTTACTAATCTTACAAAAATTTACCTTGGTTCATGTGAGTTAGTTTAGGGAAGGTAAAACATAATCTAAGCATTGGTATCCATGCTTAATCACGTCAAGGTTGACAAGGCACTAAAAACATAGTCCCAAAATTGGAAGGAAGAGGGTGATCTCCCATAATTTAACAAAGTGATAAGAAAAAAAACTCTCTTGAGACTCAAAAAATATTAAGAGTGACATATTAAAAAATGATCATGTGAATTGAGAAAATCTTTATTTTAATAAAAGTCACCACAACAATTAAAAGGATCACAATAATCACAGTATAATCATTGAACAAGTAAAGGACCTTATAATTGAAAAGAGATAATTGAACCATTAATTTACCTTGGATACCTTGGTACCCAATTATCTTTTATTAATTAAAATTATCTTATAAATTAAATGAATATTTAATCTCATAAAAATTGCAATTTCTTCCTAAGAAAGGGTGATTTGGGAAACCTCCATCACAAGTTTTTTGGGCTAGTTGGCAATCGAGTAAGGCCTAGAGTAGGACCAAAGGCATCTATGTCAGGGCTATATATTTTTATATATTAGTATATAAATTCCCAAGGTTTCATTTCCTTATCCAAGTTCTGAAGATAAGATTCCCTTTCAAAGGCTTTGGGTGCCTGAGATTTTCCTAAACTTTCCCATTTGATTCAAAATAACAATATAATCACTCCTTGCACAAAATGACTCTTTTAAGAAATCAGGGATCAATATGTTATTTGTTGAATTATTATTGAGCACTTTTTTTCTTTAATTTTATTTAAAGGTAGTTTCAGTTGTTAATCTCAACGTTTAATAATGGAGGCCCATAGTCTAGATTATAAACACCGAGGCAAAATTTCCCCTATAAAATTTACCATTTGTTGTGACTAGCACAATCTATATTAAAATTATCAAATGAAGATCATAATAGGATAAAATTTCCATGTTTATACCTTATTGATAAGGTAATTAGTCTAGGTTGAATCTAAAAATCATTATCTTAAAGTTTGGGTCAAAATCAAGGTTATTAGCTAATATTATCATAAGCCCTTCACTTGTAAATTTGAACTTTAGTAGAATGAGGTATTGATTTGATTATGAAATCACCATTATGATTGAGTGTTTCCTAGGTTAATTCACCAATTTTATTTATATCTAGGTTTAAAGGTCTAAATGGACATGTTTATTTAAGTTATTCAATGTATGCATTTTCCTTTTAGTTTTTATGGCATTCATCAAATTTAGGTTTTCATTTCATTTATGGACTAACTTGGCTAATTAGAAATGCCTAATTATGTGATACTTTTTAGATTATTCACTACTTAGGGAAATTTATTAGATATAACTTGATATAAATAATAAATATACTTGGTAATATGAGTGACTTTCTATACTTAGTCATTTCGAATGGGGTTTCTTAACTAAGTTATTACTGCACATCTATTTTTGTACTAAGGAAAACTATTGAATTAAAGATTGACAATGTAGTTTAAATTAAAATGTCTAAGTCTTGAGCCTTAGTATTTATAAATGTATCATCATCTAGTTTACTTTATTCTATTGACTAAAATGACTAAGGCAGAGTCATCCAGGAAACCAAAGTAGTGTGGATGATCAACATGTCTCAATCCCTCACATATAGAGTTTGAAGATGGATACAAAATTTTGAAAATTATTAGAGCATCCAAATAACTAAGTTCATACCACATGTCATGATCTTACTCACTTGCATGGATCTTTTCATATTTTTTAGTCTCCTAGGGATGTCAAATATTTTAAAGCCTTGAGAGAGATTAACAAATGAGGAGATCCTATGTGGAGCTTGTTAGAGATTTCAAATCCCCAAGAGATCCCAAAAAATTTGGTAATGTCATTTTGAGCTTATCAAAATTTTCAATATCCTCAAGAAATTAGATAATCAGAGCCCATAGAAATCCCAAAAAATTAGTAAACATCATATGGAGCTTGTCAAATTTGTTAGTTTTCCAAGGGCATCAGAGATGTTAGAATCTTGGAAGATTTAGATGATTGAGTAGATGTGTGGATATTTTTAGAGATTTTAGAGCCCTTGGAGAACCTAACAAATGAGAAGATGCCTTATGGATCTTATCAGAGTTTTCATTCTCTTGAGTGTCATATATGTCAAATCCCTAGGGGAGACCATTCAATCAAAGAATTCCATGTGGAAATTTTATATAGAATGATATGAAAGGCATAGGGTGTCATAATTAAGTTAATAAGGAGGTATATTAAAAAAAAGGCCCAATAAAAAAGTGCCATGCATCACTATTGTATTCCAAATGTTGAAATGGACTATAATAGCCTAGATAAAGAAATTAAAAATACATGTTAGATAATAGGCCAATAGTAGGATGTTACATGTACTCAATAGGTCTAAGTGGTAGATCTAGTCCACATAAATTTATAAGAGTGACACCTCAACCATGCCTAATTGGCTTGGCCTATAGATAAATTTATAACTAATAGAGAATAATAACCCAACTAAAGGATTCCCAAGGTTCTATGGTAGCTAAAGTAGGCATGTGCTTACCACACCCTTATGTTAAGCATCTTGGGTAAATAAACTCTCATTTAATAATATATGTCCCTTCACCAACACCAAATCCAAGCTGAGTGCATGATTTCAAAATTATTTGAGTAAATGCCAAATTAGTAAATAATCAAGTGGATTGTGCTACCAACTTAAAATTGAACTCATGTAAGTTGATCCCCAAAATTCCATTGATGTTAGATATTTTCACATTGACATATACGTCTTTTAATAAATTGGCTTTGCCCTTACTAGCCCCAACTCCCAAGTATCCATACTTTTAGAACCTTCTTGAGATTCTATTACTTCCATCAGATTCATTATCATATGCTAATCAACTCCCCAACTCTCACCTATGGTCATGCCATCTTTAAATCCTAAGATTTTTCTTGAATAAAGTGATACCACGTTTTCATCAGACCTAACCTATTTTGAGCACTACAACAAATTATTCCAAGCAATCAAGGATGTGCAAAAGCCCACCTCAAAAAGTGATGAATATGAAACACAATTCCTTGATGAGCTTATTTCTATAGGAAATTTAGGAATGCACAAGGATTTTGTCAAACTAGAGGAGTTCTTATGTGTCAATCTCTTCAAAAAATTACTATTAAACTCCATTTTAATACATGACATTACCCAAGACTTAGTGTACTATATGGGTTATTTAAAAAAATAGTGGATATATTTTAAGATACCTTTAAGTAGTATTACAAACTCCTATATAATACCATAGTTTACAACTAGATCATAGTGGACACATGAACTAAGATACATGAGATATATAGGGTCATCTAAGATTGGAATATCGATCCTAATTGATGTACTATAAAGGAGCATACCAATACATACCCCATTCATCTCTTTCAGGAGGGATTTCATGTATCAATGATCTTGTGAATCCTTTATTGAGAAAAAAGGATGTCATTCATATGAACATCATTTGGGCACCTCTATTGACCATCATCCTCAATGGAAAGGGAGTCCTAATCCTTGGGAGCCTTATCAACTCCAATTTGGTCAAGGGACTTATTTTGGCCAACATACCCCACCCTCATATTTTTTGATGGGGATTATTTTAACTATTTAAGACTTAGTAGATATATATCCAAGCTGGTTAAAGGGATGAGTATAGAAATAAATTAAAATAAATATAGGAAATATTTAATTTGACAAGTTCTTCCCAAAATAATAAATATGGTGAGAAAGTGTACTTATTTGGAGCGAAATAGGTGTTTCTTTGAATCAAGAGGCTACAATAAGCTATGAGATAAACCAAACATATTTCATCCTATGACTGTAATTGACTATAGGATTTATAAAATAACACCCTTATGAGGACAATATAACCAATGGCACTAGTGTCCAATTATGGTGCTAGATTTCTTCTTAGAATAATTACCAAAAACTTTTAGACATGTTATAAGAGAGTTTAAGGGATATGTAGGTGATTATTTGGATTTTGGAAGTTAGTTTGTGTCAATATTTCACATGAATATCCTTAAAAACCCTAATGAACACTTTCACACATGAAAAAATCTAAATAAAATGTAAAAGGGGGAGGAATAGGTTGTGAGATATTACAATCATGCAAGATAAAACCACTATTTTCCTATTCACTACCTACATTAACCCCAATGATAGGGGTCTTGTATCACATGTAGTTCTCCATTAAGGAACATGGATAATCAATGTGCATTATATCCTATAATGAATTTATCTTAGGACCTTATTTGATCAAGCATGTAAGTCTAGATGTGATAGTTGACTAATATGTAGTTTGTTGATATGTACTATTGATTGATTTTATGTAATTATGTGCTAAAATAGTAAGTTCTAAATTTAAATTTCCTTGTAAGTCTCTTTGTAGAGAAGGAAATCTGATTTGAATGTGAGACCTTATTTGCTAGTTAATAAGACACAAAATAGGGATAAAAACATAAGATAAGGATCAAGGGAGGGTTTAGACCTAAAACATATAATAAAATGACTATTGGACACTGGCACCAAATGGTCGACACTAGCACCAATGGTGATACTATCCAAATAAGGGATCTAGTGTCCTAAGGTCTAGAAACATAACAAAGAGTGGGAAAAATAGGCTAAGGTCCCTTGTGACTGGGAGGGGATGATTCAAGAGCATAGGGGGTGAAACAAATAGGGAAAATAAGACATAAGAAAGACCAAAAGACCCAAAATGACAAAGTGAACAAGAGTTAAATTCATCACTATGAACTTCATGTGAAAGAGAAAAAACAACATAATACTTGTGGTTGATTGACAAAATTAGGGTGTACATATTTGACCCCCTTCTATTATAGTAACACATCAAAATGAAATTACTAGAGTAAAATAAAAAGAGGATTGTGTACCTATACTTACCTATATGGATGTGCTTTAGACTTGGCCCACTTCTTGGGAAAATAAGTTGTGCTTTAGACCTAGCCCACTTCTTGGCCAAATAAGTGGATAGGAGATGAAATGAATTATGTGAAGAGGAGATACATAATGTGGGTACCCCTTATACTAAATCTGAATAGTGAATTAAATTATGTGGAACAAAACCCTATTTTACCCCCACCTTGATATCTAAATGAAATTTGAAAATGTAAACTAAAAATGTGGAGAAATAAGTCATGCTTTCCCCCACTCTAATATCTATACCAAATCTGAGTAGGTAAACTAAAAATGTGGAGAAATAATTCCTACTTTCTCCCACTCTTATATCTAGACTAAATCTGAGTATGTAATATAAAATTCAAGAGAAATAAGGCTTTATTTCCCCCACTCTAATATCTTTATTGAATCTGAGTATGTAATATAAAAATGAGGAGAAGTAAGGCCTACTTGCCCCCATTTTGATATTTGGACTAGATCTAAGTATGTAATGTAAAAAAGTGGAAAAATGAAACTTGAATTCCCCAACTCTAATATCTAGATTGAATCTGATTATATAATCTAAAAGTATAGTTTAAAACTACTGGTTGGCCTACATGATCTAGGTCTGGTGAAAGGCTATGGATCAATCTCTATAAAATGTTGATGTAACCCAAATTAGTGAAATCTTGGTGACATCTTGGTGATGATCTAAGTATAACCTAGAAATATAATCATAGAGAATGGTATAAATTTACATTCCATTTGTACAATCTAGTGGATCCTATGGGATTGAGGACATGTGCCTTGTATCATACCCCCAAAGCTAATATTTGAGTAATGTAACTATGTGTCTAAACCCCTATCTTATGAGATCATGGAACCTTGTAAATAAAAATTAAAATGTATAATATATATATATATATATATATATATATATATATATATATATATATATATATATATATATATATATATATATATATATATGTACATCTAGTTAAACCTATGTATCTAAATATTTGTATATCTAAATTAACTTGTGTGTCTAAATATCTATATATATGAGTATCAATATATTTGAGCCAATCTATGTGTTTGTGTAAATATGTATAAATAATGTGTATATGCTCCCCCTTTTGGTGAAAGAGATAAAAATGTGGTAAGGGTGTCTAACTAAAAGTGATACCACCTAATATGTTTGTGATAGTTAGTTGGGTAGTTTGATAAATTTATCTATTGTCATGGACTTTCTTGTTTTTAAATTGGTAGGTGGATAGACCCTTGGTTTATATTGAGTTTGTTAAGTAAATATAACTTTCATTATTTTATGGGGCTGAATTTGATAAGAATATTAATGGAATTAATGTAAGGTGAGGTACATTTGGGTCAAGTCATGTACATAATAAATAGATCATAAATTAGAGTTACGATTCTCTGGATATCGCATCTAGAAAAAAATGGTATTAGTTGGCAAAATTGGCATTCAAGGTTAACCTTAGTAAGGTGGAATTTTTAAAATGTGGATTAAATAGTTTGGTTGATTTTATTCACAACTCATTTGAACCATTTAACTTGATAGTGATTATTTTTTCTAAGCTAGAGAGTATGTCAAGGACAAAAGGAGTGACTGTGACATAGTAAATGGAGGTAGAGGTGTCTATACAGGTCAGGGAGGAGGTTACCCAGGTAATAGTTATATCTTAATTCCCCACATTTGACATACTTGGTAACATTTTTATTATTTTTAGTGAAACTTTGGTAGTTTAGGGCCATTTTTAGAAATATGGTGCTACTATCTTGATAATGACACTAGTGTCTAGGACATGGAGCTAGTGTCCTAGGTAGGGTAATACTGTCCAATGTTACTATCCCATATGTAGCACTAGTGTCAACTAGGCCAATTTTATGGTGTTTTTTATTACTTATTGATGCTTTATGACATTTTTGTGTATTTATCTAATATAATGTGATGCTAATTTTCTATTTGGCTATATTTTACATGTGGATGTGTATATGATATAGTTTGCGAGTGTCTATATTATGGAGTCATTATAGGGATTACCCTCGATAGATGAGGAGATGACTATGGTAGATAGATATAGTTTGGGTCACATGGCATCATTGGCTCTGATGCCTTGGGAAAAACATATGATGATAACATTATGTGAGAGGTAAAATGGAGACACTATTACATTTTGGCTACTTACTTGGGAGATGACTCTCACCTTGGAGGATTTCTATAGGATCTTGAGGTTATCGATTACTAGTCAAAGAGTAGTGCTATAGGAGTCCACTAGTGACTAAGATATAAAGCATGTCATGATGTATTTTTTAGTGATGTCCATAAGGACTCATCAGGTAGGGAGTAATAATGATGTATTATTTTTGTTGATTGTTATAGCAAATGTTGTACATTTTCAAAAGTTTTTATTGGTTCTATTGGCTTCATTTGTTACTTCTGATAGGAGTGGGGTATCTATCTCATATAAGACACATGGGATAATATATGATATATAGGAGCAAAACACTAAGTAATCATGGGGTCTCACTATGCTATCCCACTTGTATAAATATTTATACCTCTTCACTCATGAGATGTGTGTAGGTGGTATTGGTTCTTCCACACTATTGCATTACTGGGCTTACAATCATATAGTAATGAGTAGAGTAGACTAGTATTGCCTCGATGTGATGATTGGGATCACCCCTAGACATTTAGAGAGAGGTGTAATTGTATGACCCATGTTTTTAGGAGGAGCATAATGTTGTGTTGATAGGTGTGGATAGGTTGATGGCTAGAGATATTCTTTCAAATCCCTATAGGGGCTATGAGGGATGGCTTGAGGATCATGCTTAGCTAAGATGGGTACAAGTGAGATATTGGTAACATGAATGTTGGGTCAATATATTTGATATTTTAGTATGATATAGTGATGTGGTAATTTGGGTGTACTTAGGATGTGCCACTAACACCATTGGTGTGATTGAGGAGTTCTTGGAATCTAGTGAGGCTAGGGAGCATGCCCAAACCATCTACTATAAAGTTATCTCTAATTATGTTGATGTAAAAATATTTGGTGCATGATATATTAGATGTGGATGATGTAAGAGTGATTTATGCCTATGTATCATGGTGGAGGGAGCATATATGGGCACTACTATTCCTAAGAGGTGGGATCATCATAGAGGATGCATTATATGTCAATCCCCTTAGGGCCATTGTGGGTATGTTATCATTATATATTTATATGTTATATTTACTTCATTAATTTTTTTCTTGGGTATGTATCTAATGTATTATGATAGTATGTGTAGGTTTAGGTTTTGAAAAGTATTGGGAGATTACCATTTAGTCTACACTTTAAGTATTAAAAAGGCATATCCTTGATGATGTTGTGGATGATGGACTAGTGAAGAGGTACATAAATGTTTCTAGTTTCCATGCTCACATGTTTGCTTGAGAATCCATTAGTATTATGGCATATAGGTGAGCAAATAATAATAGGGACAAGGCATGTGAGGAGCTATAGAGATGAGCCATGACCACACCTAATGATATAGGTTAGGTAGGTATTTGGATAATAGATGACTATATACATCTACAAAGAGAGTATTCATAGGTTCTAATTGAGTTTAGAGTGTTAATGTAGAGAGAGATTATATGTAGGTCTCAATAAAGGTCTTAGAGGGATAACAGAGCCTCCAATTCTAGTATGGATGTATCAAAGAGTAAGAGTGAGGGGGCTAGTCCTAGTGACCGATCCTAAATTATTGAGTGACTTGTCGTATTGTATTGAAACAATACTCTAAGTTATAAACACATATGGATGTTTTTTTTTATATGGGTATTATGTATATTCATATCTTGATTTGTGACATCACACATTTTCACATGTGGTTGATTATATTCATTATTTTAAATTGTGATATGGATAATGAATTTTTTATCTATTTTTGAATGTTTAAGTAAACATATATAGTGGATTATGAATGTTAGTTGTTCATATGGGTGTTACAGGAGTATCATAAGATATTTGAGTGTGGATCATGTAACTATGGTATGCACTATCTAAACCTATATGGCATGGTGAATAAGTGACCATATTGCTCATGTCATGTTAGTGTAGGAGAATATTTTAGAATTGATACTTCTCATGGTACACTACTAGTAGATAGGTGTGTAGACTTAGTAGTAAATAGCTTAATCATTTATCATGATAAAACTATGCTCTAATCTCTATGACATCTACCAAATACATTTATTGGTTATTGATTTTTGTTGTGATGTATATGATATCTTTAAAATATCTTAATCATATATTGAACTATGTTCTGATTTATGTGATCTCTATTAAATATCTTAATCATTTGTTGAACTATGTTCTGATTTCTATGATCTTTGGAAAATATCTTAATCAGGTATTGAAATGCAAATGGGGATTAAATTAATTTCAATTTATGTATAATGCCTCTATAATTTGATGGATATTTGTGAATAAGATATAATCTCTACTAAAAATATGGTGGATACTTAAAAAATATGGTGGATACTTAAAAAAAACATCTTAGGATAACTTAGTCATAGTGGAGTGTGTGTTTCTATGTTATTTTCACTTTCTACATTCAAAGAGAGAATTAAGAAACTGAGAAGAAATGGTCAAGGCATGTATGTACCTAAATGTAGTCATGCACACCGTAATCTAGACGTTGTGAGAACTCCTCTTTGGTTGTGGAGGATGACACCTGCAAGAGAAAGAGACTAAGACAAAGAAGGTGTTAGATGAGGAGATGGTGGGTTGCCAAGCGAAAGCTTGATCCCAGAAGTATGAAGACTTCCTTAAGGGATATCAACCCACTAGTCGATAAAAAGGATGTTTGATAAATAGCAGAATGTTAAAATATTGAAATGATAAAAGACTGAAAAGGAAAATGGAAGCAAAGGCTTACCTGAAAGATGTTGTTAGAATGGTCACAGTCACTGGTGTCGGTGGTCTTACCGGCATCGATTTTTAGTCTGTCGGCGTCGATCAGGGCAGTGGCCGACGTCGATCGGGGTAGTAGTCTGTAGACAAGGTCTAGATGAGTTTTGGTCTGTGGATGGGTCTGAGATAGAGTTTGGGCCTAGTTGAATGGTTTGGGGGTCTAGTTCTGAGAGTCTAGTTTTGGCTAATGGTCTGTGGGTCTGTGCAGAGATACAGGGGAGTCAAATGGATAGAATGTCAAATGGACAGAAGGGTAGAAGAGGCCAATAGGGAGACAATGAAATAAGGATTCAGGTCTGGTCTGGTCTGGTCTGGGGATAGGAAGTGTTGAATCTAGTTCATAATACTTAGAAGCAAATTACTAGAAAACACAATGAAAACACAGACAATATACATACCTATGCCTTGTTGAAGGTGTGCTGCTGATCCCTGTACCTATTATTTATGTAGCCTATGTGGAGAACCTGTTACTGGTGTAGAAGCGTACTGTGTATACCTGAGAAAGAGAGAGTGAGAGGTCTGACTGAGAGATTGGCAGATTGATTGGTGGAGTGGCGGATGGTCCAACACTAAAGATTGAAGGATTCATGATTAGCTCCTGAGATTTAGAATTTGTGATTAGCCCAAAAAGAGATTAGAAGGTAGTTTAAGTAAATTGATGTTGGCAATCTCACCAGTGTCAGCTGACAGTTGACCGATGTCGGTGGGTGCAGAACGAGTAAAAGGGCCATTAAGCCCATTCTCCATCCGCCAGGTGCATAATCCATTGGAGAATTGTCAAAGGTTAGGTTAAATACACACGAGAGTTGGTTAGGCAGTTGGAAAGGAGTAAGAATAGGTCTTGGGTGAGTCATAGGGTGGGAAATGGTGCAAGGCGAGGTGTCCGATGAGGTGTTATTGGTGATGTGTCCAAGGAGGGGGTTATTAATTCAAAATAAGTTTATTATTTTAAATTAGTAATTGTATGGGTTAGGAATGGACCAAGGGGGGAATGAACAAGGGTTAGACACGATTTCAGTGTCTACATTTTCCCCTTTTTGTCTTGTTGGTTGTTCTGGATGAACTGCAAGACAAAAATAGGAGTTGGTTGCCCCATGGATGGGATAAGGTTGATTTCATCTTGTTGGTTGTTCAAGTGAACTGCAAGAAAAAAATAGGATGGGGTTGATTGCCTTGATTATGGATGAGGTATTCCCCCTCAAAGCAGGAGTTGAGGGAAGGGAACCTAGAATCGGGTGCTGATTTGACAAAGAGTGGATGAAGAAGAGTGAGGGTGAATGCTGCAAAAGTTGTGATTGCATGTATACCACTTGACAGGATGGTCAGGTCAAATTGTCATAGGTTGAGGGTCAAGGAGTGCCAAAATTGAAATAACTAGGCCCCAACATTTAGTCGTCTGCTAATTGGGTTATTCAATCTAAGCTGAAGCTCTAAATGGTCATCGTGTTCTAGGTATCCCAAGCTCAGGAAGTGCTCCTAGAAACATGAAATTGTCACAAGTAGTGCGGATCAATCAGCTTGTGATCCTATACTTGTGAAGGTCAAAAATAGTCTGTGCATAATGTTGCTAACTAGTCGTGAGGTAGCATGCATGCAAAAACAACCAAGGCAAAGTCACTTTAGAAGTGGTCAAGGTCGGAGGAGATAAGCATGATCTCCAATGGTTATTAGTCGAGGTGGATGGATGGATGAAAGGATGTGGCCAAGCTAACCTCAGAAGATGTTATGTGATCTGAGTGCTACCTACATAGCCCTTGTGTGAAGGGCCTCAGGCCAATGTAGTTCTCCCTAAAAGGGAGGAAGGGTCAAAGGGATGGAATTGGTCTTGGTCGAGGGAAAGGTCATGGTCAAAAAGAGGAAAGAAGGTTTATCCATCAGAGAGATGAACAAATGAGGGTGGTCAAGCTAACCCCAGAATATGTCGTGTCATCTGAGTGTTGCCTACATAGCCCTGGTCTTAGGGCCTCAGACCAATGTAGTTTGAATTAGTTGAGAAGATTGGTCGATGATTGGTTTGGTCATGTGTCGAAATGATGAGGAGAAAAAGATGTTACAACCTTTTCCAGATGGTGTATTCTGCAACATTGGTTGAGGGGTCTTTCATTCCTAGCAATTGTCCATAGTCATGATGGACGTATGCTAAAAATGAATTGAAGTCTATTTATGCTTTAGCAAGTATTGGTTTATGCTTAACATAAATTGTGTCTGGTCGATAGTTTCCATGTATATTGGTGTCCATAAAAACTATGTGAATAGGCCAATGATGATATTGGTGGTCTAAAAATATTGGCTTGGTTGGGTAGAAAAAGGTTTGGTTGAATGTGACCAAAGTGTAGAGAAAAAGTGAAAGGCAAATTTCTCTTTCATTGACAAGGACAAAAAGGACGGCATGGATAGGGGGTGTTAGAACAAAAGCCCCGTGTATGCATCGCATCGTGGACCAGTGTTGTGCTAGAGAAGTAATCGAATCACTTGATGTTAAGTGAGCTCGAAGTCCCTTGAGCAAGTGATAGGAGGAGGATAGGATAACCCATTTCTAGAGCAGAGATAACTTTTCCCCTTTTTATAGGAGAATCTGAGATAACTACAAGCCAAGTCCATGATTTTTTTTTTTTTTGGTGCAGACTGATCAATGCGGGAAGTCTACATAGAGATGTCATTTGCTTAGTGGTCATTTGTGAAGCTGATCAATGCAGGAAGCTTCTAAGAAAGATTATTGTTTGTAGCAAGAGTTAATCATAGCCATCCTTTGAGGGAGTGGTCTATATTTTGCTTTATATGTTTGATATGTTGGCCTAGCTGTCCTTCAAGGGAGTAGTCTAGTAAATATAGCAATTGTGTAGCTGTCCTTCGAGGGAGCAGTCTACATTTAAAGTTTTATGACCTTTGATATGATAGGTATTGATATATTGTTGACTGAAGTTTTTAGCCATGGATGATCCTCTAGAAGTTTAAGGGTTCCCTTTTATTAGGACAAAGCATTACTACTTGACAAAAAGGGTTGACTAGTGTTGGGAAGCAGAGTTGAAAGGAATAGGAATGACAATGACAGGGTTGCTCAAAGGATGAGCTCAAGTAAAATGTTACATGATCGAGTACTCAACTACTAGTAGAATGGTTGAAGATACAAGGCATAAAAGGGCTCAGGTTCTGATAAGTCCCTGGGCCATGTTTGTGCATTATGATAAAGTCTGAGTTAATTAGGAGCAAACTTGCCCCATTTGCCTCTTTTAGATTGGTCAGGTGTTGATTGATGGATGTGAAATTGGTTGATATGGTCGTTGATTGGTTGAGACTAGTTGAATGTTTTAGATAAAAAGGTTGGTTGAATGTTTGGGTTGAATGTTTGGTCGAGACTGGTCGAATGATTGAATGTTTGGGTTGAATGTTTGGTCAGGTGTTGATTGATGGATGTGAAATTGGTTGATTTGGTCATTGATTGGTTGAGGTTTGGTTGATTGATATTTGGTTGTTGATTGGTCGAGACTGGTCGAATGATTGGTTGAGGTTTGGTTGTTGATTGGTCGAGACTGGTCGAATGTTTGGTTGAGGGTCAAATTCCCCCAGCGGGTAGGGAGAATGTTTAACAGATTGGTCAAGGTCGGTTGATGTTTAGTGGTTAGATTTATTGTGTTGATGTTGAATTTGGGGGGTAAAGGCGGCAAAAGGACTAAGGCCTGGCGTGGAGATCCTGATTTAGGTGATGAAGTTGGAGAAGCATGGGTCGGTGTTGATGATTTGTCGAAGGGGTGGTCAAGAGGGTCCTTGATGAGAAGGGAATCCTTTCTCCATTTTTGATGAATGACAGCTTTGAGAGTGTAACAATGCTCAGTGTCATGTCCCAGAGTTTGATGATAATGACAGAATTTAGAGTTGTCAAACCAAGATGGCCTTGATCTGAGAGTTGATGAGTGGGGTGGTGTTGAAGGCTTGTTGATAATGTGGTTGAGAAGAAAGGTGTCATTCTCCAGACATTGGCAAATGGCAACCTTGAGGGCACAACAATGCTCAGTGTCGTGCCCATGCATGTGATGATATGCACAAATGTGAGTGTCATCTAACCAGGGTGGTTTTGGTTCGAGAAATTGATATGGTTTAAGCAGCAGAAGATTGATGCAAGAAGACTGCAATAATTGCCATAACAACAAGGCATAAAAACCTGCTAATGGGTCTAGATGTTTTGTTGTAGTGGGGATTGATGACTTTGGTTTGTGAGGCATAAGAGGTGTTGGTTGATGGATTGGAGGAGATATATGTCTGATGGGTTGATAGAGTAATGGAGGTGACTTGTCTCTGTGAAGTATGGGAGTGGGCAGCACCCCTATTAAAGTGGACAGATGCAGGCCCAAGATTGAAGGTAATGACGAAGGTGGGGGAGGAGTCCTCCGGTGTGATTTAGTGGCCTTATTTGGTTTGGGTTGAGGGCCACCATTATGCGAGGCGAGGTTAGATGTGGGTTTGGGTTCAGATGTGGATGAAGGTGAGTGAGATGTAACAATCTCAGGCAAAAGGCAAGAGGAAACTATGACTGGGTCTTCCTCAGTTGAAATGGGTGAAGAGACTAGTTCTTCTCTTGGTGGAGAAGAAATAGGAGAGTGCGGCTCCTCAAGAGGGCAGGAGGCAGGGATGATCGTCCCTTCTACTTGTGCTTGAGGAGTAGGCAAGGTAGGGTCTTCAGATGAAGGTAGGGCTAATGGCATTGGTATGGTCAAGGCATCCTCTAGGATAAGAGAGGTAGATGGAGGAATAATAGGAGAAGAAAGTTCTTTATCCTGTGATGGAGGAGGTTGGTCAGGGACAAGAGGCAAGATAGTGTTGATTGTGTGAATATTATGGTCTTGAGGGTCATTAATCATGGTTTGGACATTATTTTGAGTAGGATGATGGTTCGGGAATGGTTGTTTGAAAATGTCGATATGTTGGTTGGGTGGGGCATTCAAGTTATCTAAAATAAGATCCTCCTTGTCAATCATGTCTTGGATGATGTTCTTGAAAGTTTGGCAATTGTCGATGTCATGGCCGTGGACGCGGCGAAAGTGATAGAAGTTGGCCTCCCTATACCATGTAGGGATGGCTTTTAAAGGGTCAAATTGAGGTGGTTGAATTGGAGGGAGATTGAGGACCTCCTGCTTGACAAGTTTTTCCAAAACGAAGGCGTATGATTCTCCAAGCGGAGTGTATGAACGTTGGATGTACCATTGTTGGAATTGTTTGGTGATGCTTGGAGATGTAGAAGGTTGAGGGTAATTAGTTGTCATCGAGGATGGTGATCTAATGACCACAGTGTTGGCCACTCCTTTGGGTTTGGATTTGGCAGAAGAAGAAGGTCTGGAAGAAGAAGAAGGGTCATTGGTTTTTGCATTGGTGTTACGCAATTTGACCTTATCCTCTTCAATGGCACGGAGTTCAAGCTTTCGAGCCATGGTGAAAGCTTCATCAAAAGTATAGAATGTCTAAATCCACAAGGTAGAAGAGATGTGCCTAACACATGCTTGAGAAAAGAGCTTGATGAGCTCAAGTTGAGGTAAGGAGAAGGAGAGCTGGTTAATCAAGCCTCTCCAACGGGCGACAAAATCGACTATTGATTCATCGTCAAATTGCCTGATGGAGTAGAGGTCTATGATTGAGACTTGTTTGGTGATGTTGATAGAAAAATGGTCAAGAAATAATTGGGCAAGTTGAATGAATGAAAAGATAGAATGTTTGGTAAGAGAGCTATACCAGTCAAGGGCAAGGCCAACAAGCGACATGGGGAATGTGAATAAAAGTAATGCATCATCATGCATTATGAGGTAGTAGGCATGTCTGAATGCCCGTAGATGTTGGTGTGGGTCCTCCTTACTCTGGAAGTGAGTAAATTTAGGAAGCTCCCATTGGTTGGGGTATGGTCAGATAGGGACAGAAGGATGGATGGGATAGTTGAAAATTTGCTCATATGAGAGAGCATTGCGTGAACCAGAGATACAGGTCTCAAGATTGGACATTTTATCCATCAAAATTTTGATGACATCTACTGACCGATTGGTGGACAGGGTACCCCCTAGGTTGTAGGGTGCTTGAAAGAGGCTAGAGGAGGCATATGACATAGTCGGTTGCGGTTGTAGGGGTGTAACGTATGAATGACTAGTCTCAGGGATAGATGTAGAGGCCAAGTGTGGTTGGGTTATGAAGGTAGAAGGCATAAGTTGACTAGATACCACCAAAGGTGGTTGAATGGTGGCACTGGTAGAAGGATAGGCTGGCATTTGTGGGTGCAAGAGTGTGAGGGGTCGAGACAATCAAGTTCTAGTATGATGTAGAACTTGGTTGAATTGCATGTGGTTGAGGGGGTAATGGAACCCCAATGGAGGTTGGTCTAAAAATAGATGTGGAGGCCAAACTTTGTGTATTGGCTATGGTCAGGTTAATGGTTGAGGCAAAAGGCTAGGTCATAAAAGGTTGGGTAGCGAATGGTGTCGATGTCATCACCACTTCACCTGAAAGGTCTCACGTTGGGTTTCTCGTGAGATAGTTTTGGAGGGCTGTGACATTGAGGTCGAAGAATCTTTTGAAATATTGGTCCCCTTCAGGGATGATGGGAGTTTGAGTCGGGGTCAGTCTTGTAGGAGTTCTTTCAGTCTCTGAGTGGAACTCCATTATAGGACTAGTTAGGGATGAGGGAGTGTGGTCAAGAAGAGCCTTGGTTTGACTGTGCGTCAAAACCATTCAAGGCAAGAGGGGGCAGGTTCCAAAAATTGTGTTTTTTCAGTTTCAGAAACTCAGAATGGGATTTTGGTAGAAAAAGGGGTCAGGTTTTAAGTTGTTGTTTTGGAAAAAAGGACTGTGACAGTGACCGATGTCGGTTTAAGAACCGATGTCAGTGAGAAAAGATGGCTGACGTCGATCAGATAACTGATGTCGGTGGAGGAAGGTGGCCGACGTCAGTGGTAAAGCTGATGCTGGTGACTATGGTTTCTAGAAACTCAAAAAAATTGAAGATTCTTGGAAAAAAGGAAGAAGAACATCCTCACTAGCTCAAAAAACTAGATAGGAACAAAAAAATAGAGATGGAGACAGACAGGCCCTAAGCGTTAAATCCTAAGAATCAACTTTTTAGAATCCTGTGGCTTATGCCTTAAAATGATGTTTGGGAGGTTGGCTGTTAGAGGGGTCCTAGAAGAGGTAGTCTATGGATGGTTTTAGGTTTTGCTTAGGAGCTCAAGAAGTCTGGGTTAGGTTTCGTACATGGCCTGGTGCTAAGGAGCAATCTCCCCTCACTTCACGAGTCCAGTGATAAGCTGGTCTCACTTAGCCAAAATATAATTTCCCTAGAGATTAGACTCTATTGGAGAATAGAGTGGGCTTTCCCCTTGGTGATGAAATCTAAGTAGGATTGCAAGATGGGTAAGGTATCCACTGGGGGATGAAATCCCAGTCGGGCCTTGTCTCAAGTAAGTTTGATGTTTGATTTAGTGCAAGTGTTTCGGTTGTGTAACATCAAGTGGACTAGATTAATTCAATATGGAGTTTGTTAATTACTAAGTGTGGTCTAAGAAATGCAAGCAAGCAGAAATGAAAGTGCAATGTGTTTTAAGCCCCAAGTTGAAATGTTAAGTTGGAATGAAATCAAGTTGAGAAAGGGTTCAAGAGTATGATTTTTGACTAGTCTAGAAATGCAAGAAAAGAAAGAAAAGTTCTTTTTAATCCTACTTATGATGTCGTTTAGAAGAGAAGAAAGAGGTGAAAAGGGAGGATCCTAATGCACCTTATATGAAAAAAGAAGGAAAAGAACCCAAGGAAGGCCCTAAGGTCCCACCGGGCGTGCTAGAATGTTTCTATGCTATTTTTACTTTCTACATTCAAAGAGAGAATTAAGAAACTGAGAAGAAATGGTCAAGGCGTGTATGTACCTAGATGTAGTCATGCGCACCGTAATCTAGATGTTGTGAGAACTCCTCTTTGGTTGTGGAGGATGACACCTGCAAGAGAAAGAGACTAAGACAAAGAAGGCGTTAGATGAGGAGATGGTGGGTTGCCAAGCGAAAGCTTGATCCTAGAAGTATGAAGACTTCCTTAAGGGATATCAACCCACTAGTCAATAAAAAGGATGTCTAATAAATAGCAGAATGTTAAAATATTGAAATGATAAAAGACTAAAAAGGAAAATGGAAGCAAAGGCTTATCTGAAAGATGTTGTCGGACTGGTCACAGTCGCCAGCGTTGGTGGTCTTATCAGCATCGGTTTTTAGTCTGTCGACGTCGGTTGGGGCAGTGGCTGGCGTCAGTCGGGGCAGTAGTCTGTGGACAAGGTCTGGATGAGTTTTGGTCTATGGATGGGTCTGAGACAGAGTTTGGGCTTGGTTGAATGGTTTGGGGGTCTGGGTCTGAGAGTCTGGTTTTGGTTAATGGTCTGTGGGTCTGTGCAGAGATACAGGGGAGTCAAATGGATAGAATGTCAAATGGATAGAAGGGTAGAAGAGGCCAATAGGGAAACAGGGAAATAAGGATTCAGGTCTGGTCTGGTCTGGGGATAGGAAGTACTGAATCTAGTTCATAATACTTAGAAGTAAATGACTAGAAAACATAATGAAAACACAGACAATATACATACCTGTGCCTTGTTGAAGGTGTGCTACTGATCCCTGTACCTATTGTTGATGTAGCCTGTGTGGAGAACCTGTTGCTGGTGTAGATACCTATTGTGTATACCTGAGAAAGAGAGAGTGAGAGGTCTAACTGAGAGATTGGCAGATTGATTGGCAGAGTGGTGGATGGTCCAACACTAAAGATTAAAGGATTCATGATTAGCTCCCGAGATTTAGAATTTGTGATTAGCCCAGAAAGAGGTTAGAAGGTGGTTTAAGTAAACTGATGTCGGTGATCCTACTGGCATCGGCCGACAGTTGACTGACATCGGCAGATGCAGAATGAGTAAAAGGGCCATCAAGCCCATTCTCATCTGCCAAGTGGATAATCCATTGGAGAATTGTCGAAGGTTAGGCTAAATACGCATGAGAGTTGGTTAGGCGGTTGGAAAGGAGTAAGAATAGGTCTTGGGTGAGTCATAGGGTGGGAAATGGTCCAAGGCGAGGTGTCTGACGAGGTGTTATGGGTGATGTGTCCAAGGAGGGGGGTTATTAATTCAAAATAAGTTTATTATTTTAAATTAGTAATTGTATGGGTTAGGAATGGGTTAGGAATGGACCAAGGGGGGAATGAACAAGGGTTAGACACGATTTCAATGTCTACAGTGTGATATATGAAATTGTGGAGATTGAGATCTCAATGCCTCTTATGTAAATTTTATAATACCTATATCTATATATTGGTTAATACAATCCTGATACACATAATAGTTTTTATCTGAATGTCCATTTATCTTGTGAAAATTACAATATGGTTTATTTTGTATTTTTTGCAGATGATGTGATGGATGGTGATGAGTAGAAGTAAGTGTGATCATATCCTTATTAAATATTACAATTAAGATATCATGAGGCCTATCTCTATCTAAAAACTATATATCCCCTTTATTGATGTCTTCTACTCTACTCACTATAGGAGGTGCTTTGTGAAGTGGCTCATTACCATAGTTGAGTATCTTGATTAGTTATTTTTGTTACACTTCTTTATTAATCACAAGTGGAGTAAGTTATTTTACCATATTATATCAGTGTGGATATAAGAAACCTACATAAAAATATGCCTCTAAATGTTTTTTATCTAGACCCAACTCTTTTTTTAATGCCATAGTTGTGTTAAATAGATGACATAATGATTTAGATGCTTGAAATAATAATTTCTCATTAAGAGGAAAAATGAGGCCTCTAATACATATGTATTGTACCTATAAATCTATCAACTAGTAAATGAACTAATGCATAAATGATTCAAATATTAGAATGTACTTGGTTATTGGTTTTGTCTCACTCAAGAGTAGTGAAGGAAACCTGTCATATATGACTTTAGGTCCCTTATTTTATATGTAATGCATGTATGTAGTGAACCACTAAGGAGTACATGATGAACCAATTTTACACCTCACATTGTAGAGTCTTTGTAAATAATTATAGTAGAATAAAATTATTAGTGACATGTGCCATGGCTTTCCCATAAGCTTGAAGGTGAAAGTATGGGTCTCCATGCCCATAAAATTTTGATAACATTGATTTATAAAAGCTGGGTGGAAAATTTGTAGTTGAGATTATGCATGGAATAAGATTTCCATGTATGGCATTGGAATTGATGAAAGAGTGGTATATTTTAATTTTAGATGTAAGATGGTGTACTTGTTTTTATAAAGTATTCATGACATGCATTAAGGAGATTAAATCTTGCGAATGTATATTAACATCATAGAGGGTTTCATTTTACTCTTGAATTTTGTTATTAATCTTATCCATTGGTATACTTATTTGGGGACCATTTTTAGGGAGGATTGGTTTGATATTTGTAACCTTTAGAGGGGTGATAACTTGGGCCTAATGAGAGGGAAATAGGCTATCACCCTCATGGAGGTTAGGTTTAGAAACAAGTTCTACTATAGTAAGGGGGGTTAAGGGAGATTCATTTGTATCACTTATTTCATTAATTTACAAAGAAGTATCACATGTTAATGGACTAGAAGATATATTACTATCATGTGAATATAGGCTATGTAAACTATGAACATAAGAATAAGTGTCTGTGTGTGTGTGTGTGTGTGTGTGTGTGTGTGTGTGTGTGTGTGTGTGTGTGTGTGTGTGTGTGTGTGTGTGTGTGTGTGTGTGTGTGTGTGTGTGTGTGTGCGCGTGTGTGTGCGTGTGTGTGTGTGTGTGCGCGTGCGCGTGCACGTGTGCGTGTGCGTACGTGTGTGTTTGTGTGTGTGTGTGTGTGTGTGTGTGTGTGTGTGTGTGTGTGTGTGTGTGTGTGTGTGTGTGTGTGTGTGTGTGTGTGTGTGTGTGTGTGTGTGTGTGTGTGTGTCTGTGTCTGTGTCTGTGTGTGTGTGTGTGTGTTTTAAAATTTGGACTAAAAATAGTTTGAACATGAGAGATATGCAAATTAGGGAGAGAACTAGAAGGTTTAGATTCAATGTCTTATTTACCAAAACCTAGTAATCATCATTACTTGATGGTTCATCAAAATTAGAGTTTAATTCACTTGTATAAGTAAGAGTAGAATAACTATCATTCACATGCTCACTAAGAGAGAGAGAAAGACAAGATTTGAACTTTTTACTACTATGAAATATATCATCACATGTAGGTGTAATGAAATGCATGTCTTCATTATCTAGGTGTGGATTGCATGCATGATTATTAATTTTAGTCTTGGAGTCAAGAGGAAAAGAAGTAAAAATCATGTTTTCATTCGAAATATTATGGCATTCAAGAGAAGAGTTAGAGATTTTTTCATTGTCAACATTTGTAAATAATATTTGTATTGATCTTGGAATGTAAAATAAGGTGATAAAATAGTTTTTCTACTTTAGTTTTTACATTAGTAAAAGGTATGATATCATTTGTACATGCTTTTTTGAATTTAACTGAGAAGGGTAAAGAATATGCATTGATATTTTCTATGTTTCTTAAATCATGTGAAAGTATATTAATTTTATTTCACTTATATTGTTTTAATCTGAATAAGGAGGTAGTGAAAGTGGTTGAAAAGTTAGGATCACATTGGAACAAAGTATTACCAACAAGAGGTTATTTTAACATTATATTGTTAGTTTGATTTTGAGGTGTATGAGAATATTGAGAGGAAAGTGAAGAAGATGCATCCAATATATCCTCATCAACACTTTCATTATCATGCTCATATTAATCCTCATATCCATTATTAAAAAAATCATCATCATTATCATCAATATAAATGAAATAATTAGCATGTGCTAATGTGCAATCTTGAAAATTTGTCCTTTTATTATTATAATTATGAGAAAATTTCATAAATTCATCAACCAAGTGAAGGGTAGGAGGCTTCTTGGACGTCATTTAAAAATTTCAAAAGAAGATAATGTAAATAAATAATAATAAGCATATAATAGGTAGAATGTAATATAACATAGGCATATGTGAAACTATGGAAAATATTCACCCCAATGTATAGAAAAAAATTAAGATTGTACTTAAAACCCTAAAATTCAGTATTTAGATGTATAGGGACATACTATGTAGATCTAGAGTTTTGATGAGGGTTGTTTTGAAAAAATTAAATTATATTAAATTAATGAAACCCTAATATAGGATTAATTTTTATGAGTTAGGATTTACCAAAAATTAGGAAAACTATAAGTTTAAAACCGTAAATTAGTGCACAAAAAATGAAGAAAGTGAACCCTAAGCTAAACTAAGATTTTAATAAATATTCGAAGCAAGTCTAGTTCACCAAATATTTTAACTATTTAGGACCTAGTAGATTTAATTCTTAGGTTTTTAAAGGGTTGAGTATATTAATGAATTGAAATAAATATAGGAAATAGTTAATTTGATAAGTTCTTCCCAAAATAGTAAAGAAGGTGAAAAAGTGTACTTATCTAGAGCAAAATAGGTGTTTATGTTACTTAAGAGGCTATAATAGGCTGTGAGTTCAACCAAACATCTTTATTTTTATGACTATAATTGAGAATAAGCTTTGAAAAATATTTCTCTTATGAGGATAGTAGTGCTACTGGTGTTATTGTCCTTCTTACAAGAGCTACCTAAAACTTTCAAATATGTTATGGGGGCATTTGAGGGACCTATAGGTGATTCTTTGACTTTTAGAAGCTCATTTGTGTCATTATTTTGCATGAATATTATTTAAAATCCTAATGAACACCTACACACATGAAACAATAATTAGATCAAATGTAAATGAAAGGAAAACTAGGTTGTGGGATATTACGATCAGATGAGATTGAAGCCCTATTATCCTAGCCACTACATACATTAGCTATAAAGATAGGGGTCTTAGATCATATGTAATTATCCCTTAATAAATGTGCATAATCAAAATGCATGGTAAGATATAATGAATTTTTATTAGACCCTTCTTTGATCAAACCTACAAGTCTAGATGTGATAATTGAGTAATACGTAATGTGTTGAGTCATACTAGTGACTAATTTTATGTAATTATGTGCCAAAATAGTAAGTGTTATATGTAATATTACTTATGAATCTCTTTATATATAGTTAAATTTGATTTAAATGTAAGAGTTTCTTTTCCAAATGACAAGATGCAAAAGAGGGATACAAACATAAGAGAAGGCTCAAGGAAGGGTTACAAACCAAAACACAATAAAATGACTTTTAGACACTAACACCAAAAGGTAGACACTAGAGTTAATGTAAATAATATCCATATAAGTGTGATAGTGTCTTGATGTCCCAAAATAGAGAAATAATCATGAAGAATAGGCTAAGGCCCCTTGTGACTAGGAGGAGATGACTTAGGACCACTGGGGGTGAAAAAAATATGGAAAAAAAGACATAAGAAAGACCAAAATTACCAATAAAATAAGAAATACATTCATTACTAAGAATTTCATGTGAAATATTAACAAAATACATAGTAATTATGGTTTCTTGACCAAATTAGGGTGTATACAGGGACCCTCTTGATTCAGAATAACTACTTCATTCCCATTTTCTTGTTTACTTGCTTATTTATTTTTCAGGTTTTAAATATATGTTTATTATTTATTCCTTGGGTGTTATTGGTGGTTTACCTATTTTATTACCTTATGGAATTGACTAATTATAAATATCTTGACCTTTTTAAAGTCACATTTTAAATACTTAAAAAACCTCCTTCTAGGAAAAATCTAACTTAGACATATGCAAATTATATGTTTTTTAAGAGTCTTATGTATCCTTTCCCTTATAAATATGATCCATGTCCACTTTAGTTTAGTATTAATTAGCTAAATGTTTATTTTTCTTTCTTTATTTAAGCTATCCATTTTCATTTGAAATTTCCTAACCATTGGCTTTTGGATTTAAATTTTCTAACTAGGCTTTTATTTCTATTGCCCATATGTTCTCGACATTTCTCAATTGTTACATGCCACTCTTTCATAGCTCATGGTGGCAATAACCTATTCATAAAAGTTTTTCATCACTTAAATTATTTCTAAAGTAATTCCTAGAGACATGTGGCACCATCTTAATAACCTGTATCTTAAGGCCATATATAAATAAGTCAACCCTCTAAGTGAGTGATTTAGTAACATTGGGCAACATGGAACCATCCTGATGACCCATTATCCCAAGGTTATCTATTCATCAATAGACACTATAGGTTAATGGGTTAGTGTGATCATGACCATAATACACCATCCCGATGACTCACTGTCTTGGGACTATCCATATAGTTTTAGTACACATCTGAGCTCCAAGTTAGCAAGATAGTGCCACATGGAATGATATCACTACACTAAAATCAATGAATAATAAACACATATCAAATATTGTCCAAGTACCAAAATAACATGGAATGGATATACAGTTAGGTACTACTAATAGATGACATGTTAGAAATGGTGTTAGCAAGACACTCACTTAAATTTGATGGCTTGTCTAGCTATCAAGATAGTCAAAACCTGATATAAGATTATGCATTCAAATTTTATTTGTATAATCAATTTTTGTATTGTTTATCTCAAAAATTGGTTATAAAAAGGGTAGAAATTAAGCCTATACTTCACATAATATGGTAAATTTTAATGCAATTAAGCCTTCAATCGAATCTAAGAGATCAGAAGATCAAGCTAAGATTGATATATAGATAAAATGAGCCTCAAAATTGAGTTCAAAATTATCAGTATGACATGATTCATTACATGGCATGCACATTAGGACTAGGTACATGAAATAAGTAAAATTCCATCCTTTAAGAGGTGTTCCCTCTAACTACAAATCATGATCAAGCTAGAAAATATATCAAAATCTCAACTATAATCCCTAATCATCATTAAATATTTTAATTACCCTATTAGTGGGATGAGAAATATTCATGGACAAATATTTATATATAAGGGATGTTATTTACCTTTGTAAGTAGTCAACACTTTATGCAAAGAAACCCTATCAAAAACATAACAAAACTAGGTTTTATTTGTTTTCACTTTGTCTTCTTGCCTAGGATGTTATCCATGATTCCTTGTTTATAATTTATTATTATGATAAATAATTGATATTAGGCATTGTTACTTAATGAAATTATTAAGTAAATCATTCCTAAGATAATCTAGTTTTCTTGCAAGTTATTTTTATTTAATTTAGAACATTCTTTGCTTTATGTGCTTGTTGTTATAAGGTAATTTGAAAGTCATGTGTTGTTTGATATAGGAATTTTGAGGTGTTTATATTTAGTAAATAATTTTTGAGTTAGGAATTAAAGTTTATGTCCTTCAAATCTCACCCACTAGATGACTAAGTTTGTGCAATTATTGAACCAAGCACACAATGGTATAACTATGATCTGGCATATTTTATCTCTTAAATAATTGTTATTTTCTTGAGTAAAAATCCCCTTTCCTACCCTATTTTCCCTCTTTTTATGTTTTTTTAGGATAAAATACCCTTTCATAGTTTTAAGAATTGGTGATCATAAATATTATATAATTTTAGGATAAAGGCCACAAAATAGTTCTATTCAAACATGATAACGAGATTTTGGTGGTAACATTCATCCCTGTTGAAGGATATTATTAGTAGGATACATCAGAGAGACACATACATGTAACTTTGCCCTGGATTGATCCAACTATCAAACGTAAAATGAAGATGAATTTCTTTTATTGTCCTTTACCCTCCTCTCTCTAGTGCTTAACCTCATAAGTTTCCTAGAATTAGGATTTGGGAGTGAAGAATAGATGAAACTAGAAGAAGGGTTTTGAGTTATAGTTTAATCTTTGATTGATCTCAATAAGTAATTATAAAATTCTAAAAGTTTTTAATAATTGGTTATGAATTGTTACATGTTTTTCAATTCAAAAAATTTTACTTTGTTTACTTCTGCTTATCTCCCTTTTAGTTGTAAGTTTAAACACACATAGTAGTTGGCATGAGGATGGTAGTTGTGACTAAATGTTTTATGGTAAATCATGTTGGATCCTAGTGTGTGAATTAATTGATCCCTATATATCCATGTGAGGTTGACTATCTCACCATTAAAAATCCATATAAAATATTGAACTACTAGAGGCATACCTATTCCTTTAAATAAACCTATTGGATCAACCTTTCAAACTACTTAGAATCAACATATACCTATGATATTACCTATGGCTTAGTTAGAAAGGTCATCTATAAACATACTTGGTTTTGTCCATGACTTACCTAAGAACCCAGAGAAATACGTTCCCATATTCACTCATATTTTAGTAAGGACTATAGTGTATCACATGACATCATACAAAATTTGAATAAGACCCCTCAATGTTAAGCATGAAGATGTGGCTTATAGAATATTCCCATTTAGGCTTATAGACACATCATATCATTGGTTTCTTAACCTTCTCAAAGACTCTGTTACAATTTGGGACTAATTTAGTAATACTTTCATGGTCTAATTTGGTTATAGAACTAAGTGTCATTTATCAAAAAAAATCATTTATTAAATTAAAACCCAATGAGATTATTAGGAATTTCAATGCATATTTATATAAGATGTATATCTAATTTACTAGCATTTAAAAACCTTATACTCATTTAGCATTAGAGATGTATAAAAATATATTAAACCCATGTACTTCAATATTCTTAATATAATACCATATGGAAATAACCATACCTTTGGGATATGTTAAAGCTATCAAGGTCGATGGAGAGCTCAACCCATAAGATCAAATGATGGATCCCATCCCCAATTAATTACCCAACATGCCAACCTTGAACCTCATTACTAATTCAAATTATAACTTTCCTCTATCTCAACCACTACCCATAACTAACCATTTCCCATTCAGAAATATTACACCAAACCAACATCTAGGTTTTAGTAACCTATTTAATAGTGAATCATCTCCCCAAACTCATGACCAAATATTATTACCTCCTATTGTGAATAACATTCAAAATATACATATGAATCCACTAAGAATGAGTTGTATGTAATTCAACATATGGTGAAAAGACTGAGTAATGACATATTAGGTTGGTAAAAACACAATAAAAATTACAACCATCCCAATAAATAGATAGAACCTTCACCCAATAAATTTTCCTAATAAATATTTGTGAGATAGATCTAAAAAATTGTTGTCATGTGGATAACATAACCTAACATGGTGAACTAAATTGCATTGAATTCTATCATTCCTTTGATATGTTCCAAATATAAATGGAGGAATATGAAGTCATGTTAAACCCCTCAGGATCATCCACTGTAGAATAAGCCATAATACAACTATGGTATTAGAAACCATGGAATTTAATAGCTAAGAAGACAATGAGATAGAAGAAAGAATTCATGAGGTGTTGGCCTTTCAACAATTCCAACAAAGTGATTACACCCTTAGGAATAAAACGTAGTGAATTCCTCTCACAACCTCAACTTCCCCAAATAATGGTGTAACCCAACTTTATCCCAATGATATAAAAGATCCTCTAGCTAAAAAACCTATAAAATCTAAAGACCCTAAGGAATCTTTAGCTAAAACAAGGAAAAATGTGGGTACACCATAGTAGAATATATGAATAAGATTAAATAAAATATCACTCTTCATGAACTTGATCAATCATTGAATATCATGACCTTATAATAAAATAACTCATTGAAAACTAACTTATCCATCCCAAATGAATCAAAAGACTACTCACACCAACATTATCATTCATAGGTGTAAGACTAAAGTTCCTCCCTTTATTTTAACTATTTGAATATTTTAGAAGAATTTTCATAATTGATTAGTATAGTTAGGATATTTGGCCAAGGTAATACCCATAGTAGTTTGTGAAAAACTAGGATTAGTCCCTATTAAATTAGAGAAAGTTGGGGTTCAATTAGGCAAGTATGAGGTTAAGGTATTTGGTGATATTATCAATGTGCATATAGAGTTAGAATCAGAACCTCCAATCTAACAATTCATAGATGTTTATATTGTGGAGATTATTGAAGCCTATAAAATTATCCTCATCTAAGATTGGTTAAAATCCTTGAATGGATACATGGCTATGTATTTCTTATATATGCAGTTTCCTTGGAGAGGTGTAGCTAGTCATATTAGAGTAAACAAAGAACCTAGGATGAAACACATGATAACTAAGTACAATTTAGTCAATGATAAAGTGAACTTAGTATCTTATAAATTTGGAATTTATATGTTGTGCATGAATCCTATTAAAAAAAGAGCTGGTAATGATCCTCAATTATAAGGTTTATGATAATTATACATTGATGGGGCTTATTCCAAACAAGTTAATGGGGAAGGAGTTATACTAATAGAACTACAATAAAAGAGGTGCCTGGATTCATATAGGTTGAAACACCCTTGCACTAACAATTTGGTAGAATATGAAGCATCAATCCTTAGGTTACAATTCATGTTGAATCACAAAGCTAAATAGACGAGAGTGTTTAGTTATTTTTAAATAGTTTTTCACCAAGTTAAGAGTAGTTTTTGATGTAAATTATCATAACTTATGAAATACAAACATATGGTATGGGATTTAATTGAAATTTGTACCACTTTTAATGTTATTCCCATTCCTCAAGAATAAAACCAAATTATCTATTTGTTGGAATCCTCTATTGTGAATTTGACACCTCTAGATGATACATAACTATAATAAGTTTCTATTCAGTTAATCCCTTATATTTTTTGTCACAAATAATAAATAAAATTTATGAGTATTTGAATATGACCATAATATCATATATTTACTTCTCAATTAAATTTTTTTTGAATCTCAAAAAATTGAAGTAGAAATAGACAATCTTAGAGAGCAACAACTTGACCATATCAGTGTTATAGAGATCAAGAGAAATTGAATTCTAAAATAGATTTTATCCTTATAAAGGACCTTCTATGTTGATAGCGTATCTCATTTTGTTGAAATACCAAAATATAATCATTAAAAATGTTAAATTATTAACCTTTTCTCCCTCAAAAATCCCTGAAACATTAATATTGGTCCTGATTGGATAGACATAGAGGTAGAAAAACTCTAAAAATTGTTGTTGAGATATAAATATGTCATTTATTGGGCCTATGGATATCTCAATGTCTTCAACTAAAATATCCAAATAATAAAATCTTAATCCAAATAAGAAACCATTTAATAAAAGATAAAGGTTTGTAAATCCAATTATAGAACCACTTATATATAAAGATGTCCAAAAAACTTCTCTCAGTTAGAATATTTTTTCTAGTTGACCACTCCACTTGGGTGGCAAATCTAGTGCTTATTCAAAATAATAATGGAAAAATTGGAATATGCATAGACTTTTAAAATATTAATAGATCCTTGGAAAATTATGATTATCCAATTCCTTCCCTTGACTAAGTAATCTAGATGGTGAGTGGATCCTAGATGATGTCCTTTTTGGATGGATTTTTGGGATACAATCAAGTTCAAATAAATTTAGAAGATATAATTAGGACCACATTCACCACAAAATGGGGATTTTTTTTCATTTTTTTTTAATGCCATTAGGTATTATAAATTCATGGGTGACCTTTAAAATTTCCATGGACTTTAATTTTGAAGGTTTATTAGGAAAATAAATTGTAATTTACATGGATGATATAACCATGTTTTCTAGACGCATGTCTGATCACCTATGCCACTTGTAGAATTTTTTTGAACAATGAAGAAGGTATGTTATCTACTTAAACCTAAATAAAACTATGTTCAATGTCATTTAAAGCTATATTATTCTCCATATCATCACTAAATAAGGTATTTCTATAGACATTGAATGTGTTATGTAATTCCAAATTTTCTTTTACCTAACAATAAGAAAGAATTAAAATCCTTGTTTGGGAAAATTAACTTTGTCCATAAAATTATTTTTATATTTCATGATATTTCTAAAAATATAAATTTTGGGCTCAAACAATATGCCAAAGTTGAGTGGAGTGATTAATCCCAATAGGCCTTCTACGATGTCAAAGATGCCAAAATGCAGGCAATTGAACTAATCAATTAAGATTATGCCAAGGAATTTTATCTTTATCCTTTTGAATCTAAACACACCATTACTGTATTTATAATATAGAGGTTAGATAGAGAGGATAATTCAATTTAATTTATGAGCACAAACCTAAAAGACATAGAACTCATGTATTCCATGATAGATAAGCATGCATATGTATTATTTAAGGTGGTAAAAGAGTTCAAAGATAACATCCTCAAAAATAGAGTGCATGTAATTTTTCTAGACCCAAATATCAAGCTCATGTTGAGGAAAAATTAATTGGTGGAATGTAGAGGTAGATGTATGGATATACTCAAGGAATATGACTTAGAAATCAACCCTACTAATTTGGTTATAGGCTAGTGTCTCACTCAAGTAACCATTGATATTTATTCCTACATGAATGTTCACCAATTCAACCAAACACAATTTCCTCAATAATATTGGTATGCCCTAGTCATCCATTATCATCTTTACAAAAATCCACCCCAAGATTGAACTCAATGCAAAAAAGGGGTCATAGATTGGGAATAACCCAATACACATTAAATAAAGGGATTATTTATATAATAAATCATGAGGGTGTTTACCTTAGATGTCTATTGGAATAAAAATTCAAGGAATTTATGGCTAATTTCCATTAGAGGCTAGGCACTAGCTATCATATAATAAATTCCATGCCACATAAAATACTCTGAGAAAGCTACTATTTTCCTACCATCTTCAAGGATTTACATGCTCATGTTTGATCATGCCATAAATGGTAAGCATTTTCCAAGAGATAAATCCATGCTACCATGACTTTTTAGCCTATAATGAAAGAAATTCCATTTTCACAATGGGTATTGAACCTTATAAGAGACATCCATTGCAAATCATCAACATGCCATAAGTTTTTTCTCACTTTTATAGACTAATATACTAGGTGGATCAACGCAACAACAATGAAAAATAGTATAGCCCGTGAAGTAGTTAAGTTATTGGAAGTAAAAATAATTACATGGTTTGGAATGTTAACTTGCTTGGTCTATGCCAATGGCCCTACATTTAATCAATAGATCTTAATAAATGTGCTTATGAACATGTGACCATGTTGACATACTCATCCAACTACTATCCATAATGGAATGGGTTGGATGAGTCATCCAATAAAAGTATAATATATATGATAAAGAACTATACATAGTATAAACCAAAGGAATGTCATTCACTATAAAAATACACCCTTTGGGATGATCACTCTAGATATAAGTATTTCTAAAAATCTCTCCATTCTTATTAGTTTATAATTTGGAACCCATCTTCCCAATTATGCTTAAACTACCCACTTACAAGCTCATGATGAAATACATGAAAGGAGGCAACAAGGTAAATTCAAGACTATTGGACATTATTTAGCTAGAATAAGCTTGAGAATAATCCTTACTAAACCTAAACAAGCATCAAATAACCATCAAAATATTGTTTGAAAAGAAGTATAAAGTGAAATATTTTTGGAATTTTGATTTGGTATTGATATAAGATAAATCCCATGAAAATAAAGGTAAATAATCTAATTTTGATCAACTTTGGATTGACCCATCCAAGCTATCTAAGTTACTAGGATATAATATCTTTCACCTCAAAGATTTAGAATGGAATCATATTTCATTGCTAGCGAATAGATAATTCTTGAAGCACTACTTCCTAGCCATCCCTTCTACTATGTTATTATAATAGCTCCATGTTGATATGGTGGTGTATATATTAAAGTATAATTTGTTTAGATTTCTTCTTGTTACATTTTTTATTCTATTCCTTGTTCTTTTGGTTTATTCCTTTTTATCATATTGTGTTTGACCTTTGTCTTACTAAAACAAATCATGACCTTTCATTTGCTAAAAACCATGGCATGCACCTCACTAAAATTAATGCATGATAAAGTAATAAAAAGAGGAATGTTATATTAATTAATTATATCCTAGCCTAGGTGTGTCATCTAATTAAATGGTTGAATATATACTTAGAAAATTCAAATTAGAATTTGGATAATATAAGGCATATTTTTATTTAGATAACCCATAGACTAGGACTAATTTATTTTCCATTTGTTATAAATTTCAAAGGTAAATAATTTGAAATAGAGTAAGTGGATTTTATAATATTTGTAGCATATGGTTAAAAGGCCATCACTAAGTACTTAATAAAAAATTACAAGACAATTGAAACCACTAAATTATCTAAGATTATTTAAGTACTTATAAATTTTTGAAAAACCCTTTAACCCATGTCTTGGTCCCAAAACTTCAATGGATTGAATACTAAAATACTTTTTAATAAAAATTAAGATGTAAGGATAACCAATTTTAACATGCCATATCCAATGTTTCTTCCTTGAAAGCATGATTTAGGAAATCTCCATCACAAGCTTTTTGCATTGGTTATAAATGGAGCAAGGCCTTGAGTGGGGCCAAATCTACTTTTGTTGGGGCTATAGACACTTGGATAGCATTAGATCAATGTTCATGCCATTCCCCTCCCAAGATATCTAACCTAATAATATACCTTCAAAATTTCTAATGATTTGGCTGGTTTGAACTCATTCATGTGGATTAAAATGGGATAAAAGGAAAATATATCATTTCACACATTGATATCCTTCAAATATATATGCTTCTTAGTATGTCACTTGTTGTTTCATAATTTATTTATTTTACATTTTCTAACTATGTCTGAGACATTGTTTGAAGACTATGTTGTGTTTAGGTATGAAAATTACAATCTAGGTTGTAAATTTTGCATCATTTTCCCCATGAAATTAACCATTTATTGTGGCCAACATACCCCACCCTATTTTTTTCACATGGGGACCCTCTTGTTTCAACATAATTGCATCACTCCTCTTTTATTGTTTATTTTCTTATTTGTTTTTAGGTTTTAAATATATGTATGGTTTTTATCCCTTGGGAGTTATTTATGGTTTACCTATTTGAGTCCCTAATGGCAATTGCCTCAGTCTAAATATCTTCACCTTTTTAAATTCACATTTTATATACTTAAACAATCTCCTTCTAGGGAAAATGTGACTTAGACCTATATAGATTATCTATTTTTTTAGAGTCTTCTACAACCTTTCCTTTAGCCCATGTCTGATTTAGTTCAATATGAATTGGCTAAATGATTATGGCTTTTGGATTTAAATTTTCAAACTTGGATTTCATTTATTTTTAATGTAGGTGATCATTTTTTCTCCTTTTCTACGTGAAACTCTTTTTCATTTTCCAATGGACTCAACCCATTTGTAAAATCCTTTTGGAACTTAGTCAATATTCATGTACTGACCAGATCCATGTGGTATCATCTTAATGACCAATTATCTTGGCTCTATCTATACATAACCAAACCCTTTATATGAGTGGGCTAGTAGGATTGTGTCATGTGGAACCATATAGATAACCCATTATCTTGGGCCTTCTGTAAATTAGTAGACCCTATAGGAGAGTGGGTTAGTGGGATTACACCATGTGGAACCATCTTAATGACCCATTATCCCAAGGCCATTGGTATAGTTTTGGTAGATATCTAAGATCTAAGTTAACAAGATAACACCACATGGCATAATTTTGTTACACCACAACCAATGAATAGTAAATACATATTTAACATTGGCTAAGCAACACCAAAAAGTAGATCATCCACCTCGCAAGACCATGCCAATAGAGGACACAATGGCAATTGTGTTCAAAAGAAATTAGCTTAAATTTAATGGGCCATCTATTTGTTAAGGCTATTTAAACCTAAGATATAACTATTTTTTCAAATTTGAATTATAGAATCAAGTTACATATTATTTCTCACCAAAATTAGTCAGAAAAAGGTGGAAATTATTCCCAAACTTGGCATATTATATAAAACATTAATGAAATTAAGCTTCCAATTCAATCTAGGAGCTCAAAATATCAATCCAAGATCAATGTATACATCAAATTAGTGTCTGAATTAAATTAAAAGTTATTATTATGGCACAAGTCATCACATGGTGAGTGCATTAAGACCTAATATAGGAAGCAAGACAAACTATAGCCTTTAAGAGGCATGACCTCTAACTATAAATTATGGTCAAGCTAGAAAATATATCAAAATCTCAACTACATTTCCTAATCATCATTAAATATTATAACTACCCTAGTAGTGGATTGAGAAAGATTCAATGGAAAATATGTATATATAATGGATGTTATTTTCATTTATAAGTTCTCAACACTTTGTGCAATGAAAATCTATCAAAATCATAGAAAAATCAAATTTTATTTATTTTCACTTTGTCTTCTTACCTGGGATGCTGTCCATGGTTCCTTGTTTAGAATTTATGATTATGATAAAGAATTTATATTATGCCTTTTTACTGAAAGAATGTAGTAATTAGATTGTTCCTATGCTATCTCATTTTCTTGCAAGTTCTTTCTATTTTCTTTAGAACACTCTTTGATTTATGTGCATGATGTTATAAAGTATATTAAAAGTCTTATGTGCAATATGATAGAATAATTTTGAGATATTTATGTTTAGTGAAAAAATTGAGAGTTAGGCATTCAATTTTGTGTCCTTTGAAGCTCTCCAACTAGGTGACTAAGTTTATGTAATTGCTAAACTACAGACACAATGGTATAACTGTGACTTTACATATTTTAGCTCTTAAAGGATTGGCATTTTATTTACTATAATTCCCCTTTTCTACCCCCATTTTCCCTCTTTTATGTTTTTAAGGTTGAAATACCCTTCCCTAATTTTATAAATTGAGAAAAAAAATAAGATAGCATTCCAAGATAAAGTACAAACAATATTTATATTCAAACATGATAGTTAAATTCTAGTGGTAGTAATCACCCCTCTTGGAAGATATTGATAATGCATTACATCATAGATCCACATACCTAAAACTATGACTTGGATTGAACTAAATATAAATCTTAAAATAGAAGATTAAGAAAACTTATTTTCCTCTTTCTTCCTCCATCTATATCCTAACCTCATAAGTGTCATGGGAACAAAATTTGGAGTGAAAAATAGGCATCAATGAAGATCGATGGGGTGATAAATTATACATGTTGATTTATCTTATGAATTTAGTTTATTACACCCTCACATTGAATAATTTTGTGTTCCTTCCATGGACCCATAGTATATCTATTATCCATGTGTTCTTGTATAATTTATGTGTTCACCATTATATAAATCACATCTGGCACATTTATGAGTCCTTATACCCACTGGTTTATTGGACATAAATGAGAAGCTCATGCAATCAATCTAAAATTCAATTAGGAATGTGTTACTACCTATATAATATTAATAATACTATAGATTTCACACAGTCATTCAGGTGGAGGCCATCTAAAAAACCCCTCTTCTTTTTCCATACTAGGTCTCAGATCACCTTGCTGAGAAATAACTTATCTATTACTTGAAGGTGTCTTTGGTTACTCACTTGATCATTGATAAAATACATGCCTATATTCTCTAATCCTCATTTAACACAATGAATACAAAAACATAACCTCCCTATATAATATTATGGTACATAAAAAAAATTGTATGCCTTAGGGAGGGATGAATATAGAAAGTGGGATCCTCAAGGGGTCATCAATGCCCATGTGGAAATATACGTATCCAGAATCAACTTCATCTATAAACATGTGGACCAAAAATATGATTGTATTAATCTTAATCTATCCATTTATGTCTAAGTTATTGCAAGGGTGGAGATTACAAATAATAAAGGGAATAAGGACCAATCTAGTCAGTCACTGAGGAAAAACCCATGCCAGTTTTGTAGGCTCCTCTAACTCATCCTAGGGAGAATATTTGGGTAAATGTAATAAATATTTATAAGGTTCTGCACACATTTACCTCCATAAGATTCACCTCCCTTTCCATAGTTCAAGCTCTACCACCCCCACTTGTTCCATGGGCCACTCCTCTAGTGATAACACAAGTGTTACACTTTGACATCAATAACATCCCTAAGATGATCATAGAGTGGGACCAATAAATAGATCCTTTAGATATTCTTTCCTTCAATGAAACCATCCCTCCATAACCCATCTAAGCACCCCTAAGACTCCCTTCTCCTTTTAGGACTATTCTAGTAAGGCCATCCCCAATTCTAATCATTCCAAATCCCCAATTAGCTAGGTCCCCTTGGCTCTAGTCATGCTCAACATCCTCACTTCCTAATTTCACTCCAAACATCCCATTCCATCCATAAGAATCCATGTGTCTTGAATTTAGTCCCCTAATTTCTTGTTACATAGCCTTTATCTTCAAGATGTCCAATTTAGTCCCAATAGCTTATAAACTCCAAGAAGGTCTCAGATCCTAGTGTCCCATAGATTAATTATGACAACACACACCATGATTGCAACATCAATTTCACAATTGGTTACTCATCTAGTGAAGATATTTTTATTTTTACAACCTCAACTATCTTGATAGTCACCCCAATAACAAGTTCACCTATGTGTATAATTCTAGTCGTATTTAGCTCTATAGTGCTTGAAATTACACCCCCACTAGTGCAAGTTGTTCTTGAAGAAATTGCCACAAAGGATACTTCTACTACTATGGCACAATCTAATCCAAGCATGATGCCTCAAAATAACAAGGGGGTAACTTTTATCATGCCATCAATTCAAGTTCCAATTACCACCATAGTCCCTAAAATCATGATCATAGCTCCATCTGATCTAGCTAGGAGGTCCAAGAAGAAGCAAAATGTATTCCCTTCCCCACTTTCTATTCAATTTATCTCTACCATTTCTCCATAGCCTTCCTTCTCTATCACCCTTGGTCCTCAAGGACTTGTCTTTAATAATCTAATTTCCTCATTCATCATGAACACTCAACTCTTGGGCACCATTATCCTTCATATCTCTTTGACCACTGATAATTTGTAATCCTAATTTTTCCCTTGGGCCTCCTTATTTTTAGTTCTTACATTTCCCCATGTCACCTCCTACAACATTATTTTGACTTACATCTATATCCTCCACCCCATTCCTAGTTCCTTCTCCACTTTTATAATGTTTAGCCTTTCCTCTACCTCTCATTTTAGATGGCACCACTCCTTTTGTTCCATGTTCAATCATTTTGGGGAAATTAACTAGAAAATGTTGGGTCAATCCCATTAAGCCTTTGAGACTAGATATGATTTATAATGGGTACCTAAACATCTAGTGTAATTTTAATAGATCATCTAGGAGAATGAAAAGGTGATTATAAAAATTTCACTCAAGATAAAAACTCATGATATGGAGGATTGAGCAATCTCTCTTCTCCCTCACCAAATTAAGAACTATAATTGGAGAAGAGAGGTTAGTAGAAGACCCAATCTCAATACTCTAGGACATGAATGACCACATAAAGAAAATTATGGAGGATATTAGGGAGCATATAATAACTTTGGAGTATTAGGTAAGAATCACTTTCCCCACATGATTAGTTGTTAATGTGAAGGTATCTCTCACCTAGTTGTTCACCATCTTTGGTTAAGTGCCTATAGCCCTCTATAATAAAAATATCTTCTTCAAAATATGTATATATATGAAGATAATATTACCTAGGTGGATAATAAGTGTAATAATTTGGCTAATGTCATTGAAAAGGGGATGTTCCTAAAATTGAATTTGATGCCCCTTACAGACTTGAACCTATACAAAACATTTGGAGGGACCATGAGAGAATCCATTGAGGAGTGATTGAACTAACCCAATTAATGATCGAGATGATGGAAAAACATAAGGGCCAAATCCTTACTTATTTCAACAATGTTAACATTTAAGTGTTCTTCCATCATGATGGCACCTTGCTAAGGAGGGATGAATTTCAGCTCCACTTGGCAAACTTAAATGATAACTTGAAGATAATTATGGATAAATCTAAAAATGAAGGATCTAAATCTATCTTGGATTTATATATGGAATTCAATACAAGCATAAATTAGGTGCAAGAGGTGAAGGTCTCCTTGGAGGCCCAACTCAAGGATCATGAGAATGTACTGACTCAAGTAGAGATCATCTTCTATGAACCACTTATTAACTTGTAGAATTTTAATCATGAGTAAAACATTATTGATAAATCATTTGTGGATCAACAAGGCTTACCAAGGTAGTTTGGAAGTGGCTCACCTCTAACCTTCTCTTGATTCTCTACTAATGGGCCCTAGGGAATATTCTCTATTTGTTCTAAAAATAAGAATATTTTGGTATAATTCCATTACAACCATTTTAGTACATGATGGCCAAGAGTTGAGAATAAAGTTGATAGGAAATGAGACTAATTTTTATTGTATATATATGGCTATGTGATATTTTGTAAGGATGGACTTTAGTTGGATTAAAAAGATATCAGATTAATGTAAAATTGATTTTTTTTAATGTAAATGCATTTGGTTGTCTTAAAGGTATTACAATATCTTTATACATTAATGGATAAATACAAATGTTATATGACTATAAATTGTGATTTTATATAGGGTTAATGCATTACTTATATCAAAATTTTGTTTTTATAATTAATTTTTATGATTTTTTTCATTTTATTTCAAAGTTGTTAGGAACTATGTGTAGTTAATTATAGTATTTTTACTATTTTATTCATTAAAATAATGTCTAAATCAAGTATCCCCACATTTTACTTATAATATTTTCATATGTGACCAAAGCATGAAACCTTATGAAACTTATCATATAGTGTTGCAACTGTAGCTAGAAAAATTTTAGACCTGGAAGCATTGGTGTTGGTCATTTATTCAGAAGGATTTCATTATACTTTACCCTCTCCCTCTCTTTCATGTTTATTGTGGATAAGTGATCTTTCCACTTTTTTAAAAACTATGAAGTGAATAAAATCATAGATCTAAACTTATATCAATTCAAATTTGTCTAGCTAAAAGTGTAGAAGTTGTGTGAATCAGTGAGAAATCTAGTATTGGACCTTTGGAGGTAGTTTTTCATCTCTTGGGGATCTATTCCAAGAAGGATATTTAATAAATCCCAATACCTATAACTTCTACCCTATATTATCTAAACAATAATATTAAAATGAGAGGATGTAAGTCCCCCAATTTTTTATTGAGCTATTTCAGTGCATCTAACTCAATTGTTACACATGGTATCAAGAACTTGGACTGAATAATAATTACTATTATCATAAAAAATTGCACCCTTGAGGAGGTTGTCAAAACATGATCACTTAATTGATAGTATGGAGACATGTCTATGGTGTGGGTGACATAATTAGTGAGATGAATCTCTAGATAGGGTTATTTCCCTTGATGATATCACCCTTCAAACTACTACTAGATCTACTACTTGCCTACAAAGGAAAAGGGATAGAAAGGACTAAATCTAAACTAAACTATGGAGGTGATACACCAAATTAAAACCCTACACTTAAATATAAGTCACTAATAACATGATTTGGGCATGAATTTGATCACACTACTAAAAAATTACCTTCAAACATGAGTGTTTTAACATGGAGGTCATAGATAATGTATTGAATTAGGGGGTTAATCAAGAATTCTAAGAAAGACACTAATGACTGAAATCCACTTCAGAACTATGCAAATTTACCATAAAATCACCATGTGACCTAAAATAAGACAATGTATTTTAAAAGAGGTAAGAGAGGACAAATGAGAGAGTGTAAAAAAAAACTACTACTAGCATTCATTAACAATCAAACAAGTATACTAGTTACAAGCATTTTATAAGGTAAGAATCAATGCTTTTCAACATTCAAAGGCATAATAAAAGTGTTTAGTTGAGAAGGGATTCACCATAGTCAATAAAAAGAACCATTTCATGTCTTTCAAGGATACATTCATAGAATACTTATAAGAATAGAGAAATATAGGACAATGAGAGAAAATCATGAGATTCCCATCATGATCAGGTGAGTTACAAAATAGAGAAAGAATGACACCAAGCTACAAAGGATGTGATATTATATTTCTTATTATCATTCTAGGACATGTGTTGGAGTGATTACTTGTGAGGATTGGTATATGCAGTTACTTTGGAAATTCTAATATTCTTGAATCTACCTCTCTTTATTTAAAGTTTCATCTTTGCATTGATAAGGGTAGTCACAATTCCTCTAACTAACACTTGACACCTTGAAGGTAGGAAAGATTGGCATTGAACTTCTTGAATATTTTTGTATTTAATACCAAGGAATGACTCCCAAAGGAATATTATCATTTTATGCCATGGAAGGCCTATATAACATCTTTTGTTTAATGTCATATAGATTTATCTCAGTCAATATAAGTTATTTTATAGCTAGACTATCACTTTCTCCATTTAAAGGAGTATAGATAGGTCTTCATTGTCATGGAGATATCAATTAATTTTGATTTCTAAGGATGATATCAATATATTAATTTTTTACTTCAATATTTATTATATGATTATTATAATCCCTTTAGGTTACCTTGAAAACTCCTCGACCTCTGAGGTTCTAGAACTAGCTTCTAAATCCATCCTTGTGTTGCAAGAGTCATTACACCTCTTCTATTTAGGAAATGATAAAGTTTGTAACTCATGTGAGATTTTTTTCATGACCATTATGGATCCTCATAAGATTGATTCAATTTTTATGAGAGTTTCTATAATATATTCATACTCTAATTAACCTTTTTAAGACATGTAACTAGACTTCTTGAGCAAGATGATCGAACAATCATCAATTTGGTTCAACATAGTGACTTGGTAGATAATTTATCACCTTTATAGGTCCTAAAAATGGGTGTCAAAGGACACATAACATTTTTATAGGCTTATAAATCCTTCTTACTTGATTTAATTACCTATCATCACCTTACATGTTCATAAACAGACCTACAACTATGACTTTTAGGCTATTTTGATACATTCCTAGTCCACATGTTCCAAAAATGTTCTTAATTATATGCATATGAGAGGAATTAGGATCATAAAAATTAATTATAGGTGATTTCAATTCATCTTGAGTGTTTGAAATCTATGTTTCTTCTATTGGGTTGCATTAAGGGTTTAATGAGGCTTTTAGGGCACTTAGAGTCTTAAGGATGATTCATAATGTTTTAGACCTAGGTAAATGAAATACTGATTTTAATACTAATTAAACATCCCCTTAAATATTCCAAAAACTCCATTTTACCCATGCACCTATTCATGTGAGATCACATGTACTAAATTTTGACTTTCCTAGCCATATCAACATGACTATATAGTCAAAGAAGGTGATTTGGCAAGAAAATGTTTCAAAATATTTGGTTTATATTTTAAAATACATTGTATTATATTTAAAACACTTTATTATGTGTACCTATGGTTATGTTAATAAATTTTCTTGTAAAACCTCTAGAATCTACCTGGAGCTCTATGCAAGGTTTAGACAAAGTCCTCTTTAATTGACCATAAAAAGCCTTTGTCACAATGGTTACAAAATTAAATAATTTGTCCTAAATATTATCACTGATACCTTTATTATATTAAATTTTCCAAATAACTTAGAACATTTAGGGTTTTTCATGTTTCATACACACAGGCCTGTGAATGCTCATTTAGGCCTTTTATGCCTAATTAGGCCTCTTACCTTCTGTTGTGCCTTCAATCACCTTATAAAAATTTATAATCTATTGATATAATATATAATTAAGTACAAATTAATTATTTTTATTCACCTCTTTCATTTTTTCCAACCAAGTCCCACACTTCTCTCCCATCTTCCTAAACAAGCCTATAGACTGTGTTTTAAATTCTTGAGTATAAGTCTGAGGTAAGATTCTATTTATTGAAAATTTTAGACACCTTAATAATCTTGAAAAATCTTATAATTTTTGTTCATTTTCTTCCTAATGTCTTTATATACCTATTATCCCTCCATTGGATGGCACACATATGTTTCTTCTCTTTTTTGTCTATGTCCAACTTATAGGTGGCAGTTTAAACTCATTGTATGGTGGAAATTATAAATGGAGTGTCTTGAGTTGGTATTAACTCCCCTAGTGTCCCAATGAATTTTTCCACTTTTTTTTCATATTCTATAACCTGTGTGAATTTATATAAACTTTACCTAACATCCATATTAGTCTTTTTCACTTGGGCTTGTGGCAAGTCTATATGTAATAATTTATGTTCTTGACTGTATCATTTGCATTTTATTCTGGGTTGTAGCACCCATTTCATCAATATGTATACTTTAGGTAATTTTCATTCCTAACCTATGGCCATTCAAAATTATTTCATCCATGCCAATGGGCTTAATGAACCCACATGGTCGTTGACTTGATGCATAATCCACTTTTAAAATCCATTCTCCTCGTGATTAATTACCCATGACCATCATCACTTTATATTTCAAATAAAAATTTCATGAATATATTTTTTTATTATATAATATAGGTATGTCTACAATATTATGGGGATGAGAAACCAACCTAACATTGGTTTATCCCATTTAGAGAACATGACCACACTTCCCTCTCTAGTCTTCAATAGGAATACTCTTATATCAAGGAGTTTGATATGATTTGAACTCGTATAAAATAAGGCATTTTCATCATTCATATAATTTAAATCAAACCTATGCACCCTTCTTATAATCCCACCACTTAGGTATTTAAGCACAATCTAACCACTTCCAGCTCACCTTCTTTACCATACCCTTTGATTCTCATGATTGGTCTCTTTCTTTCGATAATTGAGGTAAGTTGATGGAAGATAGAAAAAGGAAGGAGAAACCTAGAGAACACCATATGAAATATTCCCAATATATTTAAAAACCTTTTTCAAATTCATGACCTTAAGAAGGTTTGTCTTCAACTTGTAACTATGAAAAAATGCCCTTAGAATTCATGGCTTGGTCTTTAACTTCACTATTTTGGCTCACTTAATGCTTGGAGATGATTTTATGGGGTTATTATGAGTAGTGAGGGATTTATATGGATTTTTTAGGACCAATGTGTATAATAAAACACCTAAACTAATCTAAAACCTGCTTGGAGTCTTGACTATAATGTGTATAATAAAAAACCTAAACTAATCCATAAATATGATAAATATAATTATAAGGAGAAATATAAGCCTCCAAGGACAAAGATGGAATTTTGAGATCCTTACACTTTTAATGATTATTCATAGTGTTAAGGCGGAATGTCTAAGAAACCAATGCCACAAAGTTTAAGGGCATAATTAACTCGTACTATGCCCAATATATCAGCTCAAAACTCTCTCTCACCTTTTTGTACCAAGTAAAAACCAAAGTGCTTTCTAAGGTTGCCAAGGATATTGATAGGGAAAAGGAGTAGGTTTTTTCTCTATTTTGACCTAAAAATTAATCAAATTCATGGATTTGGACCTTTAGAGGATGGATCAAGCCATGAGAGTGTTTAGAAGTGAACTTCATCATGAGAATTGTCATATTGTCCTTAAAATCTTGATTGAATTGATGTAACAAGTGTTCATAGAGATTCTAATTGCCTCTATAGATTTGTAATGATGTGTCAATAAGTTCCCTATATTGTGTACCTACCATTTATTATAGTATTCATTATTTTAATGTTACAAAATTAATTAATAAAACATTTCAAAAGGTTTTAACATTAGAAAAGAGTTTGACATATTTTGGGCACTTATATAGACCAAAAGGGTAATGAAATGACTTTGACATGTGTTAGATGACTCAACAAGGCCCTACAAATCCTTATCACCACTGAGAAACTTAAAACATGTCATGAATTTATTAGATGAGCAATAAACTAAAATGAACAATTAACCTTAACTTTGTTAGAACAACCTTAAACTTTTCTAAACTTTATTGCAAAAGTTTATTTAAGGCTTCATTTGGAAGGGAAATGTTTCACCTATTCATGTTTTAAATTAATCTCATCTATGGTATCCAATATTGGCTAACATCTTTGGAAACCTCCTAGGATTGCATTCCTACTATGCACTACATGCCAGTTGCCTAATTTATCCATTGGGTTATGGAGTCACCTCAACTCAACACAAGACCTAAATTGACCTTGAAACTTGATTGTAAACCTATTAAAACAACTGAAATAATTAATTACCTTTACCAATATAATAATAAAAAATCAAATAGACAAAAACAAGACACATAGAACAAACAATAAGATAAAACACACTATGATATAAAGCACCTATAAGAAAAACAAGGTAAGAACTATTATGTACAACTAACCTATTAGGACTAATCCTGTAAGATTAAAAGGAAAACTCTTTAAATCATCTTCATGTGATGAAAAATAATGATTTTTAAGCTATTGGTTATACTTTGTCATTGATTTATGATATCATTCCTTGAACACCATCTTATTTATCTTAACCTCACATGGATCTGTAATAACAATCATGATGTTTCTAACAAAGACAAACTCATCTTGATCTTCATTTCTTACCCTATATTGTTGTATATCATTATAATTGAAATATACTTAAAAAATGACCGTGGTTTGATTTACAAATTAAAAAACATTATCATCTTCATCTTCTATTGGATCCTCAAATTCCATTCTCATACGTATCTTGAAGAGTGTCCTATTCATCATACCTTGATACACCATGGATTTGAACTTCTTAGTGATGATTAGTAATATTTTTTGGAGATTTAAGAACTTTTTAATTTTTATCATCAACTTCCTCTCATTATTTTTGGGGTGTTATCCTACCAATATCTTCAAATTCCTTAAAGATGTCTAAGTAGGACTACCACATGTCTTCAAGGCCTCCTTAAACTTGTCCATGAGATTCAAAAAGGTCATCAAACATGGTAATCTCTTCAAAAACCTTCTCATGCATGTATTCATTATGTTAATTATAAAAGACAAAAATATTATCACTCTCCTCATGGGATGTAGGTTCACTATTCAAACTATCAAAAAAACAATTCAATCTCTTCCCAAAAAGCATCTTCTTTTTGGTAACTTAAAAGCATGCCAAGTTTAATTTCAACATTTCCATTATCTTGAGAAAAAATAGGCTGGTCAAATGCTTCAAAATATTGAATAAATTCATGACATGGATGAAATTTATTTTCTTAAAGTTATATTCATTACTTATGAGGTTCAAATAGATCAATAACCAATTTATCTTCAAAAAGACTTACCTCATGTTTAGCTGCAACCTGCTCAACTGCTACATAGTCACCTTTCTCTTCATCAATATTTAATCCATCATAAATATATTTATATTCTTATTATTTTATAAATAATTTAAGATCATCTACCCTTTCAAGGTATAATTAATCATGTTTCTTTTGTGCCAATCCTAATTTGTCCTCTTATTGATCAACATCAAAGCCATACCAACCAAGCTAATCCACTTGATCATTTATGATGTTTTGAAGGATGTCTAATTATTTTCCATAAATTAGAGACTTTTAATAATATTTGAGAGTTGATTTTATTTCCTCTTCACTAAGGGGACTACCAATGATAATATCTTCTCATATACACTAGATTAACTCTCTTAAAATCCTTCTTGACATCCATTTATAGTTGTAACCTCCACAAGCCTTTAAAGGACTTCCACCTAACCTCATCTCTTAAAAAGAACTCTTTTCCAACTAAAAAATCATCTTTTACCATTAATTCAACATGTTCTCCTTCAAAAAAGGAGGGGGTGGGAGAGAAAAAAAACTTTATTAGCTTGCTTGAAACCTAATAGAATTTCATTCCAACTCAAGACATTGGGAGTGATAGGTTGACTATGATGTTCTTGAAGTGATGGATAAGGTAAATGAGTTAAGGATGTTCTATTCTTATATTTATACTCTTTAATTTATTTATCAAAATTTAGGGTGTCCTGAACTTCATGGGTGGCTTCAACTTGAAGGGTAGGTGATGAGCATGAAGGACATGAGAGATATTTTGAATTGGATTTCATACACTTCTCCTTTTCTTGACTTTGAATAGACATGAGAGAAGGTTATATCTCAAGATTAGGCATGAAATAATCATGGGTCTTGGTATAATAAGGTCTCCAATATGGAATGGTCTTAGTCTCTTGAGGAAGTGGGAGCGAAGATTACATTGGCATAGACCTCTCTTAATGGCATAATGCAACTTGGGTTGGGTTTGGAGAAAAATAATGTGGATGTGGAGTAGGAGGAGGTATGAAATATTGAATGTATTACATTTACTACCTCTCTTCAAGTAATAATATGTTATCTATAAATTGAATCAAACACTTTATCTTTATCACATCACTTATTAGTAGATATTGGTTTTCTTTCTTAGTAGTTGCCCACCTAGTCTTAAGTGAATGTATAAAATTATTCATCATATATGTTTTTTAATTTTACATAGAAGGATTACAAAAAATTATGACAAGTTTAATATCTTCATCAATCTAATTAATTTTCATTTCCAAACCTACAAGAGCTTGTTTTAAGTTCAAGAGGTTTAGAATAGAAGTAAAATGACTTTGACAAGGTTGACTAGAGGGATAAGTAGGTTTCCAAAGAAATTGAGTTGGATTGAAAAGGACATATAAGGTTGTTACTAACCTTAGTAAGGTTTACATAATACTAATTGAGTTACACTTTAGGTGATTCCATTAATTCCATCAACCTGATATGAAGAATATGAAGGCATAAAGTATGCATCTTAACCAAAAGAATGATTAGGATATAGAGATTTTTTTTCATTTAGGCACATGGGCTGTTTATACCAACTAAGATTCATTTGAATTCACTATTTATTATTGTGTTCATTCATCCAAAGGTTTATGTTTAGAAGATTAACATTAATAAATCTTCAATAGAATGTAGTCCTTAGCTCCTTAGGTGTGCTTAAAATTATTGTCATCAAACTTTTCACCCTTGAGGAGGTTGTTCAAGTCTCCCAAATTAAGTGATGGTATGGAGACACCTATAATCTATGGGTGGCCTAATCATTGAGGGGAATATATAGATAGGGATAAATAATTTGATGCTATTTCCCTTAAAACTACTAATATATCTACTATTTGATTACAAGGGAAAATGGATAAAAATGACTGAAAGTAATCTAAACTAGGTAGCTAATGCACCAAATTAACACCATACACTTAATTATAATTAAATAATAACATGAGTTTGGTATGAATCTGATCACACTAATCAATAGGGACCTTCAAGAATGAGTGTTTCAACATGGAGGTCAAAGACAATGTATTGAATGAGAAAGATAATCTAGAAGTCTAAGAAAGACACTAATGCCTAAAATCCACGTCCAAACTATGAAAATCTACCTCAAACTCACCATGTGACCTACAAGAAGATAATCTATATGAAATCAAAAATGCATCATGTTTATTAATAAATCCATACTTAGATAAGATATATCATACCACACAATTCCAATTAGGGATACATTAGATAATCAAGAACATGACCAATATAGGGATGCAATAGACCCAATTAGGGGATATCTTATCACAATACACAATGCTAAGGAGGTTTCAAAAGCCTCTATTTAATCACAATCATGCAATAACCTTATCTAGGTCTTATGTTTTGTATTAACTAAACTAATAACAAGTAAAGTAAAGTCTAATCTAATGCTCACCAAAGCTTGTGGCACAAAGTGGGGGTTAGAAGCAATAAAATTAAACATGAATAAGAGACATATAATCATGTTAATATATAAAAAAACCTAATTCATTGAAAATAAATAAAAATTAATATCTATCTACTCTTACAAAGGAGAAATTTTTTTAGGAATACTTACCTTTGAAGATGAACCCACTGAGCCTCAATCTCTCCCTTGGCCAAGGTTTGCAAGAGGTTGTTGTGGTATATAAGGATGATAAGGATAAATCATATCTAGGATACATAACCTATAAATTCATATAAAAGACTTATCCACAAGATAATATTTGTATCTCCAAAGAAAGTATGAAACCTTAAAATTGATCCTCAAGTAGAATGGTGGATAAGAATATGTGTAATAGTTCTTACTTCTTTTCTTCTCTAAATAATGGAAAAATGATCTTATATATATAGGTAACTTTAATCATAAGACCTTCTAAAAATTTTAGCTGACAAAGTTGACCTAGTTAACCTAGCACAATTTTGGATAAGAATTCACTAGGTCATGGGCTAGGTTAGCTAATAGCTGACCTAGACCCTAAGTGAATTTCACCCAAAACTATATAAGGTCGACCTAGTCTACCTAATATATTAAATAGTCAAATAGGATCTAAGGATAGAAAAAGGGGTATGAAAGGTAGAAAATGGATGGAGAATGTGCAATAGATAATAACAAGCTTAGGGATAAGGTTTTTAGGAGATAAGTGTGTAGATAACAAGTGGCAAAAGGGACAACAATCCTATAAAGCACAAATGGTTTACCCACCCCTTTCTTTGTCCACTTAGAGAGATTGAGACTCAATGGGTTTATACAAGATATAAAGTGTAGATAATCGATAATAGTTTGAAAATATTATGTGTATACATATTCCCCACTCAAATCTCATCACATATTATGTGAGTGAAACATGGGATAATGCTTCAAGAATAGAACATGATAACACATAATGTTGATGCTAAGTAAAATGTAGTAAGGTGTAAATAAGATAAATGAAAAGATAAAATTAAAAACCATATACCTTTACTTACCTTAATGTTTTAGATAAATAACTAGACCAAAAGAGAAGTGGAGTCTAATATGAAGAACATGAGGGGAACCTATAGAAACTAGTGCAAAAAATAGCCAAAAATCGAAATTTTTGGAAGATATGCACATAGTCATGGAAAATATTCTATAGATCATCATGATTCTATAATATTTTATGGTTCAAAAAATGGATGAGGAAAAACAAAGATATGATCCAAATAAGGAATCTAATAGAAAATATGGAAGAGGTAATGAATTATGAAAAATAAGTTTAAATAGGGTGACAGGGAAGTGAATGAGGTAATGAATTTTTGACTTGTGAATGAGAGAAAAAGATCTTTGAGAGACTAAGTGAGCTAGAATGGTGAGGAGATGACATTAAATATGGGAGGGACTCTCAACAATAGTGGCAGTTGAAGCACTAGTAGGAAACTGAGAATCTCAAACTTGTTTTTGAAGATTGTATTGAAAGTATCTAATTTTTAGAAATTTTTAATTTAGAGAAATTATAAGAACCAAAATGAACCCAATAAAAGTTGTTAAGGATAGGAAAAAATAAATAGGGAAATGGGTTTAAATGGATTATAGTAATAACTATCATAAGGCATTTATTATTAGAAATTAAAGGGGTCAGGAGGCAAAAATAGATAGGTCATTCAAATATACCTAGTAGGCCAAATTTTTTCTAGATCCATACTATTGACTTATTAGGTATGTGTCAACTTAATTTATTTTCCAAAATACCAATTTAGTACATGAATGGTGACTTAGTAAAAAATTTTAATGTGATAGCTTACTATTAAGGAGGGAAGGTGTAAAGGGTTGACTTAGTTTATTAAGTCAACCTAGTCAAAATAAGGAATTTTTAATCAACCTAGTGTTTGACTAAGTGATCATAATAGTACAAAAATGCATGTAAGAGGCCAAAAGAGGACTAGAGAGGCTCATAATGGTCAACTAAGTAATAAAATGGCCAAATAAGCTTGAAATAAGTCTAATTGATTAAAAAATGGATATATTAAATAAATTTAGCCTTATTTTTATTAAAATTTTTATTAAAATGTATTTTGATTATAAATAACATGCAGGATCTAATACATCTTTTATTGTTTTATGGTTGTAGAGGCATCTAAGATTTTGGCACTTCATGGAAGCAACATGGCTCCTAGATCTCTTGGAGTGATTTTTAATTGAGGATCGAGTGAGATTTATTACTTTAGGTATAGGAGGGATTTTAAATATGTGTAGGATCCCATAAATTTTAAATTTGATAGTCATGTTCCTAGGAGCTTAAGAATGATTAACTAGTACATTTAGGTGGGAGGTAGATGGGGATACCATTGAGGTGGGCATCACCCTAGAGAATGTCCATGTGATCCTTGGACTACCTATAGGAGGTACACCTATGGTCATGAGAGTACCAAATGGATAGGAGGAGAAGAGAGCCTTGGCTACATGGGTGATGGCATTAGAGAAGATATATCCTAGATTGACAGATAGCCTATTTGATGTTTATACCTCTTAGATTTTGAATATCTATAAGGTGGTTGTATGACTTGTGATACCATGAGTGTTGTGTCATAATTCAGATGATAAGGTACCACTATATGTGATAGCCTTATGCTAAACTATATTGGAGCACATGATTTTGTATGATTTAGGCTCTATCATCTAGGTACGACTTATACATGAAATGTATGGGATGCTATCTAGAGGGTATAAGTCTATAGGGAATATTATCCTAATAATTACATGGATATATGAGAGGTTCCCTATGTATTGGCTAGCTAGGTTTCCCCATGTGGTTAATGATAGGTTACCTTAGATATACAGGTGGTGGTAAGATAGGTAGTGTGGGTCATTCCCCATATGTTAATGCTATGGATAGTTAGGTGAGAAAACATTGTTTGAAAGCCTTATGGGCACATCACTATGGTATCACCGAGATAGGAGATAGTGGTGCCAACATTGGCATAGACATAGATTACAAGCCATTATACCTAGTGGATAGAGCCACATATAGTGGATCATGTACTAGGAAAGATATGACTCCCTCACCTAATAGTGCCAATAGTGGTGCCCACATTTTGGTATAAGCATGTGAGAGAGCCAAGGGGGAGAGGAGTATTAGGGCCACCAGTTGCTAGGCTAGTGATTCGACCATGATGGGAGAGATTTTGGATTGGTCAATAATGATAGGTAGTAGATAGAGAGGAGATAGATGTGGCAGTACCAGAGGTACCACTACCATCACCAAAATAGGAGGATAAATGACCATGTCAGTTACACCATTGATGAGGGCATTGACAATAAGAGAGAGTAAAGATAGTGGTCATTGTAGATGACCCATCATGTGAGCTAAGATATAGTTGGGTGATAAAGAGACCACTCAAGCATAGCCTAAGATAGGCATGAGTGGTGACTCTAGGATTTGATTTTTGGGTGGTAACCTACATATGAGGTTCTTGGAGGATATGTTGATGTGAAGACTATGCTTAGTGGTCATGTAGATGGTGAGATGGTAGTAGGTGGAACATAGACAAGTAATAATAGATGATTTATGTTTTTCTTAAGCTTATTTTAGATATAATAGAGATAGATATATTTTGAGATATATCAGTGATCTAATATCTATATGGTTTGATTTTTGTAGATGTTATGGAGGATGATAACAGATGGGGATCTTGAGTGATGGGAGCACTCCATGAGATCTTTGATGAGGTGTTAGTGCCTTATGACCTAAAAACACTATAGAATATTATAATAGAATCTACCCTAGGGAGCTGGTTTAGATTATTAGGAAAGGTAATGAGGTGAGTATAGGCATGCAAGGAGGCACCACAACCACCAATATGGGTGGGAGTGGGAGAGCCATAGGCATGGTAGTATTTGGCTCAAGATATAGCCACACATATGGCTACCATAACCTATCTAGAATAGGTACATGCCCAAATAGTGCAAGTATAGGCCTAGGTGGCCAACCTATAGGTGTAGGTGATAGGATTGAGATCTCAGGCAACATGGCTAAGCCATGAAATAGATATGATATATGTTATACTTAGAGTTGGGATGATGCATATTGTTGTAATTTTTATTGAAACACACACACACACACACACACACACACACACACACACACACACACACACACACACACACACACACACACACACACACACACACACACACACACACACACACACACGCACGTAGATTTATCATTTTGGTAGTTGGATGCTTAATATGATGTGTTTGTATTATGATTGTGGTAGTGGATGCTTGGATATATTTATTTATAGCACATTTATTTAGTTATTATTGTATATTTTATAGGAAATATATGAGTTGTGTTTTCTTTTATATCATTATGTAAGACACATGCATTGTTAAAAATAAATAGGCCAAAAAAGGTTTGATAAAATATAATCAATCAAAAAAATGTACTACACACTATTTCATGTTGGGAAATGTGTAATAACAAGAATATTACTAATTATAAATAACCAAAGGATGGTAAATAATATGGTAAAAAGTTTGTTTTTAAACCATGAAAAATATTGGCACAAAATTAAAATAAGTAAAATCACACTAAATCATGTTGGGAAGTATGAAAGTAATGTAATAAAGTGGAAATTACATAAAAGGATAAATGGTATAAAAGAAAATCAATTAATTTATTCAATAATACTAAATCACATTGGGAAGTATAAAATAAAAACAAAATTGACAAAATTTGTTTGAAATTTATCACAATAATTCAAGCTAAGAAGTATGAAAATTCAAGAAATGGTTGGACTCTTACATGTAATAAAAAAATAAGAAGATAAAAGTGAAAAAGTAACTAATTAATCATAAAACATAATAAATCAATTTTGGAAGCATACAAATGACATGTAACTTCATAATCACTCACATCTTATCTCATATTTTACACATGCAATTTTGGTTGTGACTTGGATTATTAGAAAATTTTGTGAGGAAGGCCAGGTCTGATCCATTGTCTTACACTAAAACTCATAAAGGTAACACCAATGAGGTGGAATAAATATGAAAATATGGTAACAAGGGGAGATTGGTAATGAGAATGTTGAAATTGTGGTAATTTGTGAGGAAGGCCAGCTCCTATCCATGGTCTTATAATGCAACTCACAAATGGAATACCTAGGGGAGTGATCAGTGAATAAAATAATATTTCTCAAGAGGAAATATGATTAATTTAGGGCATGAAAAATTTAATTTAAAAATAATAACTTAGGCATCTTATGAGAATACCTTAGGAGATAGGAAGCATACTAAAGACATGAGAAGATACTAAGTGACTAGTGACCACAAATGTATGAAGGAAACCTGTTCCCTATAGACACTAAGTTCTATAGGAAAATAATAATGATACTAAGATCAAATTATGAAGGTATATTTGTATAATTAAATTAAAATGGACCTACCTTCCCATGATGTGTTCCCCATTCCTCAAGACCCCTTATAGAGTCATTAGTCTACTGCAAAGATTGGGTACTTACATGAGAAAGTAGGTAACACTAAAATATTTTTTATTCTCCTTTCCTAATATAGTAGCCTACCACACCCCAATGGACCTCAACTCTATCATGAGGCCAACTATGGAGTTTGAGATTTGACTAGAAGAAGTAGATGTTCTTTGAGTCACATCTTTTAGTGTGATTTTGACTTTTAAATTTTTTGAATGTTCTTTCCTTTTGTATCATTGGCTTTTGTTAAATGATTTGGATTTTGAATGTTTTAAAGGATTTTTTAAGATTATTCCTCCATATGTAATTGGAATTACCAATCATGAGATATAGAGTGATACACATGAATAAGCTTTAGGCTTTGGATAAAGGAATCTAAGTAACCCAAGATAAGACTGACTAGAACACTTAGGCTTAACAATGAAACAACATTTTATCTCAAGTCTCAACCATGTATATGCTTAGTTTATGAAAAAGGGAATAAACGAGATCCAAATTGGATTGGTAAAAGGAGATTATAATGAGATTAGTTTTTTTCTAACATATCACATAGTAAATAAGGAATGACTAAAGGGAATAAGGGTTTTATAACCAAGTCACAATGATAGTTATGCATGTATATAGAGATAAGAAAGAAAATAATCATGAAAATATAATAAATGATTTTTTGAAATAAGAAAATCAAGAATAAAAATAAAGCAATTATAAACAAGACATCCATAGGCAAACATAAATAACATTATAAGCAATATAAAGTGTGAAATCAAAGTCATCACGTAAGATCAATAAGAATTTTACACAATGTCAAATGATATAAAAAATAGATAAAAATAAGATTGGAGAACACATCGAATCCAAATGAAAATGTGAGAACACCATGCATGTGATCATAAATATGAATATATTTTCCCACACAAATTATCCATAACATCTGATAAGTCTCTATGAAGTTGAATGCAAACTACAAATAATATTTCATCTATCTTTAGTGAAAATTGGGAAAATACTTCACATCTAATATTTTTAATAGAAAAGATAGGAATACTTTATGGATCATGTTAAGGAGGGATATCAGGAAAGGGATGCTCAAAATAATGGATGGGAGTGGAGTATACAAGAGATAAAGGGATCACTAGTGGGGAAGGTTCATGGGTGGAGGAATAAGAGGTAATTAAGGGAACATAAGAAGGGATGGAACCATAGAAGGTGGAACCATGGGGGAATAAGGGTTATCCTTATTGTGGGAATTATCTATGGGAAGAATGGTAGAAGGTCTGAGAATAGTTAAAATATGATCTTCAAGGTGCTGCTGAAGGATGCAATAACTATTGATGTGATGGGTGCCACATTGGCACCAAATATAATATACCTTTTTGTACATAAAAATATATTCAGGTAGTTTTGAGGGAGGTATGGCCTTGTATGAAGACTAAGGGGTAGAAGGATTTAAAGTATCACTATATTTTTGTAACTTGAAATAATGCATAGAGGAATGATTATATATGTTGTGGAAGCAATAGATTTGCTAATGAGTAGGCTTAGTATAAGTACTCATAAGAGGAGGTGTAACAGAAGTGAAAGGAGATTGGGAACACTCATCATACCATTTGGTGGTAAATGGATCCATATGTGGTAAAAAAAAGAAAACCATCACCAAGAGAGGGTGGTGTTGGTGAAGGGATTAAACTAGGCTCAATGAAAGGAGCAATGGGATCAAAATCAAGAATGGAATTAGTTAAAGTAAGTGTAAGAATGGGATCTAAAGCAAGATCTACTAAGGGAGGGGAAAGGTATATAAAATTATGAATGATATTTACATGAATCTCAAGGATAATGAAGATACAAGGGTCCTGGTACCTAGCAAAGTGATAGGGCCTAGTCATATAATGATCTATAAGCATAATCTTATGAGCTTCTTCAAAAACTAGAGGTATTTGTACCATCTCTATCCTAAAATAAAGAGTAAAAATACTAAAATTAGGAATTATATATGATGTAATATTTGAAGGATCACTAAAATATTGAATCAAAGAGGAATAATAATGGATAATCTCATTATCATAGGCCTAGCCAAGACCTAAAAAATGATCATTTAAGGTATAACCATCATTATAATTAGGTATATGAAGATCAATGATATAGGTAGGGATGATAGTCATTCAATGACATGTGATGAATGGGTTTTCAAGTCTTAGTCAAGATAATGGGGATATCATAACAAGGTGGTTTACAAGAATGAAGTTGTAAAGAAGTAGGAAACTAAGAAATGAGATGAGGTGAGAGATTAGAAGTTTTAACCTTGAGATTGATCTTGTTAATCTCATCATCATCAAAATATAGGGGGTTATGTGGAATATTAATAATGAGTTCATGATGACCATTGTAACCTTGAGTGGAATTGATGGGAAATTTAAATCATTGAGAGTCACTAAATAGAACACTTGGCAAGGTTCAAGAGTAGTAATCTTGAATACACCATGGTCTTTGAATTATTCAAAATTATAAGGGTTAGTTTCATCTTGAATCTTATAGATAGATCCATTATGAGAATTTAATTCAGTTGGAGGCATAAGAATCAACTAATCTCATATGGTAAGTCCATGGCCTACCAAGCAGGATGTTAAAAGATAGAGGAAAGTTAAATATTATCACCTTCACATGAACATTGATAGCTGGGATGATAATGGGATGCCACACATAACCTAAAGGAGGAGTTTTCCTTCAATCATATCCTTAACATTTGTTATATGTAGATTTGAGATTTCATTCATAATATCTAAGGGTTTTGATAAAATTGAGAGAGGAAACACAAGTGCAAAAACCCTCATTAATCAAGGCATGCTTTACTTGGATATCACCAATTTATACACTAATTAATAGAGGTGGAACATCTACATGAAAAATAATCTCATTAGGAATTATGTAAATGATGGGAAACTTTAGGGAAAGAGAAGTGTCTATTTTTTCATCAACATGGATGGACATCTCTTCACATTATTGTAATATGCTATCATCATAGCCAAATAAGGTTGCTTCACATCCTATTAAGGGAGGATGAGGGATGTTTATTTCAAAAAAATTTTGCATAAGATGGTTATAATGACATGGAAAAGTCCTCATAAGCTAATGAAGTGGAATTTGGGATGGGAGATTAGTGATTTCCATGATAGGATCTCACTCATCATAATCCATAAGAAGATTTTTAGAAATAGGTACATAATTTTGAAGAAGGTCATTGGAAGGAGGAGCCAAACTAAATTATAATTTATGTTTATAAGAGGTAGAAGGTCTATAATAAGGTTGTAAATTACGTTGATAAGTTGAACTAGTTGGTGTAGGTTGGTTTTTAGAATTTCTAGAAGAAGTGTTAATAAAATCTTGATCGTCATTGGTGTTAGGTAAAGAATATGGACAAATGGAAGAAATAGAATAGGAAGTGTTACCTAAAGGAGGATTTGGAATTGGTTCATAAAAATTTATAAGGTTATCTTGCCCTAACTCATGTAATTGAGTTGGAGAATAATCTTGGACAACACAGTATATACGAGACAATGGAGGGGTATATATAGGTTGAGGATCAATGAAATCAACCACCCTTTGCATATTAGTCACATTAACCACATTCTCTTATAGATTTGGGTCAATAAGGCTATCATAATTGTTGGTGGAAGGGGTGGGCTTGTCTTGATTATCTTGGTGATTTAGAAGAGAGTTTTTATAGATGGCCAAATAAGCATTACCTTGATTCAAATCTTGAGATTTAGTATTAGTTTCATGGGTTTTGAAAGTAATGTCATAGGCTTGTTGGTGTTTCTAAATGATATAATCATGATAAAAATTAGGACCAAGAATAAAATCCATAGATAAATTATGAATCTACTTACAGGTCTCATGAGAATGACCCCAACTAGTGTGAAACAAACAAAAATGATCAAAATCATACTAGGATTTCATAGGATCAGTTGGATCAAGTTCTCATGATAGAGTCCTAGGTATATGTTTTAGTAATTTAGATAAGGATAAGGGTTTGTGAATATTTATGTTATTAGGTGAAGATAAATAAGGATTGGTGAATTGTTGACAAGGGAGTTGGTTTCAAATATTAGTTAGTAACAACAATTTGAATAGTGTAAATGGTGTCATAAGAGTCTATGACACCATCATTTATAGCATGATGATTATTATTCCTATGCAAGATATGAGTAACCATATAAGGTTCGGGTGGTTTTTGATTGATGCATAAATAAATTTTGACATTTTACTTAGTCAATGGTCTCTAATGTACATGGAGAGAGAGAGAGTGCGGACTCGGTATTGTAACTTGGGAAAAGGAGCATTGGTAAAGAGATGGAAAAGGTTATCATCAACCATGTTAATTTCACATTTATTGGAAAATGTTTTCCACCTTTTAATAGAAGCTTGGGAAATTTCATTTCCAAGTTTTTTACAATTGATAAAATGGGCCAAGGTATTCTTAGGAAGATCACTAGTTTGAAACTCTTAGACTAGAGAGTTTACTAAATCTTCTAAACTAGTAATAAAATGAGTTTTAAGTTGGTTATACCAATATAAAACATCATCTATGAGGGTTTTGGATAATAAATTGGTAGTGTCAAATGTGTTTAATTTGGCCCCCTATTTATTGATATTTCTAAATGTTTTTATATGAAAAGTAGGATTAGTTGATCCATTATATGAAATTGTAGGGGTGATACCTCCTATATTGATATTAGCAATTTGAGATGTAAGCCATTCATTTTTAAGATGCTTAATTATCTTATTGAAAAGAGAAGGTTGAGTGATGATATTACCATGTGAATCCCAAATAGGAGATGAGGGGAAATTTTGATTATGAATACCCCATGGCATCTGTGGAGGGTGGGTTTAAAGATGGATAAGGTGGTTTTGCCTTTTCAAAATTTGATTTGTATTATGAGATTAAAAGGTATTCATTTAACCAAGTGTTTGTAATAAGAGTTTATGGATTTGATTTAAATTATTGGCATTATTTTTAGAATTAGAATTGGAAGTAGTGGCGTAAGTGCCACTATTGGTGTTGGTAAAATCTTTAGAGGAACTGTTATAATGTGAGGCACTAGTGGAAAATTTTTATTATATAGCAAAAGATAGACTATTAAAGGGATGAGAAGAGGAAGTTCTATAAGCATGATTAAATTGGGTAGAAAATGATGCACTAGTGTAAGAATTAAGGAGAGTGGGTCTTAGGAGAGGCTCACTAGATGTAGAACCTACCATGTTAGTGGAGATACTAGGCATGGATGTAGAAGAAGTTAAAGAAGAAGAAGTCATGGTATGAGAAGGGGTAAAAATAGAAGGAAGAGGCTAAGAATCAAATAAACTAGTATCCCTAAATCCATGTGAGAATGTGGGAGAAGGTGAATGAGGATTTTTAGCTTGACCAATAATCATGAGATGGTAAATGGTAGAAGAATCCTTTCCTTGATGTTAAGGAAACTTAGAGATAAAGAAGAACATTTCAAGAGTATACTCTAATTTGGGTTAATCTTCAAGTGAGAAGAGAGGATTATGAAGTGAAGAGGAATGAGGAGGGGTCCCATAGTTCATTGTGTGAGTGGATATATGAAAATTACTCTAGTCTAGGAGAGGATCCCTAAGTTTCTTATGGGAGAACCTATGAGGGTTACTAAGACTCATCATATCCATTAAATTCAACTTTGTGTTGTCTTCAAATAAAAATTTCATGATGAAGGAGAAGGACTAAATAAGGTGAAAGTAATGAGAAATCAAGGAAATAGGAAGTGACAAAAAACTATACTAAGTCGATAGGGTCGACCTAATATAGAAAATAGGGTTGGAAAACTATATAAAGTTAATAAGGTTGACCTAGTAATAGATCTAGGAACTACAAAGTGTACATAGTCGATATGGTTGACCTGGTACTATAGGGAGGAGAAAAATAGACAATTTTTAAGAGACTGTGTCAAAGAAAATGGCTGTGTACTAAAACAAGACCAATTTTTCAAGTATTTTTGAAAGAAATAAATGAAAGGAAACAAATAGTCAATTGGGTAAATGAGGTTGATCCAATTGAGGCACAAAACACAAAACCTTACACCAACACTAGCTAATGCATGTTTTTGAAATACAACATACAATTGAGTAAAGAGCAATAAATCAAATTGGAAAGTAAAAGATAACTAAGTGGTCATATTGAATTTTTTTTAGATTATTAGAATAGGAATTTAGATGTGATGGGAAGTTGGATATAAGTAAGGAACTAGAAAGTAATCTAAGGATGGTTTCAGGATGATTAGGCTAAAAGGGATCTATATTGGCAATGGTACTAGCTTGTTATTGGGGCCTACCACCTCACTTCACACACCAAAATGATAAGGGTGTCAGGTACTTAGCCAATATATACCATTAACCACATGTTTATACTTGGCTAGAATACCAAGTCAGCCTCACCCTTGGTGATGAGATCCAAGTAGGTAGGCTTTGGGTAGACAATTGTTAAAATACATCTTAAGATTATGTGATTTGGTAGTGTGTGCATAAAAAATAAAATAGTGAAACTAAATGTTATCTTTAAAAACCACCTAATTAGATTTTGTGATCTATTCTAAGCATGCAATCAATAGAAAATGAAAGTGTGAGTTGACTACTATCATATAATTGTTAATTCCAACCTTAAAACATAGTATAGTGTCATTTCATATGATAGTGTATGCAAATATTATAGAAAAGAATCGATAGTGTTGCTACTGTACTGTGGAAGGAAGGGTTTAAAAAATAACTACATTGATAGTATCAACCTAGTTTTCTAGATAGAATATAGACTACAAAACTACATCGATAGGGTCAACCTAGTTAATTGTATAGGGCTAGTTTTAAATACTACAAATTATAAAAAAACATAATTATAATAAATAATAGAAATTATAGAGAAAGATAAAAAGGAACCTTGGTGGGTTGGAGGATGTAAATGAAAATGAGATTATTATTGAAGTACCTTGATTTGTGCTTGTAAAATCTACCAATTGTGTCGACTAGGTCGACCTAGTTCTATAGTTCCCTATTTACTAAAAACTTATAAAATATAATATGTCAATAGGGCTGACCTAGTATGTTTTTATATAAGTATGTAAATGTACAAAGTTAATAAGGTCGACCTAGTAGCCTAATTTGGATGTCTAAAAGTGTATTGTGTTGATAGATTTGACCTAGTAGTATGTACCTAATGAGAAGCCTACACAAATATAACATAGTCATACTGATGTGACTATGTGTTAAACCTATGCATATAAGCTAGATATATATTGACACTATCAACCCAATATCATAAATATAGAGAAATAACATGATAAAATAATGAAAAATGTGAAAGAAAACCTATAAGGGTTAGGTTTATGTTAGGTTCACTAGAATGTATGCAATCAAAAATACATCATGTATACAAATTAATCCTAACTCAGAGAAGATATATCATACCATATAATTATAATTAGGTACAAATTATATAATCAAGAACATGATCAATATGGGTATTTGTTGGACTCAATTAAGGGATCTCTTATCACAATACACAATGCTAGAGAGAGTTTCAGAGCCTCCAATCAAGCACAATCATGAAATAACCCTAGCTAGGTCCTATGTTTTATATTCACTAAACTAATAAAAAATAAATTAAATTTTAATCTATTACTCAAAAAATCTCATGGCACAAAGTGGGGTTTAGAAACAATAAAATTAAACATGCATAAGAGACATACTCATGTCAATGTATACAAAATCCTAATGCATGGAAGATAAGTACAAATGCCTATCTATATACTCTTACAAAAGAGCAAAATGTTATAAATAATGACCTTTGAAGATGAAACCATCAAGCCTAAATATCTCCCTTGGCCAAGGTGCTTTGTAATAAGTTATTATGGTATGTAATGATGACAAGGATAAATCAGATCTAGGTTACACAACCTATCAATGCATCCAAAAGACTTCTCCATAAAATAAGATCCATTTATCCAAATAAATTATGAAACCCTAAGTTTTCTCCTCAAGTATAATGTTTTATAATTATATGTGAAATACCTCTTACTTCTTATTTTCTTCTCTAAATAATGGTGAAATGATCTTATATATATATAGGTAGATTTAACCCTAAGCCCTTTCAAAAGTTTTAGTCGACAGGGTCGACCCATTTGACCTAGCATAATTTTGGATAAGAATTCAATAGGATATGGAATAGGTCAAAAAATAGCCAACCTAGACCTAAGTGAATTTCACCCAAAACTATACAGGGTTGACCTAGTTGACCTAGTATAGTAAATAGTAAAAAAGGGGCTAAGTCTAGAAAAAGGGGGGGAAAAGGTAGAAAATGGCTGGAAAGTGTGTCATAGAGAAGAAAAAGCTTATGGATAATGTTATCAAGAGAGAAGTGTGTAGATAACAAGTGTAAAAAAGCACAATAATCCTAAAACTCACCAATGTTCTACCCACACCTTTCTTAGTGCACCAATTAAGGCATGCACTTAGAGAGATTAAGATTCGATGGGTTCTTGTAAGATACAAAGGGTCAGTAATTGATACAAGTTTGAAAATATTATGTGTATACACAATCCATTTTCAAAGAGGTAGTATATGATAAATGAGAGAGAGGGAAAAAAATACTACTAAAATTCATAAACAATCACACAAGTACACTAGCTACATGCATTTGAAAAGGTAAGAATAAAATTTATTCAACATTCAAATACATAGTACAAGTGTTTAGTTGAGTAGGGCTTCACCATACTTAGCAAAAGGATTCATTCCATGTCTTTGAAGGTTGAATTTATAAAATAATTTGAAGAATGGATGCGTATAGGACAAGAATATAAACTCATGATATACCCATCATGATCAAATGAGTTACAATACAAATAAAGAGTGACACCAAGCTACAAAGTATGTGTTGTGATCTTTATTCTTAGCATTCTAAGACATGTGTTGGAGTGATTATTTGTGAGGAATGGTGTAGGAATTTACTTTGGAAATTTTGATCTTATTTAATCTAAATTATTTTATTTGAAGTTACACCTTTGCATCTTTAAGGGTAGTTACAAGTCCTCTAATTGAAACTTGACACCTTGAAGATCTTTGATGCTAACATTTGTCTCTCACTATGTTTCTTGCTTATGCAAGATTGGAATTAAAATTCATGAATATTTATTTATTTACTACCAAGGCATGAATAACAAAGGAATATTATTATTTTATGCCATGTAAGGCTTCTATAACATATTTATTTTAATGTCATAGAGATTTAGCTTAGTCAATGGGAGTCATTTTGGAGCCAGACAATCACATTTTCTATTCAAAGGAGTACATAGATATATTCACTGTCATGGATAAATAAAATAGTTTTGAGGGATGAGGATGATATAAATATATTATTTCATAAATTCAAATATTTAATAGATTATTATTATAATCCATCCAATTTACCTTGAAAAATTCTTGACTTATAATGTTCTAGACTAGCTTACAACTCAATTCTTACGATGCAAGAGTCATTACACCTCTTTTATTTAGGACTTGTGAAAGTTATTAACTCATGTGAGAGTTTTTTAATGAACATGATTTATAATTTTTATATATATTTAGTTTTTATGAGAGTTTATATGATATATTCATGATCCAATTAACCTTTCCAAGACCTACAACTAGACTTCTTGAGCAAGATGATAGAAATATCATCATTTTGGTTTAATATAGTGATTTGATAGCTCATTTATCAAATTGAGAGGTATGTAAAATGGGTTTATAATTTCATATAAAATTTTCATAAGATTAAAATTCCTTATTACTTGATTTAAGTACATATCATCACTTTGTATGTTCACAAACAAACATGTAACTATGACTTTTAATCTATTTATATACATTCCCAGTCCACACATGCTATAAATCTAATTAATAATATTAATATGAGATTAATTAGGATAATATAGGTGATTTAAATTCATATTTAGTGCTTTAAAGATTTGTTTCTTCCATCAAGTTGTATTCAAGGTTTAAGGAGGGTTTTAGGGCACTTAGAGTCTTAAGGATGATTTATAAAGTTGTGGACCTAGATGGATGAACTAATTGTTATAATAGTGAGTATCAAAGCCCTTACATATTCTAAAAAATCCATTTTTACCCATGCACCTACTTGTTTGAGATCACATGTACTAAAATTTGTTTTTCCTAACCACATCAACATGACTGTATAATCAAAGGTGATTTGGAAAGAAAATTTTAAAATGTTTGGTTTTCATTTTAAAATACATAATAGGATCTAAAAATATTTTTATTAGGTGTCCCTATAGTTATCCTAATGAATTATCCTTTAAAACCTATAAAATCTTCCTTGAGCCCTAAGTATGGATTAGACACAGTCCTCTTTAATTGACCCTAACAAGCCTTTTCCCTCATTTTTCTTCTTTTTCAATGGTTCCAGATTTTAATAAGTTATACTAAAACTTATCATTCATCCCTTAAGTATATTTAATTTTTAAAACACCTCATAACATGAAATTTAATTCATATTTCACACACACAGGCCTATGTATGCTCATTTACACCTTTTACGCCTAATTAGGCATCTTTCCCTCTATTTTTCCTTCAGTCACATTATGAAAATATTTGAAGATATTTTTATAATATATAATGAAGTGACCATTCCTTATTTTTATTTATTTCCTTCATATTTTCCAGTGAACTCCCATACTTCTCTCCCATCTTCCTTAATAGGCATGTAGGTAGTGTTTTAGATCCTTGACTACAAGTTTGAGGGACGATTCTACTTATTGGAACTTTTAGACACATTAGTGATATTTATAAAGCTTATAAATTTTCTTCCTAATACATATATATATATATATATATATATATATATATATATATATATATATATATATATATATATATATATATATATATATATATATATATATATATATATATAACTCTTATCCCTCCATTCAATGCCATAAGTATGTTTCTTCTCTTGTCTATACATATCTAGTGTGTACATGATGGTTTAAACTCATTGTATGGTGTACTTTATAAATGGGGTGTCTTGAGTCTATATTAACTCCCCTATTGTTCCAATGAATGTTTCCACTTTTTTATCATCTGTTATGACCTATGTGACTTTATATGACCTTCATATAATGCCTATATTAGTCTCCTTTACTTGGGCTTGTGGTAGGCCTATAGGTAACAATTTAGGTTCTTAACTACATCATTTACATGTTATTCTTCCTTATAACACCCATTTAATAAATATGTATATTGTAGGTAATTTTATTTCCTTATATATTTCCTATTAACATTGCCTTCATCCATGTCAATGGGCTTGATCAACCCACTTAGCCATTGACTTGATGTATAGTCCACTTCCAAAGTCCATTCTACTCATGATAATCATCAATTTTTATTTCAAACAAAAATTACATGAAAATATGATTTTTATTATGTTATATATGTATTTTATGATATTATTGGGATGAGAAACCAATCTGACATTGGTTTATCCCATCTAGAGAACAAGATCGCAATACCCTCTCTAGTCTTCAATAGGCCTTAAGTACTCCTATATAAAGGAGGTTGATATCATTTTAAATCTTATAAAATGAGTAATTTTAATAATTCATATAAATTAACTCAAACTTATACACATTATTATATTATCACCACTTAGGTTTCAAGCACAATCCTACCACTTCCAGCTCACCTTCTTGACCATACCCTTTGATTCCCAAGACTAATCTCTTTCTATCAATAATGGAGGTAAGATGATTGAAAATAGATAAAGTAATGAGAAACATGGATAAAACCATATGAAATATTAAAAAATTATTGAAAACCCTTGTTAAACTTCATGACCTCAATAAGGCCTATCTTTGACTTATAATTATGCAATAATCCCCTTGGAATGCATGGTTTGGTCTCTAACTTCACTATTTTATCTCACTTAATGCCTTGAGATTATCTAAGTGGGTTAATAAGAGTATTTTTTAATTTATCTAGGTTTTTTTAGGATGAATGGAAACAAGAAAACACCTAAACCAATCAAAAACCTTCTTTTACTCTTGATTGTAACATACAAACAAAGAAGGAAGAATTGGTTTCTTTCTAGATGCCCTTTCTTTAAATGATGTACTTGATGAATTTTATGTTATATATGTATTGTTTCACCTTGATATCACCTAAATATTATTACTATTCTTCCATCTAGATCAGATATAGAATTACAAAGAGAAACCCAAGCCTGTAAGGATGAAGAAAGCATTTTGAGCTCCTTATACTCTTAATGATTATTTACAGAGTTAAGGGGATTTGATAGGATACCAATTTAAAAAATTATAAGAACATAAGTAACCCCTGTTATTTCCAAGATATTATCTCCCAAATTTCTCTCTCTCCTCTTTGTACCAAGTGTAAATTGATGTGCCTTCTAAGGCTACCAAGGATATTGATAGGGAAAAGGAGTAGGTTTTTCATCTATTTGGACCTAAAAATCAATCAAACAAAATTATTTGGACCTTTGGTGGATGGATGAATCCATGGGAGTGTTTATAAGTTAACTCCACATTGAAAACATGTAACCACCCTTTGAAAAACCCTTATTTTACCAATGAGAACTATCATATTCTGCTTGGAAGCCTATTTGAACTGATACACCAAGTGTTCATAGAGATTCCAAATGCCTATATATATTTTTAATGATGTACCAACAACTTACACCTCTTTTTTACCTTTCATTTCTTAAAATATTTCTTCTTAGAACATTACAAAATGAATCAATAAAACATTTCAAAAGGTTCTAACATTATAAAAGAGTGTTTTACATCTTTTGGGCACTTGTATGGACCAAAGGGGGCATGAAATGAATTTTTCATATGTTATATGACTTAACAAGGCCATATAATCCCTTATAACCATTTAATAACTTGAAACATGTCATGAAGTGACTAGACAAACACAAGACCAAAATGAACAATTAACCTTAACTTTTTCAAAACAACCTTAAACTTTGCTAAAATATATAGTAAAAGTTCATTTGAGACTTAATTTGGAAGGTAAATGTTTCACCTAATCAAGTTTTGAATTAGTCTCACCTATAGTATCCAATTTTTGCTAAAAATTATAACTCCCCATTTTCATGGATATAATAAATTTTAATCTTTAGATGGATCATAACTGGTTGAATACAAAACTTAACTTCCTCAAGGTAAAGTACATCTAGATACTATCAAATTAATTTATAATTATTCAAATAATGTGTAATACTTTCATTTAACCCACAAGATAATTTAAGATTATAATATTGAGGTGATAGACAATCTATGTTATGAATTGGGTGTCTCAACTTATGATGTGATAAAAATCACCTGTAAGATCCATATTCTTGAGCTAAATGATTGGAGACCTTATCATAATAATAATATGGAACATAATTTGGGGTGTTTTGTAGTGGTATTTAATCCAATGTATGTGGATTAAAAATATCTAAATCTATCTAGAGTCTCATTAGGATGTTCTATACAATCACTATTAGGGAAAATATTTGTTGAGTTATGAATGTGATGTTTTTTTTTATTGATAAATTTGATATACTTAACATTGATGTTATGAGTGACTAGAAACTATATGAAATTAATAACATGGTGTTGTTTTTTCTTAATAAGACATCATAAATGTGGGATATATAATTAAAACCAACATCTCTAGAGGATGCACACTCAAAGGACTAGAATATGTGGGGAAATGATAAGGTTCGGTGATGGATTGATCATGAAGCATGATCTAAATATGTTTAGAAAAAAATAAATTATACATGAGGTTAATGTCTAAAATCACAAAATTTAATACCTATCAACTTCTATGTAATAAGGGTTGATTTTAGGCAAGTCATAAAGATAAGGATTTATAGATAAAACTATGCAAGCTAAATCAATGCTAGAATAAAGTGAGGATTTATTGTAAGATCACTACAATTAGGAATGGTAAAGGAAGATTTATGCATCTTTAAATTGGGCATACACAAACAAGCATGAGCTATAGAATATGTAACCATCATCATAATAAAAAATAGTGAGATATACATTAAGGGATTCAACCACTTTGTCACTAAAACATTATTTGGAAGGAAGCTTCTTAGGAATAACCATATAAGAAGGAAACTCATTAGTTTTATTACTTTAATAATGGATTCATAAGGTAGTTGGACACTGAGTGATGATGCTATAAATAAGTTGTAATGTTTTTACTTTATAAATAATATCATTAGGATTTTTGTCATTATAATAAGGGAAAATTGGTGAAGATTTTCCCAAAATCTTAGGGTGACCACTAGGAACTCAGTTTTAGTTGATATGGTAATTAAAACATTGATACTCATGAAATGGTATACTAGGTAAGGGTTCAAGTGTTCAAATTTTAAAAACATCACATTCTTAGAGTCTTTAAAATGTCAAAGGGTTGATATTTCCTTTTATCTTATAAATGGAATGTATGTAAGGAAACTTTATGCATTTTCATGTATAACAGGCCAAATCTCTCATATGATGAGTCCAAAGATAGAAAAAAAATGCTCTAAGATAAAATAAAATTTAATATCATTAATTTAAACTTTAATAATAATGAGTTGTACCATGATAGGAAGTCAAACACATCTTAATGGAGACTTTTTTCTTCAGCCATATCCATGGCATGTGATATGCATATACTTAAAGTTTCATTAATAATATCTTAGGGTTTTCATGAATTCTAAGGAATAAACACAAGTGTGTAAAGATGTCATCTATCAAGAATAACTTAATTAATTTTCACCAACATTGAAAAAGATAAACAAAGGAAGTTCATCCACATGAATTAATATTTATATAGGGATCATGAATGTGATAGTACATTTGAATGAGAAAGATTCATCCATAGAGAGATTGACTTGGATGGACATCAATTCACATTTACATAAGAAACTTTATATGGACCTAGGAAAGGTAGCTTCTTGCCCCACAAGTGGTCATCAAATAATTATCATATCAAAAAAGATGCATAATTTAGTTTTCATGCCATGTAAAAGACCTCATAATCTCAAGAAATGAAGCTTGATATGAGAATATATAAAGTTATTTCTTGGAATCCCACTCATCTAAACTAATGTGAGTTGGACAAGACTAAAATAAAGGGACTAATTTTTTAAGTGGAATAAATGTATATGAAGCTAAACCCAACTAAATATGATTTATAATTAATGTTTATGGTCTTAGAAATTTTGATGTAGTTAAGGATTTTTTAGCTAACTATATTAGCCTAACTAATGTAGTTAGTTACTTACAAACATCTGAAATAGATTGTATCAACCTAGATAATTTAGTAAAATCAAAATTAGGAAAATAAGTATACAATATCAATATATTAGAAGCATTAGACATTCAATTAGGAAAATATTGTAGTATCTAGTTTGGAAATACATTAAAAGAAGAACCTATAAATGAACATATTATAATGAGATGGCTGGTATAATTAGAATGGAACTTGAAAAATAAAACACTATACTAACTTGGCTAGTATAGTTAAAAATGATGGGTTTAGAGAAACTAAAATTACCAATATGTATTCTATAGTTGTGATAGTATGGAATTATACCGGGTTGGTTGATATAGTATTATTTATAGGAAAATATATGAAGTGGTAGATATAATGTCATAATCATAAATCACATAATTCATTATTTCATCAAATCTAATAGCCAATAAATGTCATATAGGATTTTCTAAGAGTATTATAATTTTGGATAAACAATATTAGGTTGAACAGAATAAGTATCAATGTTGAAAATATCACACTTTTTATTGCTCATGTATACCAAGTTTTCAACATCATTAGAGGAATGAGGGTCAATAATGGTTTCAAAAACATTAGTGGTTAGTTAAGAAGGGGTTTGATTTTTATTTTTAGTTGGTTAGTTTTGGTTATGATTTGAAAGAGGATTGGAATAAATGGTAAGGTGAGCATTGGATTAGTGAAGTGCTTTAATTTTGACCTTGGAGTCACAAGCCATTATCATAGGTTTGGTGACATTCTTTAATAATGGGTTCATGATCAATTTTTGGACTAATAAAAATTAAAAATATAGGTGTCTATGTTTCCTAAAGTTTCATGAGAATAACCCCATTTTTCTTGATACCATAAAAATTATTATGAGGGTCACAAA